>LR738713.1:648001958-648100701 GCA_902687465.1 Secale cereale | reverse complement strand
CCCTAAGTACATATGCGACGCCGGACGCCCCTGAACGCCCTCACCACCGTCGTCTTCAACCGCGGCCGTCCGAGATCGCCGTCGTCTCTCCGTCGCCTCCAGAGCCTCCCCCGAGCCGCCGAGCTGCGCTTCGACCTCGCAGTGAGCCCCTCCGCCGTTTCCCCCTGTTCCCGTGGCCTGCAACCCACCGTAGCCATCGCCCCCTTTCTTCCCGTAGCCGCCGCCGCATGGGCTCGTCGCTGGCGTAGCCTCGGTGACCATTTGGTCCCGCGTGCACGTCCGTTGCACACGCAACGTTCCACAGAGCAACTCAAGCGCGACAATCAGTCCGTTTGCGAGCCGCAGCACCCCGCCCACACAGACCCGAGCTCCGGCCGCCGTAAACCTCGCCGTCGGCGCTGTTTCCGGACACCCCAGGACGAACGGCTCGCACCGTTGGATGCGGCCGAGTGCCAGCTTTCCAACGGGACTAACCGCGCCCAAAACCACCCCTTGTACACGAAACCCGACCCTCTCCGGCGAGTCACCACCGCGGATTGAGGCCGCCGGCGAGTAACTCCGGCGTGCTGACGTGGCATCGTCGTTAGTGACTAATTAACCCAACCTAGAGTCACTGACAGGTGGACCCAGGCCCCTAACGAATTAGAGTTAAGTTTAAATTAGTGTAATCTAACTTAGTTATTTAGTTGAGACACTGACTTGTGGGCCCCAGTGCCTATTTAGTTTAGTTTAATCTTTTGTTAAGTTTAGTTAAGCCTGTTTAACTGTTGTGTCACTGACGTGTGGACCCCACACGCCAGGTTTGACTTAGTCCAGCCGCTGACCTGCTGACGGCAGAGTGACGTTATGCTGATGCAGTATTTGTTTTCTGGGTTTTTAAATAAATCAGAAATGATTTATTTATTTCAGAAAATAACCAAAACTTCTAAAAATCATAGAAAATAATATGTAACTCAGATGAAAATAATTTATATATGAAAATTGATCAGAAAAATCCAAGGAATCTGTTTATGGCATTTTCATGCATGTTTGAATAACTTACAGCCACTGTTTAGGGCAATTTGCATAAATGGCATTTGAATAATCACATATGGAGTTTGAATTTGAACCCTTGGTTCAAACCAACTTCATTTAACTTGTTGCTAGTTGCATTAGCTCAACCAACAGCATATTGCCATGTCACATTTATGCATCATATTGTGCATTGCATTGATTGTGATCTTTCTCTGTTGTTGGTTTTGTCCCCTCTCAGTAGACGACGTTCCGACGATGAGTTCGATGACATCGATGAAGAACAATTACTATCTTCAGAAGTGAAAGGCAAGCAAACCCCAATTGAGCATCCTGATACAATCCCACTCTCTCGCTCCTGCTCTCTTTTACTGCATTAGGACAACAACGATTGAACTGTTTTTGCTGCGGTAGTTGAACCCCTTTCCTCTGCATGACCTGTCATTGCCACAGTAATTAGTTGAAACCCACTAGCATGAGTAGGAGTTGCTTGAGCCATGTTGTGCCTACTCATTCATGCTTTCTGGTTATGCCTGCTATTGCTTAGAGTTGTGTCAAGTCTGATTCATCGGGGATGAATTGGAATGTGGTGAACATGTCCTACTGTGAGTGGAGTACATGGTGGGTTGTCTCACTGGAACCGTCCTTAAGAACTGAGTTCTGTGTAATTTGTCCAATGACAAAGCTACTACCACGCATTGGAATGCTTAAGTGCCCCTCTCGACTTATTAATCCACTCGATCTCTGTCCAGGAGTTGCAACTAGTTTCTGGTGCTTGTAGGTAGTGCTAGTAGTCTACCAAGTGGCACCCGGTACAGGTGGGCTTGGGTCAGACTAGGCACCGTGGCACGGTGTACCGATCGCCCGTTTGGTGATGCGGGAACCCTGTACACATCGTTTGGGGCCATGAGCGACACCCCGGCCGGATCTCCCCACGGATGGAACCCGAATAAGCGATAAACCTAGACGAGAGACTTGTGTGGTTAGTCAGGTCGTGGACGACACCCTCGCCAGGCCTCCGCTTGAAGGTTGCCGAGATACATGACGTGTACATGGCGGTAAGTGGCGGGAGCGTGTGTGAAGAAGTACACCCCTGCAGGGTTAACATGATCTATTCGAATAGCCGGGTCCGCGGATATGGATTTCTTGGATGCTTACGTGGTACATAGACAATCGAAAGTGGATACTCTAAAATACTCAAGACAAGTGTGAGTACTATGGATGGCCTTCTCGTAGGGAGACGGGAGCGGGTCCATAGTGGTGTATTGATTGGTGAATATGTGGACTCGTGTGCGCCACCTCAAAAGAGTTACTTGCAGTCATAGTTCAGGATAGCCACGAGTCAAAGCTAGCTTGCTGCAGTCAAACTCCACTACCCCCTTGTTGATACTGTTGCATATGTAGTTAGTTCTGATGTAAGTCTTGCTGAGTACCTTTGTACTCACGTTTGCTTAATTTATGTTTTTGGAGAGAGACCTCAGTCTCGCTAGTGGTTCCGCGTGGACTTCGACGTTTAGCTTGTTACCTCGGCTACGATCTTGTACCCTTGGGAGGGTCTAGTAGTTAGTCAGGCTTCTCAGCCTTTTTCTTTTGTAGTTGTCTGTACTCAGACATGTTATGCTTCCGTTGCCTGTATGCTCTGTATGTTGGGTCATCTGACCTCTGATTGTAACATATGCTATGATGGCTCTTCTGGGCCTTTATCTATATGAGTTGTTGAGTTATGTTGTGATGCCATGTTGTACAACTCATACTTGCATGTTTTGCGTACGTGTAATGTGTATTGCTATGTGTGGGATCCGACACCTAGTTGTTTACCTTTGGTAGCCTATCTTACAAGGAAATGTCTCCTAGTGCTTCCACTGAGCCTTGGTATCCTGCTACTGCTCCGGAACACTTAGGCTGGCCGGCATGTGTCCTTCTTCGTTCCTGTGTTTGTCCCTTAGGGGAAATGTCACGCGTTGCTCCTTTAAGTCCTTGTAGCTTGCTACGACTTGGGTTCATACGTTGATGACCGACACGTTCGTTGCTGGGTCATGTATGCCTGTCTCTGTAATTTAGTGCCACTTTTGGTTTATAACTGGTCATGTCGGCCCGGGTTCTTTGTCATATGGATGCTAGCGACACTATCATATACGTGTGCCAAAATGCGCAAACGGTCCCGGGCCAGGTAAGGTGGCACCCGTGGGGATACCGTGCGTGAGGCCGCAAAGTGATATGATGTGTTACAGGCTAGACCTGTATGACTTAGGATCGGGGTCCCGACACCTGGGTTGCGGTGCACTATCTTCATCAACACCTTCTCGAGGGCCCCCGCGTAGAGCCTGCGCGACTCGTCCGCCAACTGCTTTGGGATCCTTTCCCGGAGCTGCTGGAGGGCCGACGCCACCCCCCTAAAGAACAAGCTTAACTTGGCGCTGTGGGGGTGATTCTCGTCGGTGGAGTACCCGAGGTGCTCCGCCCCCAGCTCCGCCAGCTCCTTGTCGACGTCGGCGGCGGCGGCAACAAGACCCTGTCCAGTGCTCCACCGTCAGCCGGTAATTATTTTGGGAGATGGCGGCGCTCTCCAACAGTGCCCTCTCGTCCCTGAGCTCATCCTTCAGGTCCGTCTCCTGCTCTCTGGCGCCGTCGAGCGTCGTGGTGAGGGTGGACAACTTTAGCTCTAGGTCGGTGATGGAGTCCTTGGCGACGGCGAGCTCTTTACCCTTGTCGGAGAGGCAGACCTGCAGCTCGGAGTGACTGCGGGCGTCCTTCTCCCTCTCAAGCACAAGTGCGGCAACCTTCTCATCGCTCGTCTTCAAGTTGGCCTCCAGTTGTGCCACCCTCGCCTCCAAGTCCCTCTTGGCGGTCTCAGCAGCTGCAGCGGCATCCCTCGCTTCCTGTAGAGCTCCGCCAAGAGACTGTTCGCACGCGGCAAGCTCTTCCTCGTGGCTGTCGAGGTCGACCTTCCGCTGCGTCAGTTCGCCTTCTCGCCGGGACAACTCCTCGGCGGTGAGCCGTTGCTGCTCCTCCGCTTCAGCCTTCTCCAAGATAAACGCCTGATGCGCCTCGGTGAGCAGCTCCCGCTCCTCCGCCAAGGATCGCAGAGCCGCCTGGTTGGCGGCCCGGAGCTCTTCCGCGCGTATCTCCAAGTCAGCGCCCGCCTTGGCGGCCAGAGCCTCTCGGGACTCCAGCTTGGCCTGCCTGGCGCGGTACAGAGATAGAAGCCTCCGCAGAAGACGCTCCTCCTCGGGCTCGCTGCTGCTGCTTGGCACATCGACGAGCTTCAATCCGGCGGAGGCAAGAACCTCCCCGTCGAAGACCTCTCCCTCCGCAGGCGCCCTCGACGTGGACGCCCACGGGAGCTGGATGAAGACTCCGTTGCCGTCCTCCAGGTAAGCGCTTGGCTCGGCCGCGGCGGCAGGGGGACCGGCAGCCGGCGCAGCGTCTGACGCTCCTGCGGCCTCAGGGCCGTCAGTGCGGCTGCCGGATCCCTCCTCAGCCGCCGCGCCGGCAGCCTTAGCGGCCTCGTCGGTGGAGGGCTCGTCAGCACCAGCCGCCCCTTCAGTAGCTGCGGCGTCACCAGTGTTGCCGCGTGCGTCTTCCTCGGTGGCGGCCTCCGTCTCCATCGGCTCTGCGGGGGACGGATCTGACAGAAGAAAAGAAGAGAAGAACTATCAAGCAAATATCCAAAAAAAAATTCAAGGGAAGAAAAGTCCAAGGGTTACCTGCGCTGGCCTCCTCTTCGGTGGGGTTCCTTGCCGGGGAGTTCTCCATCGGAGGCATGGTGGTAGCTCCCGCCGGCGGAGGGCCGCTGGCGCCGTCCCTTGGCGGCGTGCTCGCCCTTGGCGGCGTGCTCGCCGTTGGCGGAGTACTCGCCCTTGGCGGAGTACTCGCCCTTGGAGGGGTACTCTCCCTTGGCGGAGTGTCCTCCCTTGCCGGGGAGCTCCTCCTTGGCGGTACGGTCGAGACGTGCGGCGCGTCGGGGGCGGCCTCCTGGCGCTCCTGATGCTGCTGCTCTACTTCTGCACAAGTCAACAAACAAAACATCAACAAGGATAGAAGGCCCACGCACGCCCGACGAGCGGCGAGTGGACATGAGACTTACGCTGGGGGCTGCGCTGGGGGCTGCTCCGGGGAACAGCTGCCGAGTCCGGCAAGCTTGTCGCAGGCGCACCCCCTGCTGCGGCGGCGGGCTCGTCCTAGATGACGATCACTGGGACTTTGGCCCTCTTCGCCGCCCTCTGGGCCAGAGTCCTGGAAGAGAGACATGATCAGAATCAGGCAAAAAAGATACAAGGCAAGAATCAACAGAAAACCAGAGAGAAACAAGAATCGCGAAGACTTACTCTTCTTCCTCCTCGTCGTCGGAGCTGAGCGCCGAAAAGTCAAAGTCCGGCTCGCGTGTCCCGGCGCGAGGAGCTGGGGGAGTGGGCTCCCTTGGCCGTTTGGCGGGGGCCGGGACCGTGGTCTGAGAAGACCCCGCTCCGGTTGCCGCCGAAGCGCGCGGGGCGGCGGGCACAGGGGCGCCAGTCCGGGAAGATCCCCCTCCTTTTGCCGCTGAGGCACGGGGCGCTCCCTTGGCGGCCTTGCCCGTCGCGGCGGCGCGCGTCGGGCGGCGCTGCGGCTGCTGGCTCGCCTGCCGCCCCGTCGTGTCTGCGGCCTTGCGAAGGCGCCTTCTCGGCGCAGCTGGAGGGCTTGCTGGTGGCGGTGAGCTACCCGAGGACGAAGAAGAGGAGTCGAGGCCCAGCGAGCCGCCTGAGTCTTCGGCAGGGTCGCTTGACCCGACGCCCTGCTGGTCGCTTGACCCGACGCCCTGCTCGGCGGGCCCGCTCGATTCGGCGCCTTGCTCAGTGGGCTCGCTTGTCCCGGCAAGTCGCCCGGCAAGCTTTCCCGCTTTGCGAAGCTCTTCCTCCTCGGCGAGGCTTGTCGCCTCCGCTGCCTCCGCTTCTTCCACAGTATACCCAAACTCACCCGCGGCCCTGGCTGCAGCTGCCTCTTCCCACCTGGTGGCAATATATGCCATCTCCTCATCGGTGGTGTCGCGGGTGAGTCCCCTCTTCTCGTCGCCGTTGATTGGCGACTCCACCAGCTTGTCAAAGAACGTCTGCACGGTTTCTTCGGAAGGTTCCCGCCAAGTGGGGTTGATCCCATGGGAATCACACAATGGCATCACCCCGCGGATCGCACTGAGCGCAGAGCTATTGCACAATGGAACTACGTCCGGCGGCAACGCGAACCACTCCGGATGGGCGGAGTCGTACTTAAATAGCGCTTGGAGCATTGCGTTGAGCTCCAGGATAGTGAAGCTGTAATTGAGGCCCGGGCGCAGTCTCATGTTGTCTGCCGCGTTCCTGAACTCCCAAGCAGCCCTCTTCCTCTCCTGCAAGGGAGCGATGCGACGGTGGAGGAAGTCTGCCCCGACGGCACCTATAGTGAGCCTGGCTTGCCGGAGGCGAAGGATCCGAGTGGTGGCTATCTTCAGCTTGTCGTCCTCAGGGGCCAGGTCACTCCAATCATTGCCGCGCACTGCTGCTACCTGACGCCCGGAAGTAAACGGCTGCGGGTCATCCTCTATAATCCAACACCAGTTGGCCCTCCACTCGTCCCACTTGTCGCGGAGCTCCCCCGTCAAGTAAGCCTCTTTCTTATGGAGCCTAAAGATCCAAGAGATCCCGCCAGACAGAGGTGATCCCGACTCGACTCGAGGTATGAAATAATGGCAGAAGAGAGCTACATTGGGGTAAACTCCGACGAAATTTTCGCACAGATGTGCCAAAATGGCCATGGTCAAGACGGCGTTTGGGGTAAAGTCAAGGAGATGAAACCCGTAGGTATTCATGATGTCGCAGAAGAACTCCGAAAAGGGCGGGCAGAGCCCGCAATAGAAGAACAGAGCAAAAAAGGCATAGCCATCCGGAAACATCTCGCAGGCCACGGCGGGGAGTACCTTGGTGCGCGGATGCGCCTTTGTCTCCCTCGACCAGAAGAGGTAGAAGGCGTCTTTCAGCTCCTCCGCACTAAGCTGTGGCGGGAAGACCGCCATCTTCTTCCGCATTGCTGCTAGCCGCAGCGCCTTGGTAGTCTTCGCGGACTTCGCCTTCTCGCCCTTCGGGGCCATGGCAGGTACGATGGGGATGTCTACGGCGCTGGTGATGCTGGCGGCGGCGGGAGGGGGGGGGGGCGGAGCGCTGCTCTCTTTCGACCTTTGGGGAGGAGGGGAGCGGCGGGGGTTTCTGGAGGATGAAGAAGCAACGGGCGAATGTAAGGAACTCCCCCTGTTCCCCTGCTTTTAAGGGGAGGGGGGGACGTTCCGCATTTCCCCATTAAAGAAACAGGCCACGATCTCTCCCACGACGCCGCGATCGACGCGTGCCGTTAGGGAGGGACGCGGTGGATACGAAGTGGGATATGGCGTGTCGCGGGCCCGGCGTGCCCGTGCACTGTTTTGGGCCTGGCCGAACAATGCTCGGCACCGTGTGTGACCCAGGCTCGGGGGCTCCTGTCGGTGTACTAAAGTAGGGGTACCTTAGTATCCCGAACTTGTGCACGGGCAGTTGCAGCGTCCCGTGGCGGGGCTTGCCGCGCGACCGCCAAGGCTCACTGAGGTTCCTTTGGAGCCATTCAAGAACAAAGTATTCAAGTTAAAGAGACAAGGCCCCGGCAAGAGGAGCTTGCCGGGAAGGCCACTCAAGGCTCAAGACCACTTCTTTGGTACAGGACCCTGGCAAGAGGAGCTTGCCGGGAAGGCCCAAATATGGCACTTCTAGAGACTTACCGCGACGCGCCACGCGTCCCGGCAAGGCCCGGAGAGCGACAAGCTTCCGGGCGCGACAAGATAGCGGCCGCGGCAAGGCGCTTGCCGCGGCAAACTTCCACTAAGTACCCGCGCTCCAGCTCATCCGCCCACGCGTCGCCCTGGGACCTTTCCAGGCACACGTGGCGGAAGGCTGTGCAGCCTGGGGTACACGGTGGCAAACTGCGATGACAAGGCCACCGTCGTGGCGAACGGTGGCGCCCTGACGGACGCTTTTTGCACTGTTTGGAGCGACGGCGACGGGCATTTAATGCCCTTGTCCCCTGCCGTCAGAGTTAGGTATAGAGCACTATGCATACACTGTTCCAACTACCACCCATTTTACATTTTTACCCTCGACTGCGTTGCCACCTGTCGGTGACCCCTTTGACCCATAAAAGGAGGCCCATGCGCAACGTAGGGGGGGGGGGTTCAGATCATTGATCACTCTCACACTCGGCCCTAGCGATCAGCACTATAGCTCTTCTCGCTCCCGAGCCAAGAACGCAATACAAACCAAGGCAGGAGTAGGGTTTTACGCCCCCGTGCGGCCCGAACCTGGGTAAACTGCTCGCGTATTTGCCTCGATCTGCTCTTCGTGCATCCTCCGCCCCCTTGCCGTACCGAAAAGGGGCTCCGGTCCCATAGGTGTTCGTGGGGCGATCAGTTTCCCCGACATAATCCACTTGTACGTCAAATGTTTATGCTTCATAATGGCTTTTGGTGAAGCCTATCCTCCTAACTGCATTGTAGGGAGTGACACCAAAGTCTTCAGAATGGATTATGGATAGTGGATGCACAAATCATATGACTGGAGATCGAAGTCTTCTCATGGACTCAACCTTACATCCATCCAACAAGAGTCACATCACATTTGGTGATACTGGGAAAAGCAAAGTGTTGGGTCTAGGTAGAGTTGCAATCTCAAGGGATCAACACATGGATAAAGTCATGCTTGTTAAATCTCTTGGTTTCAACTTAATGTCTGTCTCAATGCTTTGTGACTTAAACATGATTGTGATATTTGGAAAATTCCGTTGCCTTGTACTAATGGAATCTGACAAGTCTTTAGTATTTGAAGGATACAAAAAAGGTGATCTGTATATGGTAGATTTCTCAACTGGACCGCAAATGGCCGTATGTATTCTAGCAAAAGCTTCAGAGTGCTGGCTCTGGCATCAGAGGCCAGGACATGCCGGCATGAGGAACTTGCACACTCTCGCAAATAAGAAGCACGTCATAGGCATCGAGGACGTCAAGTTCAAGAAAGAACATCTATGTGGTGCCTGTGAAGCTAGGAAGATGACTAGGGCCAAGCATCCCTCGAAGACAATCATGACGACATGCAAACCCTTCGAGCTGCTTCACATGGACTTATTTGGCCCTACTCACTACTCCACATTCTCTACCACAGCTTGTCTCTATGGCATCATCATTGTTGATGATTATTCAAGATACACATGGGTGCACATAATACTCTACAAGACTGAAGTGCAAGATGTCTTCAGACGCTTCGCGAATCGTGCCATGAAAAACTATGGCGTCAAGATCAAGCATATAAGAAGTGGCAATGGCACTGAGTTCAAGAACACCGACCTTGATCTTTATCTGGATACAATGGGGATCACTCATGAGTTCTCAGCCCCGTACACACCTAAGCAGAATGGCATCGTTGAGCTCAAGAATAGAACTCTAATTGAAATGGCTCGAACGATGCTCTATGAATACAAGACACCAAGAAGGTTCTGGCCCGAAGCTATTGATACTGCATGCCATATCATCAACTGTGTTTATCTTCACAAGCTTCTAAAGAAAACGTCTATGAACTCCTCACTGGAAAGAAGCCTAACGTAAGTTACTTCAGAGTATTTGGAGCTAGGTGCTGGATCAAGGATCCACATCACAAGTCAAAGTTTTCACCAAAAGCACATGAAGGCTTCATGCTCGGATATGGAAAGGACTCACACTCCTACAGAGTCTTCAACATCTTTCTCTATAAAGTAGTTGAAACTGCGGATGTGCGTTTTGATGAAACGAATGGTTCACAAAGAGAGACCCTACCAAATGTGCTAGATGAGGCTTCACCAAATGAATCTATCAAGCTAATGGGAACTAGTGAGATCATGCCTTCTGAAGCACAACTTGACGAGGAAATCATCATTTCTGCCCCAAATCGACCTGACAACAATGCTCAGCCTGAAGACAACCCTCCTGATGATGACAATGTACAGCAAGAGCAAAAACTTCGTCTAGCTCATCCTCGTGTTGCAAATGAAGTACAAGTTGAGAAGATAATTGACAGCATAAATGCACCTGGTCCACTTACTCGTTCAAGAGCAACACAGCTTGCAAATTTTTGTGGGCACTTTGCTTTTGTCTCAATATCTGAACCCAAGAAAGTTGTTGAAGCTTTTATGGAACCCGAATGGATTCATGCAATGCAAGAAGAGGTTTAACAGTTTGAGCTGAACAACGTGTGGGAACTTGTCAAGCGTCCTGACCCTCGCAAGCACAACAAAATAGACACAAAATGGATTTATCGCAACAAGCAAGATGAGCATGGTCAAGATGTCAGAAACAAAGGTCGTCTCGTTGCTCAAGGATACACTCAAGTTGAAGGGATTGACTTCGATGAAACATTTGCTCCTGTGGCTAGACTTGAAGCTATTCGTATACTGCTAGCCTATGCAAATCATCACAACATACTTCTGTATCAAATGGATGTAAAGAGTGCCTTTCTCAATGGAAGGATTGAAGAAGAGGTGTATGTTGCACAACCACCTGGAATTGAAGATCCAAAACGTCCTGATATGGTATACAAACTCAACAAGGCACTGTATGGCCTCAAACAAGCGCCTCATGCTTGGTATGACACACTCAAAGACTTCCTGAAGAGCAAAGGCTTCAAACCTGGATCCCTAGATCCCACACTCTTCACGAAGACATATGATGATGAACTGTTTGTCTGCCAAATCTATGTGGACGACATTATCTTCGGTTGCACTGACAATAGATACAGTGATGAGTTTGGTCGCATGATCCAAGAGCAATATCAGATGTCCATGATGGGTGAGCTGAAGTTCTTCCTTGGTCTTCAAATTCGTCAGCAAAGCAACGACATGTTCATATCTCAAGAAAGTACCTTAAAGACTGCCTGAAGATGTTTGGAATGCAAGACTGCAAAGGGTACTCGACGCCTATGCCAGCTAAACACCATCTGGGTCCCGACGCAAATGGTAAATAGTTCGATCAAATGGCACCAAAGGAGTCGCATCACTTAGCTGTGAAGCGAATACTTTGATATTTGGCTTACACCCCAACACTAGGATTATGGTATCCAAAGGGCTCAGAGTTTGATCTAGTTGGATTCTCAGATGCTGATTATGCTTGTGACAAAGTTGATCGCAAGTCTACATCAGGCACATGTCACTTTCTAGGACGATCTCTTGTCTGTTGGTCTTCAAAGAAGCAGAACTGTGTATCACTCTCCACTACTGAATCTGAATACATTGCTGCTGGATCTTGCTGCGCTCAGCTTCTCTGGATGAAGCAAACACTCAAGGACTATGGTGTCCATCTGAAGCATGTGCCACTCTACTGCGATAATGAAAGCGCTATCAAGATTGCCAACAACCCAGTTTGGCACTCGAAGACAAAGCACATTGAAATTCGTCATCACTTTCTCAGAGATCATGTCATGAAGGAATATATTGATATCATACACGTCAACACTGAAGAGCAACTGGCAGATATCTTTACAAAGCCCTTGGATGAGAAAAGGTTTTGCAAGTTGCGTGTGAGCTAAATATCTTAGAATCCTCAAATGTTCTGTTATTAGGCACACATCCTAACACTTATGCATATTGATGACTTAGATGTGCAACACACGAAGTAAAGTATATCTTCAATCAATGAAGTCTTACATTCTAAGTGTGAATACATTAACGTGGAATTTGACCTCGGAGCGCCACGATAATTGTGCGTCGTGTCTGGGTCTAATACTTCCTATACGGTGGGTAACGCCACCACCAAATCTTTGTTTGAAGTGTTTCTCGTGGCGTTACATTTGCAAAGTCTTCACACTGTGTTCTGTCCTCTACAGCATTCACTTATAGCTATGTCTTATTATTTTAATCTTTTGAACTAAGTGAATGTGATCAGACCCTAACCTCTCTATGCTCTCTCATCTCACACTCTGTGTGTCCAAATCATATGCATTCTGTTGGAACCATCGAATATCTTCTCTGCGTCCTTGTCAGCAGAAGATACGGAGACAAACTTTAAATCTGATTTTAATGCTCCATCCTTTATGCCTGAAACCCGGAGAAGCCGGAACGACCACTCCGATAGTCTTGGTGTACGTGGGATCGTGGGACAACTCCCAATGTGTTACATATCCACCACGTGTCCCTCAGATGTGAACCGCCAGGGTCACCTGCGTAATTGCGCTGTACCGTCTCCCATGCTTATAAATGCACGTCCCATCACGGTCAAAAATTCTTCTACCACCTCTCCACCTCGACCAACCCTAGAGCCTCAGCTAGCTCTCGACGACGCCGGAGACGAAGCGCTTCGCTACCGCGACCTCGTCAATGCCGTCTTCACGCCAGCCGTGGACATCGTCTACTCCGCCGTCTCCGTAGCTGTCCTCCGTCGCCAAGTTAGGGCACGGAAGATCGAACTGCTCGGCATCCAATTCCTCTCCGTCTAAGCAGTTCATCATGTGGTAAATTAAACTCTCTTTTTACCATCTTCTTGATCTAGAAAGATTCATCACCTTTACCACAAGAAGTTTCTGCCGACACATATATAGATCTATCCTGTCTGCATCTCAATATCTTGCCTAGTACATTCACATATGCTTCAAACATAGTTAGATTCCTCACTTTTACCTATTCATGGATTCGTACAAATCTGGAACCAACTCTCATCATATAAGTGAATGTCTTCGCGCTATGAGGTCAAAGTCTTCTAAACTGATTTAATATTCTAAAGCTTCTGAGAATGCATATGACCTCTTCCCCTTCCCTCGCATCTCTAATGCTATCACAGGTACATGTCCGTGGGAGAATCCCTTGGTTCTCATAGTCTGCATTCATTTTCAGAATTCTTGCAGCGTCACATAAACTCTCCTGAAGCCAATTCCTATCTCACCAGCAGACCGAAGCATTTGCCAGTGTTGAAGCCATTCAGTTTGAAGCCTTTCAGATTGAAACCATTGGCAACTGACAAGTTAGTTAGGAAGGGTGCAGACAGCGCCGTGGCAACACCTCTAAAGATTTGCCTCGTGATCTAAGTGAGATGTACAAGACTGATCCAGAGGAGGATTATAATCAGAGGAAGACACGAATCCAATGATTTCGAAGATATTGGGCTGAACAGTGGTTCAAGTACAGGTTCGTGACCCAGGAGTATGCTGAAAAGAACGCCATCAAGCATCCATGGGGAGATATTACCTGCAAAAACCTTCCACCCAAGACTCGAGCTGAAGCCATTGATCAAGGCTTCTACCCTTGCATGGTCAGAGGGCCTCAACCTGCTGATGCCGATCCTTCTTCTCTGCTCTGGTGTCGCAACGCCAATTTGTTCAAGCGCAATCTTCAATATGCCAAGAGTCAGCCAATGAGAACAATAAGAACCGGAGACTGGACTTCAATCCTGGCCCCTCTACGCCCCGTGCTGATGGCACGCGTGAAGCTGAACCAAACCTGGTTGGGCCTTTCTACAACCTAGAAGGCCTCATCGGTCACATCAGGGTTCAAGGGGCGGATGTGGATCAACCTGCAGATGACGCTGATTCTGATGAAGCGCCTGCAACTCCGAAGCCCAAGAAGAAAAAGAAATCCAAGGCTTTGAAGACCACTCCACCAATTGCTTCTAGAATGAAGCCTTTGGCCACTGCTCCACCAGCACCAAGTGTGCAGTCTGAGGAGCACTCTCGTATCTCCAAGAGAAGACATCTAAGGAAGAAGCCCTCGCACGACCCCAGTCCAGTTCTCACTCCTGACGCTGTTCTGAAGACTGCCAATGAAGCCTTTGATCTCTCGAGCGATGAAGATCTAGGTGACGATGCTCTGGAGCAATTGATCAAGAGCAAGCAAGACACAGAAATCTTCAATGATTTGTCGCTCTTCGACGTGGAAGTGCTAAACAATTTCATTGATGAATGGTTTGACACCGCCAACCTCAGCTTCGACGATCTGCAGCTTCCAGTTGGCCTCAGCGTCTCCTTCCATGGCGCCATTGCTTCTGAGCTAGCTCTTGCTCAGAAAATTGTTGAGCTGAAGCAAAAGATTGATTATGAAAAGGCCCAGTTCAAGAAGCATGTGGACAAGCTCAGCGTCCAAGAGATTCAGAACTTCAAGGTCATGATGCATGAGCTCAAGGAAGCCTTTCGCAAGAGGCGTGACGAAGCCAAAGGTTCTCGTGAGCGAATCAAGGCCTTGGCTGCCAAATGCGTTCAAGGATATAATGAAGCTGAAAAGCGCAAGGCCCTTGGGGGTCCTGGCATTGACCCTAGGATGGCTGCCAAGAAGAAGAAGAAGCAACCTGTGCCCGATGCTGAAGAATCCAAGCAGGAAATACCTAGCATTGTCTTCCCTGCTAGCATGACTGGCACGAAGTCTAAGGTCATCCCAGCTGCTTCAGAGCTCAACAAGACAAAGGTGGCTGAAGCTGAAGCTCGCAAGCGCAAGCAAACTACTGATGATGCTCCACCCACCAAGAAGCGCAAGACAAAGAAGGACAAGGCTGCTTCCACGGAGCCCATCTTTGTCGAGCCCATATCAATTGCTCGCCCCGCATCTACACACCAAGAACGTCGCATGACAGTCCATGAGCCTGCTCCCACAGAGGCTGAAGACATTCCAGTTGTTGACCCCACCGCAGCTGAAGACATTGGTCCTCATGACAATGTTGAAGATGATGAAGTCCTTCCTCATATCGAGTACAACGTGGAATCCTCGCATGTTCTTACGAACAGCGAACGCATCAGCATTGGTCGTCCATTGACGCCAATTGCACAGGATGACTCATGGGCTGATCACCCACAAGATACACCAGCAACTCCCCAACCAACTCAGGTCACCAGTTCGGTGCTTGAAGATGAAGACTTTGAGGCCCAACAAACTCCATCCCCTCAGGCGTCGCCAGCATTTCGCAGGCTTAGCAAAGGACCAAGGCCTCAAGTCGCCACCCCAAGTGTTCTAGAAGGAGAAGAGCAACAATCTGTTCCTGAAGCTACTCCCTCTGTGAACCTCTTAGAATCTGAAGCCAAGGCGGCTGAAGATATTCCGGCTACATCAGCCGAAGAAGAACTACCCCAAGAAGAAGAAGCACGTGCTGCCACACCCCCTGTTCTCGAGGAGAACGTGTCCGACCCTCCAGCTCCTGAAGTGGAGGTTACAAATTCAGAGGCTGCCACCACCAACACTGAAGCCAATGACGTGGTCATGGCTGAAGCCAATGTGGCACCTGAAGTCATAGTGGTGCCTGTAGTGATGGCGCCTGAAGCAAGTGGTGCACCTGAAGCAAATCAGCAGCCTGAAGCCTCTGCCTCTGCTCCCGTTCCGCCTCCAAGGCCCCATACAATTGAGCAAGCTTACAACCAAGATGATCAGCTCATCACTGTCCGATGGCCCATTCTGACTCCACCACCTGCTGTTGAACCACATGCTGCTGGTCCTCAGTTTGACCATCATGTTCAGCACATGCCTCAAATTCAGAAGCCTAAGCTAAGACTGCCAAGGTTTCCAGGTATTGCCACCTCTCAAGGGTCATTCAATGCCAATAGCTTCACTTCGCACAACACATTCTTTGACAGCGCCAAGAACCCCTATTCAAAGCCAAGAATATCATCAGATAGGTTCTGGAGCCATCAGCAGCGCAGTTATTACTCAAGAGTACTCTATGATCAAGGGCGCATTTTCCCTCATATGCGTCTTGACACTGAAGCTATTGCTGGACTGCCCTGTCTCGAGGAAGCTCTTGATTGCTTCCGTGATGCTGGCCTGCTCAACTTTGTGACTCACAAGGAGCATTGGAATGGAGAGCTACTCCTGCAATTCTATGCAACTCTCCACATTCGAGGCTACAGCAGGGATCCGAAGACATGGGTCCTTGAGTGGGTGACAGGCAATGTCCATCATGAAGCCAAAGCCTTTGAACTCATTGAGCTTACTGGCCTGCCCACTCCAGGATAATTGTATGAACCTGGCTGTCAATTGCACAATGAAGCTTTGGAGAGTATCTTCCAGAAGCGCAAGCCCAACATGAGCCAAATGCTGAGCATGATGAATCCCTTGCCCAGCGATGCTGAATATCCAAAGGAATTCTTTGTTGAAGACCTAGAGTATCTGCCATGCACCATCTATCATATCATCAGGCGTACTCTATGGCCTGTCAAAGGGCATTCTTCATCAGCCAAGCTTGAAGGCACAATGAAGACATTGGTCTTCTATATCTTCAATGGCATCAGCTTCAATGCTCAAGATTTCTTCATCCGGTAGTTGGCTATGTCTGGCTCTGATCTGTTTGGTCTCAAGTTCTATGCTCCATGGATCATGCGCCTCATCAAGCTTCATTCAGCTATCACTTATCAGCCCTCTGCTCGCAACCATCATATATTCTTGCCAGAGGTTGATATGTCAGCTGAAGCTATATACTAAGAGCCTGCCAAAGAGCCTATTAGTCTTCACAACGCTGATCACCAGAGCTTCACTCAGCAAATTGGAGGAGTTCCAGCAGTCTCCCGTGTTTATCCTCTGGCTGGCCGTACTCGTCTACCTCGATATGCTGAAACTGAAGCCACTGAGAGCACCATTGCCCAAAGGCCTCAGAAGCGGTCTCGTGTTCTCAATAACCGAGAGCTTCTGGTTGCCCTCCATCAGAAACAAGATAAGCATCACTACTGACTGAAGCGTCAGATGCAAAGCCTCTTGGTGGATGTCAATCGCATTCGCAATCTTGCCACCAAGAATGCCTTTGTTGCTCATGAAACCTGTCAGAGGTCATGGAAGAGTTTAACTCAGCTGAGTGCTGAAGCGGATCTTCAAGACGATGGCTTCACAGAAAGATTCATGTTTGACCACACTCCTCCAAGGAATGTTGTTATGCGTCAAACTCCGTCTCTTGAAGACTCTGACTACTCCTCCTCCGCTGCAACGGTTGGCGCCAGGGTGATAGATGATCAAGATGATGCTACCTCACCACCTCCTACTTCAGCGCGTGTCAACACTGCACCAACTACTTCTGCACCGCCAAACACCAATGCCGACCCTGCATCCTCTCCTGCTCCATCTGGGAACGAGTAGAGGCTCTATGTCTTCAAACCTTTTTGGTCCTTACTGACAAAAGGGGGAGAAGCATATGAGTTGATAGTCTTCAAGCGGGTCCATATGGGTGGGTGCCTTATATTTTGCCTAGTGTTTACAACTCTTATTTTTGCTACATTTGGTTCTTTGAGTTGTAACACTTAAACTGATGGTCGTCTGCTACATTTTCTGCTACTCTGTAATGCGATGATAAATTCCGCATGTGCTACATTATATTCCGCAATTAGTCATTTTTGCAGACGTCCATTTCTCATTATGCATATCATTATATTCGACATATCAATTGTGCATGATGAATTGTCTTCATAAGTCGAAGAGGATCTCCACAAGTACAACCTGCCATGTGCATTTGCATTCAAAGGCAAATCAACTATATGCGCATCTTCAGGGGGAGCCTTTTGCTACTTACGAAGACAATACCTTTATCCTTTACAATTTCACATACTTTTTATCCCCGTTGAAAACTTCAACCAGTTTGTCATCAATCACCAAAAAGGGGGAGATTGTACGTGCATGTAGTGCCACTCCTAGTTGGTTTTGGAGTATTGACGACAAACCTGGTTGAGGGACTAATGTGTTTGTGAGAATTGCAGGATAACACATGCAGTAGTCCCTCATCGATTCGGTTTACCTACCGGAGATGACCCCTAAAAATGTATGAAGACACTGACAACAGTGGTGGTACATGAAGATAATCTTATTGAAGACTATGACAAGAGAAGACATTGTGTGAAGACTATGGAGCGCGAAGACTTAGATGTTTCGTTGTTTCCTTTTCTTCCTTGTTGAGTCATAGGAACCACCGTACTGTTAAGTGGGGTCCAAGTGAACTAAGTCAGAGTGACTGAAGTGATGCTCAACCAAATCCCATGTCTTCGAGCGAAGACAATGAGAGAAAATCTTATCCAGAGCAGGATCAGTCAGCTTTACTTGTAGCCCAAGTAAAGTTGCCGTGTGAGTGTTTGAAATCTAACCGTTGGAATATGTGTCAGTTCCTTAGTGACCCAAGGTCACTTCGGACAAATCAGGTCGGGTTGCCCAGTGGCTATAAATAGCCCACCCCCTACACCATAAATTGGTGGCTCTTAGAGTTATTGCACGACTTTTGTCGTTTGAGAGCAACCCACCTCCGAAGCATTTGAAAGAGATATCCTTGCGAGGACAAAGCCAAAACACCCAGAGCCAAAGAATAGTAGGCATCACTGAAGTCTTTCTGTCTGTTTGACCTGAAGACTTATTACACTTGAGGACTGTGTTTCCTCCAGCCGGTTAGGCGTCGCATTTTGAGCATCCAAGAGTCATTGTGGATCGCCGGTGAACGAAGTCTGTGAAGGTTTGGAAGTCTACCTTGAAGACTTACCAGAGTGATTGGGCGAGGACTAGGTGTCCTTAGCTAAAGGGGAATAAGGTGAAGACGTGGTCTTCTGAGTTGAATCTTAGCCTCCCTAACCAGACGTATAGTTGTCACAGCAACTGGAACTAGTCTAACAAATCACTGTCTTCCCCGAGCTACTGGTTCTATCCTTTCCTTCCCTTTACTTACTATCTTACGTTGTGAAGTCATTGCCTGCCTGCCTTATCTGATTGACTTCACGGTGTGACTACTTGTTCTGATTGACTTCATTCCTTCTTCCCTCTTGATCCTTACTGCCTAGCTGCTATTAATCTTCACGCTTTCACTTTATTGAATACCTAACTATGGCTTGTCTAGTGTAGTCTACTTTCCGCTGCAGACAAATAGGATTGGATTTATCCTTTGTCTTCAAAACTAGCATGTCTAGTGTAGTCTACTTTCCGCTGCATTTCATAAAAATCGCCTATTCACCCCCCTCTAGTTGATATACTGCACTTTCAGTAGCAACGGAAAAGTAAGTAAGCAACAAGCAATATGTGAAAAGCTCGTAGGCATTGGATTGGTGATGGGAAATTATGTCAGATGCAATTCATCATGTAAAAGTTATAACCTAGGGTGACACCGAACTAGCTCCATTTCATCAATGCAATGTAGGCATGTATTCCGAATATAGTCATACGTGCTTATGGAAAAGAACTTGCGTGACATCTTTTGTCCTACCCTCCCGTGGCAGCGGGGTCCTATTGGAAACTAAGGGATATTAAGGCCTCCTTTTAATAGAGTACCAGACCAAAGCATTAAAACATAGTGAATACATGAACTCCTCAAACTATGGTCATCACCGGGAGTGGTCCCAATAATTGACACTTCGGGGTTGCCGGATCATTACACATAGTAGGTGCCTATAGACTTGCAAGATAGGATCAAGAACACACATATATTCATGAAAACATAATAGGTTCAGATCTAAAATCATGGCACTCGGGCCCTAGTGACAAGCATTAAGCATAGCAAAGTCATAGGAACATCAATCTCAGAACATAATGGATATTAGGGATTGAACCCTAACAAAACTAACTCGATTACATGATAGATCCCATCCAACCCATCATCGTCCAGCAGGCCTACGATGGAATTACTCACGCACGGCGGTGAGCATCATGGAATTGGTGATCGAGGAAGGTTGATGATGACGATGGCGACGATCTCCACTCTCCGGAGCCCCGAACGGACTACATATCAGCCCTCACGAGAGAGATTAGGGCTTGGGGGCGGCTCCGTCTCATAAAACGCGATAATTCTTCGTCTCTAGCTTTTTTCTCCCTGAAAGTGAATACGTCGGTGGAGCACCAGGGGGCCCACGAGGGAGGGGGCGCGCCCCCACCCTCGTGGACAGTCTGTGGGCCTCCTGGTCTAGATCTTCTTGCGGGTATTTTTTATATTTTCCAAAATAATTCTCCGTGGATTTTCATGTCTTTCCGAGTACTTTTTATTTCTGCACAAAAACAGCACCATGGCAATTCTGCTGAAAACATCGTTAGTCTGGGTTAGTTCCATTAAAATCATGCAAGTTAGAGTCCAAAACAAGGGCAAAAGGGTTTAGAAAAGTAGATACATTGGAGACGTATCACCTCCCCCAAGCTTAAACGTTTGCTTGTCCTCAAGCAATTCAGTTGATAATCTGAAAGTGATAAAGAAAAACTTTGACAAACTCTGTTTGCTCTTGTTGTTGTAAATATGTAAGCCAACATTCAGGTTTTCAGCAAGATCATGAACTAACCACATTCACAATAACTTTCAGGTATCAAGTCTACTCACATCAATGGCATAATCAACTAGCGAGCAATAATAATAAACCTCGAATGACAACACTTTCTCAAAACAATCATGATATGATATAACAAGATGGTATCTCGCTAGCCCTTTCCTAGACCGCAAAAATAAATGCAGAGCACCTTTAAGGATCAAGGACTGACTAGATATTGTAATTCATGGTAAAAGATATCCAGTCATGATCATACTCATTGCAAATTAATAGTAATACATGCAAATGATAGAGGTGCTCTCCTACTGGTGCTCTTTGACAAGAGGATGATGACTATGCATAAAAGTAAATAGATAGGCCCTTCGTAGAGGGAATAACGGATTTGTAGAGATGCCTGAGATCGATTTTTAAATAGAGATGAATAACATTTTGAGCAGTATACTTTCATTGTCAACATATAAACCAAGAATCTCGATATCTCCCATGCTACTCACATTATAGGCGGTTCCCAAACAGAATGTGTCGGTGTACTAGAGTAGGGGTACCCTAGTATCCCGAACTTGTGCACGGGCAGTCGCAGCATCTCGTGGCAAGGCTTGCCGGGTGACCGCCAAGGTCCTCCGTGGTTCCTTTTGAGCCATTCAAGAACAAAGTATTGAAGCCAAGGAGACAAGGCCCCGGCAAGAGGAGCTTGACGGGAAGGCCGCTCAAGGCACAAGACCCCGGCGAAAGGAGCTTGCCGGGAAGGCCAACCAAGGCATCTTAAGGAACTTGCCGCGACGCGCTACGCGTCCCGGCAAGGCTCGGTGAGCGACAAGCTACCGGGCGCGACAAGACGACGACCGCGGCAAGGCGCTTGCCGCAGCAAGCTACCACTCTGTACCCGCGCTCCAGCACATCCACCAACGTGTCGCTCTAGGACCCTTCCAGGCGTACGTGGCGAGAGGCTGTGCAGCCAGCGGTGCGCGGTGGCAAGCGGCGCTGACAAGATTGCCATCGTGGCGAACGGTGGCGTCCCTGACGGTCCCTTTTTGCACTGTTTGGGCGACGCAGACGGGCATTTAATGCTCTTGTCCCCTGCCGTCAGGGTTAGGTATGATACACTGTACAGGTAGTTGTACCAACTACAACACCTTTCCATTTTTACCCTTGTCTACGTTGCCACCTGTCGGTGACCCCTTCGAGCACATAAAAGGAGGCGCATGCACAACGTAAGGGTGGGTTCGAAGCAGAAGAACACTCACGCTCGGTCTCGTTAGCTGCTGGTGTGTACTGTAGCACTCAGCGCTCCCGAGCAAGAACTCAATACAAACAACAAAGTAGGAGTAGGGTTTTACGCATCCGTGCGGCCCGAACCTGGGTAAACTGCTCGTGTGCTTCGCCTAGATCTGCTCTTCGTGCGACCTCCGCCCCCGCCGAACCGAAAGGGGCTCTGTCCGCCGGTCCCCATAGGTGCTCGTGGATCAGTTTCCCCGACATCTTTAGCGCGCCAGGTAGGGGGCGTCGAGGTTGTGTGAACCTGATCCGGCGTTCACACGAGCTAGATGTTCATCGTCTTCATCAACATGCCGCCGAAGAAGAAGGCTTCGGAGGCAGTTGCTCCGTCCGCGCCGAACCCACCACCGCCGGAGCAAATGGCCGGTGGGGTAGACGCCGGTGGAAGAACGGGCGTCGACGAGGGAGCTCACGGTGCTGGCAGGTCAAAGGACAAGGCTGCGCTGCCCATCGGCAGCGTAGCCGGCTCCCATAACGACCGGGCGCACTCCAAGACCTCGGCGTCCGTGCATGCACCGCGCCCATCTCAGGAGGCGCGGGACCGGCAGCGTCATGGTACTCACGGTACCATACGTTTGCTGGACCAAGATCGAGCTGGTGGTCTCGGAATCCTCGAGACCAGCATACACGCCAACATGCTGGCACGAGCGAGGCACGGTCGCTTGGACGGGATACTGCTCCTTCTAACATAGTTAGAAGTCCGAGCATATCCCGCTCCTCACACCGTTTGCCACCGCTACCCGCCACTCCAGCGGAAGCTTTGGCGCGAGCTCAACTGCTCCTAGACTACCCTCCAACAACAGACAATATCGACGATTGGAGGGCCACCATTCAAAGTCTCATCGGCTTCGCCAACGGTGACACTCCGCGGCAGCCAAGTACATCGCAGCCGCGGCAAGTCAGCCAGGCGCAAGCCGGTAGCGACAAGACCGGTGGGGGTGCAACCACCGTGCACTCTCCGCCCCGAAGGCCAAGATCGCCGACTCGCCGGATCCACCTCGACAGCGACTCCACCGCGTCATCAGATCCGCGAGCTCGTCACGATCAGCGCCAAGTTCTTCACGAACGACAGCAAGAGGACGCTCGTACTCGCATCGAGCGCCGAAGAGAAGCGCGGCGTCAATCGGACCATCGCGCTGGGCCCTCTGTCGACATGTATGCGCCGAGGGAACCAGGCGACTTGCCGTATGCGGTAGGTTGTCCTGCGTTTACTCGTGAGCTGCGGCAAGTCCAGTGGCCCAGCACAAAGAATTTCAAGCCAGACGTACCAGAGAAGTACGACGGCAAGTCGCATCCGTCGGAGTTCCTCAGCATCTACACCATCGCGGTGCAGGCTGCCGGGGGGCGGGACGACAAGATCCTTGCCAACTACATCCCGTTGGTGCTCAAGCCCAACGTCAGGTCCTGGCTCATGCACTTGCCGGACAACTCCATATCCTCCTGGGCAGACCTATGCCATCAGTTTGTTGGCGCCTTTACAGGCGGCCACAAACCTCATGGCCAAGAGAGTGACCTTCATCTGCTCGCCCAGAAGGAATGAGAGCCCCTGCGCAAGTACATTCAGAGATTCAGCCGTGTACAACACAACATCCTAGACGTCCACCCTGCCGCGGTCATCAGCGCGTTCCATCAGAACGTGCGTAACCGCAAGATGCGGGAGGAGATGGCGATGTGCAAGATCAAAGACGTCATAGAGCTATATGCCCTGGCCGACAAGTGTGCACGTGCTGAGGAAGGGAGGAAACTCCCCGGAGAGAATACATGAGCAGGGGGATCTGACTGCGAGGATGCTGCCCCGGCAAAGAAAAACCGGCGGCGGAACAACAGGAAAAAGAAAGGCAAAGATGTGCTAGTCGTTGAGCAGTCCGGCAACGAAGGTGGCGCCAAGAAAGCCAAAGCTGGTAGCTCCGGCAAGGAGATTGCCGCATGCACCAACTGCCAGGCTGTGGCGGCCGCCGACAAGCAGGACGACACCGACAAGCAGTACTGCAAGATCCACCGCACCAAGGGGCATGACCTCCAGAACTGCAAGAGAGTCGAGCAGCTTGTCGAGCAGCAAAAGGCTAAATACGAGCGACACGACAAGTAGAAGGCCCAAGGAGGTGCTGGAGGATCCGGCACGAAGCGCCCCAGCCGGGGAGGACGCCGCGGCAAGGCCAAGCAGCGGCAAGGAGACAGACCTCCCCGCGGCCGCGACAAGGATGAAGATGACGACGACGATGAAGACATGGATGATGTCGAGACCAGTGAGCAGGAGTTCCAGAAAGCCACAGAGGTCTTGTGCGTTGACGGCGGTGCTTCTCTGCATACTTCACACTGCCAACTCAAGCAGTGGGTGCGGGAAGTGAATGCCGCAGAACCACCTGTCGAGTCATGCAAGCTTTTGAAATGGTCCAGCACGCCTATCATCTTTGATATAGAGGACCACCCTGATCGCACAACTGCAGTCGGGTGCTTGCCGATGTTGGTTTCACCAACTATCCGCAACCTCAAGGTCACGAAGATGCTAGTTGACGGCGGGGCCGGCTTGAACCTGATCTCCTCCGCTGTACTCCAGAAACTCCAGGTCCCTGATAGCGAGCTCGAAGACACCGGCACATTCCAAGGAATCAACCCGGGAAGGAGCAAGCCGAAGGGGAAGATCATGTTGCCGGTGACATTTGGCAGCGAGTTGAACTTCAGGACAGAGAGGGTCACTTTTGACGTTGCTGATTTTCCATTGCCTTACAATGGGATACTTGGCCGTCCAGCACTCGCCAAGTTCATGGCAGCCTCTCACTACGCATACAACATGCTGAAGATGCCAGGCCCGATAAGTGTCATCTCTGTCCCTGGCGACAAGAAGGATGCTCTTATCTGCGCCGACAAGATCTACCGGGAAGCAGCAGCCGCAACAGATAGCAAGTCACCTGCCGTTGAAGCTCCCGGGGGGAAGAAGAATACCAAGTCCGGCAAGAGTTCTGATGCCCACTCCGGCAAGCGCACCTCTTCGGAGTGCTGCGCTACCGTCGAGGACGCACCATCGAGCTCCACCGGCAAGTGTAAGAAGACAAAGACAGCTCCACCAGAGACCAAGAAGGTGTCCGCCAAGGAGGACGACACTGGTGGTACCTTCACCATCAGTGCCACTCTTGACCCTAAATAGCAAAGCACGCTCATTGCTTTCCCGCGGGTGAACGTCGACGTGTTTGCGTGGCAACCGTCTGACATCCCCGGTGTTCCCAGGAAAGTAATTGAGCACCATCTTGCCGTCTGTCCTCATGCGCGGCCCGTCAAGCAAAAGGTCAGGAAACAAGCAGTGGAGCGCCAAGAATTCATCGCAGAAGAAATAAAAAAGTTGGAAGCAGCAGGCCTTGTCAGAGGAGTGCTCCATCCTACGTGGTTGGCAAATCCTGTAGTCGTGCGCAAGGCAAACGGGAAATGGAGGCTTTGTATCGACTTTACCGATGTCAATAAAGCTTGTCCCAAGGACCCATTTCTCTTGCCGCGCATTGACCAGATTGTCGACTCCACGGCCGGATGTGACTTGCTTTCATTTCTTGACGCATACTCAGGATACCATCAGATCTTCATGGCAGAAGAGGATGAGGAGAAGACCGCATTCATCACTCCATGTGGCGCGTACTGTTTCATACGGATGCCTTTCGGTTTAAAGAATGCTGGTTCAACATTTGCAAGAGTAGTCCATGCCGCTTTTGAGCCACAAATACACAGAAATGTGGAAGCCTACATGGATGACATAGTGGTCAAGAGCAAGGACAAGGGAACTCTGATTCAAGATTTAGACGAGACCTTTGGAAATCTGCGCAAGATCAGCTTCAAGCTCAACCCAGAGAAGTGTGTGTTTGGAGTCCCTTCCGGCAAGCTTCCCGGGTTCTTCGTGTCTCAGAGGGGAATTGAGGCCAATCCCGACAAGATCAAGGCCATCGAGCAGATTGAAGCACCAAAGTGCGTCAAGGATGTACGAAGACTTGCCGGTTGCGTGGCTGCTCTTAGCAGGTTCATCTCTAAATCTGCTGAGCGCGCCCTCCCGTTTTTCAAAATATTGAAAAAGGCAGGTCCAATGAAATGGACTCCGGATGCGGAGGCTGCGCTGCAAGACTTGAAGAGATACATGTCCTCCACTCCAACACTTGTCGCACCTAAGCCACAAGAAAAGTTGCTGCTGTATATAGCGGCAACCAATCAAGTGGTTAGTGCTGCGTTAGTAGCGGAGAGGGAGGCAGATGATGAGCCAGCAACCGCGGCAGGGGCATCCAGCGACAAGCAGGGGGCTTCCCCGACAAGCTCTGGTCCCGACAAAGATGGATCTGCGCAGGCGTGCGAGGAGATACCGAAGAGAATGGTGCAGCGCCTAGTTTACTTTGTCCGTTCCCTTCTGCAGGGGGCTAGGTCAAGGTACTCAGGTGTGCAGAAATTGCTTTTCGGCCATGGCCTCGGGAAAGTTGCGCCATTACTTCCAAGCACATGAGATCACACTTGTCACTCGCTTTCCGCTGAAGAGGATACTTCAAAATCCAGAAGCGACAGGCAGGATTGTTGAGTGGGCACTGGAACTGTCAAGCTTTGGCCTCAAGTTTGAGAGCACTTCAACCATCCAAAGCAGAGCATTGGCAGAATTCATAGCAGAGTGGACGCCAACACCAGATGAAGAAATTTCAAAAACGAGCATCCCCGTCAAGGAAGCAAGCAAAGAGTGGCTGATGTACTTTGATGGTGCATTTTCGCTGCAAGGCGCCGGTGCTGGTGTGCTGCTTGTCGCACCCACCGGAGAACACCTCAAGTACGTAGTCCAGATGCACTTTCCCAAGGAACAAGCAACAAACAATACCGCAGAGTATGAAGGTTAGCTTGCCGGTCTGAGGATCGCAGCAGACCTTGGGATCAAGAAGCTCATTGTTAGGGGTGACTCGCGGCTTGTCGTCCGCCAAGTGAACAAGAGTTATCAGAGTCCGTTGATGGAAGCCTACATCGATGAAGTGAGAAAGCTAGAAGAGCACTTTGACGGCCTACAGATGGAGCATGTTCCAAGAGCTCAGAACGACATTGCCGATGGCCTGTCAAAGTGCGCCGAACTTAAGTTACCTGTGGAACCAGGGATGTTCGTGCTCAAGCTGACTCAGCCATCTGTAACACCATCAACTGGACAGAGCAAGAAGATGAAGTTGATTTCTGGTGACTATTTTCCGGCAGAGCTTCCCGAAGCCGCCGCCAAGAAGGTCCCCAAGATCAACACCAAGAGTGCTGAGGAGCAGTCTGCTCCGGCAAGCCCCAGGGTTTGTTCCGTTGAAGCAGAGGCTCCCGACAAGTTTTGCTCCGGCAAGCTTGCCGGGGAACGTCAAGCTCCGGCTGAGCCGCAGCTTCTTGCCGTAGAAGCGGATGTTCCCGCAGCAGCAGATGTGCCTTTAGTCCTTGTTGTCGAGCCACAAGCTCCATCATGGGCACAGCAGATTGTCTGTTTCCTTCAGACAGGAGAACTTGCCGAAGAGCAAAAAGAAGCGGAAAGAGTAGCCCGGCAGTCAAGTATGTACCAGTTTGTTGACAGCACACTGTACAGAAGAAGACTCAACGGTCTGAAATTGAAGTGTATTCGCCGGGAAGATGAACAAAAGCTGTTGGCAGAGATACATGGAGGCATATGTGGTCACCACATTGGCGCAAGAGCACTTGCCGGCAAAGCATTCCGGCAAGGTTTCTTTTGGCCGACAGCCCTCCAGGATGCAACTGCACAAGTAACCAAGTGTGAAGTGTGCCAGTTCCATTCCAAGCAGATACACCAGCCAGCTCAAGCTCTCCAGACGATCCCTTTATCCTGGCCATTTTCGGTCTGGGGGCTCGACATCCTCGGCCCCTTTCCCCGAGCAATCGGAGGCTTTGAGTACTTGTACGTTGCAATCGACAAGTTCACAAAGTGGCCGGAAGTTGAAGCAGTGAGGAAGGTGACAGCACAGTCAGCAGTCAAGTTCTTCAGGTCGATTGTTTGCGGATTCGGGATCCCTAACAGGATCATCACCGACAACGGTACGCAATTCACGAGCTGCACCTTCATGCAGTACGTCCAAGACCTTGGCGCCAAGGTCTGCTTCGCTTCTGTTGCTCACCCGAGAAGCAACGTTCAAGCGGAGAGGGAAAATGCTGAAGTGCTGCGCGAGCTCAAGACCAGGACTTTCGACAGGCTGCACAAGTGCGGAAGAAACTGGATCGAGGAGCTGCCAGTGGTTCTTTGGTCGATTAGGACGACGCCAAATCGAGCCCCTGTCCAGACACCTTTCGCTCTAGTCTATGGAGCAGAGGCAGTTCTCCCCACGGAACTCGTATACGGGTCACCTCGTGTGCTCGCTTATGATGAGCTTGAGCAAGAGCACCTGCGAAAAGATGACGCGCTGCTCCTTGAGGAAGACCGTCTTCAGGCTACTGTACGAGCTGCTCGCTACCAGCAAGCTTTGCGCCGCTACCATAGCCGCAAAGTTAACGCCAGAAGTCTCGAGGAAGGCGACCTTGTTCTTCGGCGCGTTCAGTCCGCCAAGAATTCCAACAAGTTGACGCCGAAGTGGGAAGGCCCTTACTGGGTGAAACGAGTCACAAGGCCTGGCGCTGTCCGCCTTGGGACCGAAGATGGCATTCCGGTGAGCAACTCCTGGAACATTGAGCATCTTCGTAAGTTTTACCCGTAAGGCGCGGTTGCCGGAACCCGTTCCGGCAACAACCTTTTGTACAAGTCTTGCCGCTGTTGCATGTAATCCTTTGTACAAAGCCGGGCATAGACCCCATGCATAAGTAAAGCTCATGTGCTCCGCACATCTTGTCAATTTCATGCTTTCTATTTTTTGTATGTGATAACTGACACTTTGTGCAGCACCTGCCCCCGGTAAGCAATAACGAGCCGTAAGGCTCCATATCTCTATTTTCTCTTCTTTCTTTTTCTCAAGGAAAGGAAGGTTCCCTCGCCCACAAGTTTGCCGGGGGGGGGGGGGAAGGAGAACATAATGGTATGGACCAGGCGTCGTTCAAGAAAGTTTTGCCTTACCGAGAAGCAAACAATAGAAAAGCTAAGTTGCCAAAGCTTGAGCAATCAGATTTTTTCAAATTTTTAAGTTATCTTCCTTGAACGACCGTGCTTTGTATGGAAAACCTGTGCGCGGAGGAACCAACTCGTAGCTAGTTGCGCCCTTACTTTGTTTCGAGTCCGCTCAACAGTTTAAGCGAGCTGCGACTAGTTGCGACAAGCTTTCTTGTCGGTAACGGCACCGCCAGCAGGCTGCTGACGTCCCGCACTCAGCGCTCGCGGCTAAGGTGCCCGCGCCAGCAAGTTCCCTAAAAGCGTAGGGCAGAAACATACAAAGGAAGGAATCAAGTAAAGGAAATAACACAGCAATCCTACCCAAAATAGAGTTATATTACAAGATAGCTTGTCTCGGCTCTAACAGATTGTTCTCATAACATGACCAGCAGCGACTAGAAAAGAAGAAAACGGGCGGCCTAATCTACGCGATCGCCCTCAACCCTCTTGATCCCGCTCACCTTGTCCACAATGGGTGCGACAATGGCCTTGAGCGCCTCCAGATCAGCATCTGGAGGCAGGGACTTGAGGACGTTGGTGAGGTTGAGGCCCGGGTTGCGGAAGACCACCTTCACCAACACCTTTTGAAGAGCTCCCGCGCAGATCTTGCGCGACTCGTCGGCCAGCTGCTTTGGGATCCTCTCCCGGTGATGCTGGAGGGCCGTCGCCATGCCTTTGAAGAACAAGGTGAGCTTGGCGCTGGGTAGGAGGTTCTCATCGGAGGGATACCCGAGATCCTCCATCCCCAGCTGCGCCAGCTCCTTGTCAATATCTGCGGCAGCGTTCACGAGCCCCTCCATCCAGTGCTCCGTGGTCTCCCTAAAAGTGTTATGGATGGCAGCAGGACTCGCCAGCAGCGCCTTCTCGGCCTTGATCTCCTCCTTCAAGGCCGCCTCCTGCTCCCTGGCGCCGTCCAGCGTCTTGGTCAAAGTGGTCAGCTTCAACTCAAGATCTGTGTTGGAGTCCTTGGCGGCGCTAAGCTCCTTGCCCTTCTCGGCGAGACGAACCTGCAGCTCTGAGTTGCTGTGGGCATCCTTCTCCCGCTCACACTTGAGCGCGGCCATCTCCTCACCGCTCGCCTTGAGATCGGCCACCAGCTGCGCCACCTTCGTCTCTAGCTCTTTCTTGGCGGCCTCGGCAGCTGCGGCAACATCCTCTGCTTGCTTGAGGGCTCCGCCGAATGATTGCTCGCGCGCAGCAAGCTCCTCCTCGTGGCTGTCAAGGTTGATCTTCCACTGCGCCAGCTCGCCCTCCTGCGCAGACAGCTTCTCAGCGGCAAGCCGTTGTTGCTCTTCGACGTCAGCCTTCTCGAGAAAGAAGGCCTTCTGCTCCTCGGCGAGCTGCTCCCGCTCCTCTGCCAAGGACCGGAGAGGTTCCTGGTGAAGACCCCGGAGCTCCTCCACGCGTTTCTCGATGTCAGCTCCCGCCTTCGCGGCAAGCGCCTCTCGGGACTCCAGCTTGGCTTGCCGGGCGCGGTAGAGCGACACCAGCTTCCGCAGTAGCCGCTCCTCCTCAGGCTTGCCGCTGCTGCTGCTCGGCACGTCAACTAGCGTCAGCCCAACAGAGGCGAGCACCTCTCCGTCAAAGCTCTCTCCTTCGACCGGCGCCCTGGAGAGTGACGCCCAGGGGAGATTGATGAAGACGCCATCGCCGGCCTTCAAGTAGACGCCTGGCTGGGGCTCTCCGGAGCCTGACGATGCGGCAGTGGCGGAACGGTCGGCGGTCGGCGTAGCGCCTGATACGTCCAAAACGTATCTATAATTTCTGCTTGCTCCATGCCTCTTTTGGGTGATATTGCTATGATATTTATACGCTTCCATACACTTTTGATCATATTTGGACTAACCTATTAACTCAGTGCACCCCAGTGCCAGTTTCTGTTTTCCGCTGTTTTTGTATTTCAGGTTTTCGCATTACGAGAACTGCCAGAAAAATCCCGGAAAAATTATATAAAAAATCAGCGTTCCAGAAGCTTCCCAGTAGCCAAAGTACAGCCGGAGGGGGGCCACCAGGGCTCCAGGCGCCCTGGTGGCGCGGCCCCCCTCCTGGCCGCGCCGGGGGGGCGCCTGGGCCCCCCAAGCCTCCGCTGGTGCCCCCCTTTGGCATATATTTATATCGTGTCCCGAAACCCTCGAGACGGGAACCCTTTTTCGCGATCTCATCTCTGTTCCGCCGCCGCCGCGCTTCCAAGATCGGGAGCGCCAGGAGAACTCTTCCCGGCACCCTGCCGGAGGGGAGGATCACCACCGGGAGCTTCTCCACCACCATGGACGCCTCCCGGATGAGTTGTGAGTAGTCTCCCTTGGACCATGGGTCCATGACCAGTAGCTATGTGATGTTCTCCTCCCCTTCTTGTGCTTCACTAATTAGTCCTCGTGAGCTGCCCTACATGATCGAGGCACATATGTAATCTTTATGCTGTTACTATGATGACTTTGCTGGGATTCGAGGGATTGTGAGATTATGTTCAGATTGTGTTTGAGTAATATATTTGATCTACCTCTTTTATATTTATGTTCGTAAGTAATTCTTGCATGTTCTCCGTTGTTATTTATTGCTTTGGCCAAGTAGTAGGTAGTGACTCCAAGAGGGAACGTTATGCTTGATTGTGGGTTCATGCCCCTCGATGACTAGCTTGAGTGACAGCAACATGAGTCTAGGGGATGTGATGTTGCCACAAGGGGGAAAACAACGGTGCTTGTGCCCGCGGGTGCAAGGATTGTTTACTTTACGCAAAGTTCTTTTAATGCAGTTGTCTGTTGCTTTGAGTTTACACTATGGGTGGGACTCGCAACTTAATACCTGCGAGATGTTCTGGATAGATATCTCAAGGTGGATGATTAGTAGTAGATGCAGATGGATTTCGGTTTACTTGCCTTGGCGTACCGCCCATGCTTTGAACCTCTACCTTTCTTGCAACATAGTTAGCATTGGTTTGCGCACATAATTCTGTCAATTGCTGTCACACCCTGCATTTTGTAACATGTTATTTGCATCAATGAAGCATGAAAAATTGGACCAGCAATTTTTTTGGCATTATTTGGCTTTTTTGGAATTGAGTTTTTCTTCATGTGCTTTTTCATGTGCTCATTAAAGTCAACTATTACCTCTTGTAGAATTCATCTCCATAACCAAAACTTCTGCCCAATGATCATGCCAAGTGTTATATAACAGTATAGTATTTTCTTACAAATTAATTTGGCCAAAATGTATTTTTATAAATTTAGTTTTCCAAAAACCCCTGAATTGAGATTTGCACTGCAAGTGCTTGATTTAGGGTGAGAAAATTATTTCAAAAGGTATATTTGAGACCTAGAGTCATAGGACTCCCAGAAACCACCAAGGTATAATTTTAAAAGTTATTTTCCTATTTTATTTAAAAGCTTTTTCTTAAGGCCAGAAATGGCCTTTAATAGGGAAAAATTATTTAACTATTTCAAAATATTTGCCAAAATTCAGGGAGACTCATAGGACCTATATTGTCCATATATAAGAGTTTCAACACTTGGTCATGTTCAAAATAATGGGCTAATCCCTCTAAAACCCTTTCTGGATATTTCAAGCTTTTGAAATATTTACAAAGGAAATATTCTCCAAAAATTCCAGGGAAATCCTATCATGTCATGTATGACATATTTGATGATCTTGCCAAGTCCCATGCCTTGGGAAGCAAGAAAACATCCTCAAAACCCTTCATAACCATTCTGTTCATATTTGAAGTTTGAGCAACTCTACATTGCCAAACTTGTCCAAATGCTCTCAAACTGGGTGCACATGCTAGAAATGCCTAATAAGGCATCTAGACCAAATGGCACAAGATTTGGAATAGAGCAACTTAATCAGAACACCCCAAAACCCTTTTTGTTCAAATGCAAATTTGAACAACTTTACATTACCAACTTTTTACCTGGAGCTTCAAACTTTGTGGGCATGATCAATACCCCAAATGATGAAACTACACCAAGTGGTGCATCAAGGGGAGATGATTAGCTTGACTCAAACAAGATGAAGCCATTTCTGTTGATTTCTAGGGTTCACCAAAGTTATATTGGCTAGTTTCTTCAAATGAGCCCAAATTTGGTGAAGCACCCTATTTTCACATGTCATTCAATCCTGTTAAGTGTCCTGGCAAGTGGAGATCATTTGCTTGACCAAACACTGATCAAACACCTTCTGCAGAATTACTAAAACCCTCTTCTTGATCACTTTTACCTTTTACCTTGGCCTCAACTTTCTACCACACGTTCATTTGGTTACTAGCTACCTCCAGTAACTTCCCCAAGTCCCCAGCTCCATGATTGAGGGGTAAAAACCCTAGTTCACCTTGCTGGACATCCATTTTCTACCAAGTCACCAGCCTCTCTTCTCTCTCACAGCATCTCCAGAGCATCCAAAGCTTCAGCCGTAGTGCTTGCATCACCCTGGACCCCCCAGACACGGTGGACGCGTCCAGAGGGCCAATGGCATGCCGTGGCATGCGATAAGGGCGCTCCAGAGCGCGCTACAGTGCGCCCACGCACTGTAGCTTCGGCCAATCATCTGCCCCCGACAGCCTCGGGCTCCCCCCTCGCGCCTCTCAACATGCCTCGACGTCCGCAGCCTCCACCGGTGCTGTCCCCTTCCTCCTGCGCCCTCCAGTGGCCGTCGCCACACGCGCACCGGCCGCCCACGACGCCCACTCCTCGGGCTCGCACGCGCGCACGGTCTGGAAGCCTCCCCGCTCCTCCTCTCTCCTCAAATGGACATAGGGCTCGTCCAGCAACGCCGTAGACTCGCTCCCGTCGCCTCCCGTGCGCTGTAGCGTCGAGCAAGAGCTCGCCGGTGCACAGGTCCACGGGACCCCGCCGTTCCCCTATAAATAGGACCCACCGAGCCCTCCTCTCAGCACCACCAGCTTCTCCTCATCCCCAGCATCACTCCAGCACCACCCGTTCTTCCCCAGAGAGCCCCAGTGCTCGGGCTCGACCGGAGCTCCGGCGCGTCGGGCCGCCGGTGATCTCGCAGCACGGGCCTCCTCCGCCCTTCCTTTTGCCCGATCTAGAACCGCCATGCATCACTGATGCGTTTCCCTCCTTTTTCCCCTTCTGCAGCTGCCGGAAACGAGCTGGCCAGAAGGTTCCCGACGACCCTCCGCCGTCCCACCTCGCCGCCGGCGAACCCGACCTCCCCGGCGTGCCGCACTACCACCACTGCCTCCGCAACTCGACGCTGAACCCGTCCCTTCCCTCCGTTGCCGTCGCCGTGGCCGGAATCAACGCCGGTGAGCTCGCCGTCGCCGTGGCCGTGAGGTTGGAGATGACAGGCGGGGCCCGCCTGTCATCCTCACCCCTCTCTCCCCCTCCTCACAGCCGCTGACCGCCGGGCCCCGCCCGTCAGGTTTGAAAACCTGACGTGCGCGCGCTGGCGCCCGAGCGGCCGGGCTGGATGCCCTGGGCCGTGCACTGTGGCCCCTCTGGCCCAGTTGCACAGGGCATTTTCTTCTTTTCTTTTCTGTAATTATTTCAAACATTTTTACAGAAATGAATATTGGTCCAAATGAAATAATTCCAACTCCTAAATTCTTGTAATATTCCAACCTATTTAATGGTGTCACTTTCACACACATCCATGAAACTTTTCTGTTCTGTTCAAATTTAAATTCAAATTTGAGCAATAAAACTCCTGTTCTAAAAATCCTAGATTCCATTCTGTAACTCCAAAACTCCAACTAAGAATTTTCCCATCTTAGATTTCCCTCTAGTATTTAACAAAAATACGTTGACATTTTTCTGAGCACTTTGATTTTTCTGTTTTATTTGTGGTCTTATGTTTCCATTGTTATTATGCGACGTTGTCACATCCCTAGTCAGCACTTGCATTAGGGTTAGTTGGTGTGTGCATCATGTTTACTTTTCAAAGACATTTGAAATGGGAATGACAGAAACCCCAGCACCCCTCTTCTAACAACTAGGGTTTGATAAAATATTTTCCAATGTACCCAAAATGCCCTTCAAAAAGGTTCATCATTTCTGCCTTGGTCTCAAACCTTGGCTAAAAATGGTGCACAATTTTCTAGGACATCCAAGGTCACTGGATTAAATCATATGGTATTTGAATTTGGGCATTTAAATGCTATAAAATATTTTAAATGCTCAAATAATCATAAACTATAATGTTTTCTACTGTTCATATTATATACAGTAGGTATGACAAGTGTTATGAGTTATAAAAATGCTCTGACATTTTATTTAATTAAACAAAGTTGCAAAACAAATGAAACAGAAAAGAAATAGAAAAAAAAGAGAGAGAAGAAGTTTACCTGGCGCCCCACCCGGCCCACCTGCCGGCCCAGCCCAGCTGCCGCTCCAGCGAGCTGCTTGGCTCGGCCAGGCAGGCAGGCAGGTGCTCGACGGCGACCGCACCACGCGCCACGCAGTTGCCCGCCGCCCTGCTTCCTCCCCTCGCCGCCCTGGAAGCCTGGATCGGTCATACAAGTCGTCCCCGACCTCGCAGACACCTCCCCCTCTCCCCGGCTCCTCTCTCTCGCCCTCCCCGCGCCATGGCCGACGCCGTCGTGCTCGCACCGTCGTAGAAGCCGCGCCCACCGACGTCCCTGAGCCCCGCCTTGGTGTCCGTCGTCTCCGCCGTCCTCGACTACTTCGAACAGGCCGAGCCCCGAGTGCTCGCCCGCCCTGGAGACGCCCCGACCTCTTCTTCCCCAACTTCGGCCGCGGAGATCCCCCTCGCCGTCCCGCTCAGCTCCGACCACCCCCGAGCTCACTCCGGCGCCTGCTGCATCCTCTGTGTGCCCAGCTTCGCCCTTCCCCTCTCCGTTGGCTCTCTTCTGCCCTGGAACGCACCGCACGAAGCTCACCTGCACGCACCACCGCGGAGCTCGTCGCCGACGAGGCTCCGGCCATCCATTGGTCCGGCCACCGTGCCTATCAGATTCACCATCACACGTAAATGCTGTAGGACCACTTCACGCTCCTCTACGAGCACCGCACCGTCGTTTTCGACTTCACCGGACTCTGGCCGCCGCTGGACTCGTCGCCGGCGTCATCTCCGGCGACCCCGAGGCCAGCCACCACCTCCACTCGATGCGGTTTGCTTCCAGCTACCCGTGGTGTGCTCCGCCGTCGATTTGGCAGCCGGAGCACGAAACCCGCACCCCACCGCCGTGTTTGGCCTCGCCGGCGGCTAAACACCGGCGAGATGGACCTGTTTGACACCCTGGGTCACTGACATGTGGGCCCTGCCCGCAAGTCAAACCTAGTTTAGGAGTTAATTTAATTCTAATTAGTTAATTAGTTAACTGTGACAGTGACCAGTGGGTCCCACTGGTCAGGTTTGACTTGGACTGGCCCTGTTGACTGCCTGACGTCAGCATGATGTCATGCTGATGCAGTAAAGGATTTTCTGGGATTTTAGATTTAAAAATAATTCAGGAAATTCCAGAAAATGCCCAAAACTTCTAAAAATCATATAAAATCAACCATAGCTCAGATGGAAAAGATTTATATATGAAAAATGATCAAAAAAATCCAATCTTTCCAATGGCACTGGTTTCATGCATGTTAGAGCAAGTTAACCTTGTTGTATACTTTAAAACATGATAATGCACTTAATTAAATAATAGTTAAAATGCCAATTTGAATCTTTGATTCAAATAGGCTCAAACCCTTCTGGTTTTTAGTTGCATTAGCAAACACACATGCATCTTGCCATGTCATGAGCATGCATCATATTGTTGCATTTGTTTGTTAATGATTGTATCGCTGGTATTCCCTGTGTTAGGTTCTGCTCCCGAGGATACCGCTGCGTATCCAGTTGAAGAGCAGTACCCGACAACCACTTTGTCAGGCAAGCAATCATTGATCATTCCGATACAAACCCAATCTTCTCGCTCCTGCTCTCTTTTACTGCATGAAGGCAACAGCGTGTGAACTGCTACTTGCTGCGGTAGTTGAACCCTATCCCTTGCATGACCTGTCATTGCCACAGTAAATAGTTGAAACCCACTAGCATGTGTAGGAGTTGATTGAGCCATGTGATGTGTGATCCACCCTGCTATTTGTTTATGTTGCCTGCTATGCTTAGAGTTGTGTCTGGTCTGGTTCATCTGGGTGATAGATCAGAGTGAAATGATCATACCGATAAAGAGAGGGAAGTGTGGAACACGCTTGGTAAAGGTATCGATGAAAGGCCATGTAGGAGTACATGGTGGGTTGTTTCATTGGAATCGTCCATAGGACCCGAGATATGTGTGTGTGATTCAAGTTACAGTTATTACCACACATTGGGCCCTGAAATATGACCCCGCTCGACTTATTGACTGCCCTTGTACTCTGTCCAGGAGTTGCAACTAGTTTCTGGTGTTTATAACTTACTGGAGGTCGTGCACAGCGCTGACCCTCGGTGTGGGCTGTGATGCGACAGGTACGTGGCACGGTGTACCGGTTGCCCGTTTGGTGACTCGGGAACCCTGTACACATCGTTTGGGCCCGTGAGCGACACCCCGGCCGGATCTCCCCACGGATGGAACCCAAATAGGCGATAAACCTGGACGAGAGACTTGAGTGGTTGGTTAGGTCGTGGTCTACACCCACGTCGGCTTTCGCTTGAAGTCTGCCGAGCACATGTCGTGTGCAGACGCTAAGTGGTGAAAACATGTGTGAAGAAGTACACCCCTGCAGGGTTATCAATCTATTCGAATAGCCGTTGTTCGCGGTACGGACTACTTGGTTACTCTTACAGTTCATAGACAAGTTGATGGATACTACTAAAAGCCTCAAGATAAGCGTGAGTGCCGCGGATGGCCCTTCTGTAGGATGACGGAAGAGGATCCTCGGCAGTGTATTGATGTGGTGAGTAGAGGACTCGTGTTCGTAATAACATCTTGCAATCTGTTGAAAGTTGTAGTATAGGTTAGCCAAGAGTCAAAGCTGGCTTTCTGCTATGAACTCCACTACCCCCCTTTGATAATGTTGCATGTATGATAGGTTCTGTGGTAAGACTTGATGAGTACCTTTGTACTCATGTTTGCTTAATAACTATTGCAGAGGAGAACCCTGCCCCTACTGATGGGTTCTACATAGATGTTGACGTCGACGAGTAGCTTGACACCCAGACGGAGATCTAGAGCTTGTGAAGGGCCTTGTAGATAGTCAGGCTACACCAAGCCTGTTTTATTTCTAAGTTGTCTGTACTCAGACATGTAGCTTCTGCTTGTGCTTGTATGACTGTATGACTTGAGTGTTGGGTCATGTGACCCCTACCTGTATGGATATGTTATGTATGGCTCTTGGAGCCGTTTCAATAAAGTACTTTGAGTCATAGAGTTCTGTTGTGATGCAATGTTGTATTTGCACATATTGAGCATATTGTGTGTATGATTTAAATGCTTGGTATGTGTGGGATCCGACACCTAGTTGTTTTCCTTTGGTAGCCTATCTTATAGGGAAATGCCTCCTAGTGTCTCCAATGAGCCTTGGTAGCTTGCTACTGCTCGGAACACGTAGGCTGGCCGGCATGTGTCCTTCTTCGTTCCTGTGTCTGTCCCTTAGGGGAAATGTCACGCGTTGTTCCTTTAAGTCCATGTAGCTTGCTACGACTTGGGTTCATACGTTGATGACCGACACGTTCGTTGCTGGGTCATGGATGCCTGTCTTTGTAATTTAGTGCCACTTTTCGTTTATAACTAGCCATGTCGGCCCGGGTTCTCTGTCATATTGATGCTAGCGACACTGTCATATACGTGTGCCAAAATGCGCAAACGGTCCCGGGCCAGGTAAGGTGCCACCCGTGGGGATACCATGCGTGAGGCCGCAAAGTGATATGACGTGTTACAGCTAGATCGGTGTGACTTAGGATCGGGGTCCTGACAGCGTTGGCATCAGAGCTGGACTGCCTGTAGGTTTCTCAAGCCAAACTGGTCGATGTTGAGTCTAGAAAAATTCTTAGTTATATGTAGGGGAATTGATTGTGGGAGGGAACATAAGGCTCTTTTTACTCCTTTACCTTATGCCTTCTGATCTAAGTCAGTCTATTCTTTCTACGGGGATTTAGGACTAGGCCTCTTATCCTTTATAGGTTCACGTGTTACTGATCCGTAGACTCTTAGGATTGTTGTTTTCAGGCCTCAGTTCAGTTTCTATCCTTTTTAGTATGATGATTGTTGAACCCGGAACCTTGATATGGAATTGTTGAGTGGCTATGCTATCATTTGTATGATGTCTCAAATCTTTGTTTGAGCATTTACAGTTGTTATGCTGCCCGATTTCTTCCAGAAACACTAATGCCTTTGCATTATTCCGTGTTTCAGATGTCTGGCCGCATCCCTCACCAAGTGGTTCGTTTGACTCGGTGCATTAATGTGCCCGGTCACACGGCCATGCTAGTCCGTGTGCTGACTGAGACCGGTTATCGCTGGTATCCTGAGTACACCGTGGAGGAACAGTACCGGGATTTTAATCAGAGTCAGTATTTCTGCACAGTCCGGATATACCCCTCATATCCCGGAGCTAACGATCCCATCCATTGGTCTTAAGGACTCGGGATTACCATCGAGATGGTAGTGCAGGATGCCGCTTATTCGATGATGACCATTCTCCGTGCTAGGCATGCCCTGTTGCTGAACACTGAGTTCTGTTACATGCCAGCCTCACTTCCCGGAGAGGAAGGCTACTACACTGGTCTGTATACTGATGCTGCTCATGAAGAGCCACTGCTTCAGACCACTGTTCAGATGTTGGAGGATAGGGACCGTGAGGTCCGTGCCCTCCGAATGGAGCTGTATAACACTCGAGCCACTCATTGGACTACTTTGACACGGCTTGCACCTGCTGTGCACGCCGGATATCTGGACATGCGGGATTTGTACCCCGTGCGGACTCGTCTGCCTGATCGCATTGATTGGCGTGACGTTGGGGGTAATACACCTCCACGTGGATGTCGATTACCACCAGCATCGGGACCAAGACCACATCTGTGTCCTTATGGTCCACAGCCTTTGAGTGCTCGCGAGTTTCAAGATCCATCTGTTCCACTTCCAGGCTATGGTGGTAATCTTTACGAGGATTACTACGCGAATGTCTGAGCTAGGCTGTGGTTGTAGTAGTATTGTAGCAGTTGTATTTCCACAGTCCTGTGCGTCTTGTGGAATATGACTTAGTGTGTACTGAGTTCCGGAGGTGTAGCTAAATAATGTATAGGAGCTTGGAATGCCTCTGATGGGATGTATCGTCTTTCACCGCAGTTGTACTTTAGCCTTGGCTTGTACTAAACTTTGTATGGTGTGTATGACCACTGGTGTATATATAGCAGTTCCTATATTACCATGTCGTACGGGTGAACATCTTTGCATTCCGTGTCATCCATTATATTCTGCACTTCTATGTCAAATTTTGTCATCCTTGTCTAAACCGTTGTTTTTTTCCTAGGATGGTCAACACTCGCAACACTCCTGCTGCTCAGGAGCAGGGTGAGGCTAGTGGGACAAGGGATGGGAATCTGCCCCAGCCACCCTCCTTGGCGGAAGTTATGCTTGAAGCAGAACGGAACAAGAGAGAGACCAACCGTCTGCTGGAACGCATAGAGCAGAACACTGGCTTTCGCCAGAGGAATGACGTGGTGTCAATCAATGACTTTATCAAGATGTGTCCACCGAAGTTCCATCACTCCACTGAACCTCTGGATGCTGATGACTGGCTACGTAGTATTACCCACAAGCTACACTCTGCCCATGTGGCCGAAGCTGACAAGGTTACCTACGCCGCCTACCATCTTGAGGGCCCTGCCAGTCTTTGGTGGGAAAACTCTGAAGCTATGCGTCCTGCTGACCAAATCACTACCTGGGTTGAGTTCAGTGAGGCATTCCGTGAACATCACATTCCGGAAGGTCTCATGGATCGCAAGCGGGAGGAATTCTGCAATTTCACCCAGGGCCGGTTAACTGTGGATGGCTATAGCCGCGAGTTTGGCAACTTGGCATGCTGTGCACCTGAGGAAGTATCCAGCGACGCCAAGAAGCAGGCGAGGTTCCGCAAGGGACTCAGCCCTGAACTCCGCCGAGATCTACGTCTGCACGAGTGCACTTCCTTCCAGAAGTTGGTTAACAAGGCTATCAGTGCTGAAACAGGCCAGACCGACTTCGAGGCCACTCGCAAGCATACTTGAGACTTTGGTTCCTCATCCGGCTCTGGCTCTCACAAGCGCCGTGTGTGGGTTCCTAACACTGCTCTGCCACCCAAGTACACACCGAGGCCATCCTATGAGCCGCCTCGCCCAACTCAACAGTTTGCACCTGCTAAGACCTATGGAGGACCACCTTCCAACTTTGCTCCACGCACCACCACTGTGACATGTTTCAAGTGTGGAGAATCGGGGCACTACATGCGTGAGTGTCCTCAGAACCAACCAGGAAAACCCGTTGGCCGTGGTAAACCAACCGGCAAGGTGAATTATGTCAAGCCAATCCCCACTACACGTGGTCATGTCAACTATGTCTCTGCCGAGGAAGCTTATGAGGATCCTAACGTCGTCCTTGGTACGCTTCTCGTAAACTGTCATCCGGCATCTGTTCTTTTTGATACTGGAGCATCCCATTCGTTCATATCTGAGAGCTATGCTCGATTGCACAACATGACTTTTTGTGACATGCCTACTTCCATGGTTATTCAAACTCCTGGTTCAAAGTGGCAAACCTCTAGGGTAAGCCATGGAAATGAAATCCTTGTCGATAGACTTGTTTTCCTAGCATCTCTAATCGCTCTCAAGTCCTCGGACATAAACATCATTTTGGGTATGGATTGGATGACAACTCATTACGCCAAAATTGATTGCTTTACTAGGACCGTTCAACTTACACATACATCCGGCAAGATAGTCAATGTCTTGACTCGAATGGCTGAGCGTCAGCTCTACTCTCTTAATGCCAGCCCTCTACCAGAACTCAAAGATATCCCGGTAGTCCGTGACTTCCTGGAGGTTTTTCCAGAAGAACTACCAGGAATCCCACCTGACAGAGATGTCGAGTTCGTGATACATCTTATCCCTGGAACTGTCCCAATCTCTAGGAGACCTTATAAGATGGCACCACTAGAATTAGCTGAGCTAAAGAAACAACTCGATGAGTCCTTGCAAAAAGGTTTCATCCGTCCTAGTTCTTCCCCTTGGGCTTGCCCCGTCCTCTTCGTCAAGAAGAAGGATGGAACGGAGCGGATGGTTGTAGATTACCGACCTGTTAATCTGGTCACCATAAAGAACAAGTATCCGCTTCCCAGGATCAATGACCTGTATGATCAGCTCGCTGGATCCTCAATCTTTTCTAAGATGGATTTGAGGTTGGGTTACCATCAAATCAAAATCAAGAACGGGGACATTCCTCAAACGGCTTTTGTTACTCGTTATGGCCAATATGAGTACACCGTCATGTCCTTCGGATTAACCAATGCCCCAGCTACCTTTTCCCGGTTAATTAATTCTATATTCATGGAGTATTTGCATAAATTCGTCGTGGTATACCTCGATGATATACTCATCTATTCCAAGAACAAGGAAGATCATGCCGAGCATTTAAGGCTGGTATTGACGAAACTTCGAGAGAATCGCCTTTATGCCAAATTCTCTAAATGTGAATTTTTTGTTGCCAGAAGTAACCTATTTAGGTCATGTGATCTCTGGTAAGGGTATTGCTGTCAATCCCGAGCGAGTTCAAGCCGTCCTTGATTGGACTCCCCTCGAATCGGTCAAGCAAGTTAGGAGTTTTCTTGGCTTAGCAAGCTATTGCCGACGCTTCGTCTAGAATTTCTCAAAGGTTGCCAAACCTCTAACTGAACTCCTCAAGAAAGATAAAAAGTTTGAGTGGACCCCACAGTGCGAGTCCAGTTTTCTGGAACTGAAAAGACGCCTGACATCTGCACCTGTACTGGTACCACCAGACTTTTCCAAGGATTTTATAATCTATTGCGACGCCTCGCGACAAGGACTAGGTTGCATTCTCATGCAAGATCGTCAAGTGATTGCATACGCATCCCGACAGTTGCGTCCACATGAGGATAACTATCCTACTCATGATTTAGAGCTTGCAGCTGTAGTCCATGCACTCAAAACGTGGCGACATTACCTCCTTGTTAATCGCTGTGAAATCTTCACTGATCATCAAAGTTTGAAGTATATCTTCACCCAACCGGATTTGAATCTCAGGCAAAGACGTTGGGTTGAGTTGCTCACCGACTACGACTTAGGAATCACTTATACCTTGGAAAGGCCAATGTCATGGCTGATGCACTAAGTCGTAAGTCATATTGTAACAACTTAATGTTACAACAAGGTCAACCACTTCTCCACGAGGAATTTCGTAAGCTTAACCTTCACATTGTTCCTCGAGGATTCCTTTCCACCTTGGTGGCGAAACCTACCCTTATGGATCAAGTTATAGCGGCCCAGAAGCGTGATAAGGGTATATCCCGACTCCAAGAGAACATTGCTAGCGGACTCGCTAAAAGTTTCTCTATGGATGATCGAGGTGTTGTTTTCTTTGAGAACCGTGTATTGGTTCCCAAGAACCATCATCTACGGCAGTTAATCCTTAAGGAGGCTCATGAATCTCCTCTCACGATTCATCCCGGTAGTACCAAAATGTATCAGGATCTACGTCAGAGATTCTGGTGGACTAGGATGAAGAGAGAAATCGCTCAATTCATTGCTAACTGCGACGTTTGTCGTCGAGTCAAAGCAGAGCATCAACGGCCTACTGGCACCCTTCAACCTTTAGCTATTCCTGAATGGAAATGGGACAAAGTCGGTATGGACTTCATTACCGGTTTTCCCAGGCCCAGGAAAGGGAATAATCTATCTTTGCCGTTATCGACCGCCTCTCTAAAGTAGCTCATTTCCTGCCTGTTCGAGAGAGTATTACCGCTAGCCAGCTAGCAGATTTGTATGTCTCTCGGATAGTATCACTTCATGGTGTACCGTTGGAGATTAACTCGGACCGTGGAAGTCTATTCACCTCACGATTTTGGGAAAGTTTCCAGAATGCTATGGGAACTCATCTCTCTTTCAGTACTGCCTTCCATCCGCAGTCAAGTGGTCAACTGGAACGAGTCAATCAAATCCTGGAAGACATGCTTCGAGCCTCTGTCATTTCTTTTGGTATGGAGTGAGAAAAATGACTTCCATTTGCCGAATTCGCTTATAACAATAGTTATCAAGCCAGCTTGGGCAAAGCTCCCTTCAAAGTTCTATATGGACGAAGGTGTCGAACACCTCTTAACTGGTCAGAGACCGGGGAAAGACAATTCTTTGGCCCGGATATGATTCAGGAAGCAGAAGAGCAAGTTCGCATCGTTCGTGAGAGATTGAAAACAGCCCAGCCTCGCCAAAAGAGCCAATATGATAGTCATCATAAGGCTGTGACTTTTGAAGTCGGCGATAAGGCTTACCTTCGGGTTACTCCTCTTAAGGGAACCCACCGCTTCGGTATCAAAGGCAAATTGGCCCCTCGTTATATCGGTCCTTTTCGCATTCTTGCCAAACGAGGAGAAGTTGCCTACCAACTGGAACTACCTCCGCACCTCTCAAGAGATCATGACGTGTTCCACGTTTCTCAACTCAGGCGTTGCTTCTCGGATCCTATCCGCAGAGTGGACCAGGAAACGCTTGATCTCCAGGACAATCTCACATATCGAGAATACCCCGTTCGTATTCTTGATCAAACCGAGCGCACCACTCGACGCCACAATATCAAATTTCTCAAGGTTCAGTGGTCACATCATTTCGAGAGTGAAGCTACTTGGGAAAGGGAGGATCGTCTTCGACTTGAGTACACCACCCTCTTTCCGGAGGAACCCGAATCTCGGGACGCGATTCTTTTAAGTGGGGGTGAGTTGTCACATCCCTAGTCAGCACTTGCATTAGGGTTAGTTGGTGTGTGCATCATGTTTACTTTTCAAAGAAATTTGAAATGGGAATGACAGAAACCCCAGCACCCCTCTTCTAACAACTAGGGTTTGATAAAATATTTTCCAATGTACCCAAAATGCCCTTCAAAAATGTTCATCATTTCTGCCTTGGTCTCAAACCTTTGCTAAAAATGGTGCACAATTTTCTAGGACATCCAAGGTCACTTGATTAAATCATATGGTATTTGAATTTGGGCATTTAAATGCTATAAAATATTTTAAATGCTCAAATAATCATAAACTATAATGTTTCCTACTGGTCATATTATATACAGTAGGTATGACAAGTGTTATGAGTTATAAAAATGCTCTGGCATTTTATTTAATTAAACAAAGTTGCAAAACAAATGAAACAGAAAAGAAATAGAAAAAGAGAGAGAGAGAGAAGAAGTTTCCCTGGCGCCCCACCCGGCCCACCTGCCGGCCCAGCCCAGCTGCCGCTCCAGCGAGCTGCTTGGCTCGGCCAGGCAGGCAGGCAGGTGCTCGACGGCGACCGCACCGCGCGCCACGCTGCTGCCCGCCGCCCTGCTTCCTCCCCTCGCCGCCCTGGAAGCCTGGATCGGTCATACACATCGTCCCCGACCTCGCAGACACCTCCCCTTCTCCTCGGCTCCTCTCTCTCGACTACTTTGAACGGGCCGAGCCCCGAGCGCTCGCCTTGGTGTCCTTCGTCTCCGCCATCCTCGACTACTTTGAACGGGCCGAGCCCCGAGCGCTCGCCCGCCCTGGAGACGCCCCCGACCTCTTCTTCCCCAACTCCGGCCACGGAGATCCCCCTCGCCGTCCCACTCAGCTCCGACCACCCCCGAGCTCGCTCCGGCGCCTGCTGCAACCCCTGTGAGCCTAGCTTCGCCCTTCCCCTCTCCGTTGGCTCTCTTCTGCCCTGGAATGCACCGCACGAAGCTCACCTGTACGCACCGCCGCGGAGCTCGTCGCCGACGAGGCTCCGGCCATCCATTGGTCCGGCCACCGTGCCTATCAGATTCACCATCACACGTAGATGTTGTAGGACCACTTCACGCTCCTCTACGGGCACCGCACCGTCATTTTCGACTTCGCCGGACTCCGGCCGCCGCTGGACTCGTCGCCGGCGTCATCTCCGGTGACCCCGAGGCCAGCCACCACCTCCACTCGATGCGGTTTGCTTCCAGCTACCCGTAGGTGTGCTCCGCCGTCGATTTGGCAGCCGGAGCACGAAACCCGCACCCCACCGCCGTGTTTGGCCTCGCCGGCGGCTAAACACCAGCGAGATGGACCTGTTTGACCACGGGTTTGACCCCCTGGGTCACTGACATGTGGGCCCTGCCCGCAAGTCAAACCTAGTTTAGGAGTTAATTTAATTCTAATTAGTTAATTAGTTAACTGTGACACTGACTAGTGGGTCCCACTGGTCAGGTTTGACTTGGACTGGCCCTGTTGACTGCCTGACGTCAGCATGATGTCATGCTCATGCAGTAAAGTATTTTCTAGGATTTTAGATTTAAAAATAATTCAGGAAATTCCAGAAAATGCCCAAAACTTCTAAAAATCATATAAAATCAACCATAGCTCAGATGGAAAAGATTTATATATGAAAAATGATCAGAAAAATCCAATCTTTCCAATGGCACTGGTTCATGCATGTTTGAGTAAGTTAACCTTGCTGTATACTTTAAAACATGATAATGCACTTAATTAAATAATAGTTAAAATACCAATTTGAATCTTTGATTCAAATAGGCTCACACCCTTCTGGTTTTTAGTTGCATTAGCAAACACACATGCATCTTGCCATGTCATGAGCATGCATCATATTGTTGCATTTGTTTGTTAATGATTGTATCGCCGGTATTCCTTATGTTAGGTTCTGCTCCCGAGGATACCGGTGCGTATCCAGTTGAAGAGCAGTACCCGACAACCACTTTGTCAGGCAAGCAATCATTGATCATTCCGATACAAACCCAATCTTCTCGCTCCTGCTCTCTTTTACTGCATTAAGGCAACAGCGTGTGAACTGCTACTTGCTGCGGTAGTTGAACCCTATCCCTTGCATGACTTGTCATTGCCACAATAAATAGTTGAAACCCACTAGCATGTGTAGGAGTTGATTGAGCCATGTGATGTGTGATCCACCATGCTATTTGTTTATCTTGCCTGCTATGCTTAGAGTTGTGTCTGGTCTGGTTCATCTGGGTGATGGATCAGAGTGAAATGATCATACCGATAAAGAGAGGGAAGTGTGGAACACGCTTGGTAAAGGTATCGATGAAAGGCCATGTAGGAGTACATGGTGGGTTGTTTCATTGGAATCGTCCATAGGACCCGAGATCTGTGTGTGTGATTCAAGTTACAGTTACTACCACACATTGGGCCCTGAAATATGACCCCGCTCGACTTATTGACTGCCCTTGTACTCTGTCCAGGAGTTGCAACTAGTTTCTGGTGTTTATAGCTTACTGGAGGTCGTGCACATCGCTGACCCTCGGGGTGGGCTGTGATGCGACAGGTACCTGGCACGGTGTACCGGTTGCCCGTTTGGTGACTCGGGAACCCTGTACACATCGTTTGGGGCCGTGAGCGACACCCTGGCCGGATCTCCCCACGGATGGAACCCAAATAGGTGATAAACCTGGACGAGAGACTTGAGTGGTTGGTTAGGTCGTGGTCTACACCCACGTCGGCTTTCGCTTGAAGTCTGCCGAGCACATGTCGTGTGCAGACGCTAAGTGGTGAAAACATGTGTGAAGAAGTACACCCCTGCAGGGTTATCAATCTATTCGAATAGCCATTGTTCGCGGTACGGACTACTTGGTTACTCTTACAGTTCATAGACAAGTTGATGGATACTACTAAAAGCCTCAAGATAAGCGTGAGTGCCGCGGATGGCCCTTCCGTAGGATGACGTAAGAGGATCCTCGGTAGTGTATTGATGTGGTGAGTAGAGGACTCGTGTTCGTAATAACATCTTGCAATCTGTTGAAAGTTGTAGTATAGGTTAGCCAAGAGTCAAAGCTGGCTTTCTGCTATGAACTCCACTACCCCCCCTTTGATAATGTTGCATGTATGATAGGTTCTGTCGTAAGACTTGCTGAGTACCTTTGTACTCATGTTTGCTTAATAACTGTTGTAGAGGAGAACCCTGCCCCTGCTGATGGGTTCTACATAGACGTTGACGTCGACGAGTAGCTTGACACCCAGACGGAGATCTGGAGCTTGTGAAGGGCCTTGTAGATAGTCAGGCTACACCAAGCCTGTTTTATTTCTAAGTTGTCTGTACTCAGACATGTAGCTTCCGCTTGTGCTTGTATGACTGTATGACTTGAGTGTTGGGTCATGTGACCCCTACCTGTATGGATATGTTATGTATGGCTCTTGGAGCCGTTTAAATAAAGTACTTTGAGTCATAGAGTTCTGTTGTGATGCAATGTTGTATTTGCACATATTGAGCATATGGTGTGTATGATTGAAATGCTTGGTATGTGTGGGATCCGACACCTAGTTGTTTTCCTTTGGTAGCCTATCTTACAGGGAAATGCTTCCTAGTGTCTCCAATGAGCCTTGGTAGCTTGCTACTGCTCGGAACACGTAGGCTGGCCGGCATGTGTCCTTCTTCGTTCCTGTGTCTGTCCCTTAGGGGAAATGTCACGCGTTGTTCCTTTAAGTCCATGTAGCTTGCTACGACTTGGGTTCATACGTTGATGACCGACACGTTCGTTGCTGGGTCATGGATGCCTGTCTCTGTAATTTAGTGCCACTTTTGGTTTATAACTAGCCATGTCGGCCCGGGTTCTCTGTCATATGGATGCTAGCGACACTGTCATATACATGTGCTAAAATGCACAAACGGTCCCGGGCCAGGTAAGGTGGCACCCGTGGGGTTACCGTGCGTGAGGCCGCAAAGTGATATGATGTGTTACAGCTAGATCGGTGTGACTTAGAATCGGGGTCCTGACAGACGTATAGATACCGTATTTGACGAAGTTGCTGAAGAAGGAGAAGGAGAAGGATTTGAAGACTTTGAAGACCAAGCCAATCCAGGCAAGCAGCCCTTTGACCATGATACACTTGTTCTTCGGAACCCGTTTGTTTCCGATGCATGATGATAGCATTACAATGGTGACCTAGTTGAACCACCACATGATGCATGCAATGATCTTGATCTTGCTATGTGCTAGATAACATGCATATGGTTAGTAGTAATGAATAGTGATGCATGTGTGACATGAACCTTCGTGGATGAAATCTTTGCATAAAACCCCGTCGGGTGCCATTCATGCCCGAGGGAGATGATGAGTTGGGTAACCACTTAATGACGAAGTGGTGTACCGAGACAAGTGTGTGTTTTTCAAACGGATTGGTTTAAGTTGCGACTGTTATTCCAACCACACATGTGCAACCACTCTACCCCTTATGGGACGGGGCGTTATTGATTACTTAGGCCGATACTAGCATGGTGCCCGCATTACTAGTGACGGGAAGACTTGAGGTCTTTCCCGGGACGGGGTCATGCTTGGATAGACGACCATGACTGTTTTCACAGGGCACCGGACACACCGTTGGTCCCTTCGGGTACGCGTGACATTGAAATTAGGGCAAGTCCCGTGATCTATTGTTTGTACTCGAGGGTCGTGTACCAATGAGTGGACTCTATGTTAGTGTCTTCTAAGGAAAGATAATGACCGGGTGCTTCCCCCGAGTACTTGAGGTACTGCGGGATCGTGGATGACACGAAAGCTTCCCGGATCTTGTGGGTAAAGTGTACAACCTCTGCAGAGTGTAAAACTATTCAAATAGCCGTGTCCGCGGTCAAGGACAGTTGGGTAACCGCGCTTGGGCTACGTCCAATGTCTGCGAAACCATGTGTGTGTGTATGAGAGTCAAGGTGGTGACTTGACTCGAGGAGTTGAATCATATTCATGTTGATATCGGTAACCTGCCTTCGAGGTTACGCAAGTTTGTTGATGCATAACTTGATGGTAGAATATTTATTCTAGCCCTTTGCTAGATTGCTCATTATTGTCCAATTGCACTGTTACTTTAAACCACATCATGGGTTGCTTGCGAGTACATTCAAAGTACTCATTGGCTTGCCACTGGTTATTTAATTGGCCAGGCATGGGGGAACAGGAATATGATGAAGAGTTCTTTGGAGACGAACATGCGAACTAGGACGCTATCCCAGTCAGAATGCTTGTAGGGTTAAGGCAGATGGCATGGGTTCTACCTATTATCGAAGATTTCCGCTATTTGAGTTATTTGCTATTCAGCCCTTGAGGCTTTATCTATGTAAGACTTGGCCATAATTTGTGTAAGACGATATGTATGGATGTAACACTCTTGTTATTCATCTTCTGTGTGTTCAGTGAGCATTGATCTCTGGGATCACTGTACACGTGCATTTGGTGATCTCGACTTCTAAGTCGGGGTCCCCACAGAGCTGGTATCAGAGCCATCCTGACTGTAGGAAGCCTTAGTTAGCATGGGCGTTAGTTAGATGATACCCCTTTTTAAAAAACCTTCTGAACCTCTCTTCTTTTCTAAACCTAAGATTTCATCAGCTTATTAACCCCTCCTATTCCACCTTTGTAGATGGCCGCTGTACCCGAAGAGCACCTGACCACTGGGTTTCCCTTGCTTCTCGAGGATAGCCTCCAGGAGTGTCAGTTCCACCGAGCGCCCATCCTCACCTACCTTGAGCATTGGGTTAGCGACACTGAGGTGGATTACCATGTGGAAGTGATCGTGAAGGCAAACGATCCTCCCACAAGTTGGTTCTTCGAGGGACCCCAGATGGCAACACTACCTCTCGCTGTCGAGGCTGTTGCACTCAAGGCACTAACCCGTCTCCGCGAGCTTCTTCCGGAGATGGAAGCCAAGATGACAACTCGCTTCTTACCTTACCGGAAGGAAGGTGAAAAAGAAAGCAGCGCACTAGCCCCTCCACTTAAGGAAGGACTCTTGCTTCGGTTCCAGACCTACTTCAGTCTATGTGCCGACAGCTTGGCACAAGACTTGGCCTTGGAATCGATGAAGCTTCGAGAAGAACTTCACAAGACCAAGGCACTTCTTCGTCGAGCTTAAGAGAAGACTAATAGGATCAAGAAGGAAGGAGCACCTTCTGGACAGTCCGCTATCGCATACCGAGGCGGAAGGCCCTCCGAGGATGTATCTTCCAAGAATGAAGAACCACCTCGGCGACGCCGGATGACGGCAAGGGAATATCGCAAGCTTTTCCCTGCACCACCGACAAAGCACCGTCGTATCCAACTCCTCCACTCCCCCACACCCTCAAGTGACAAGGGGGCCCAGACAGATGAAGACAAGGAGGAAGACCCAGAAGAGCCGGAATACGCGACCGAGCATTCCGCCGCTTAGGCATTATTCACTACTCGGATATGCCAGTTGTGACCCCTACGGTAGGATAGGTCGTGTAACCCCTATGCGCAGTCGAGTCCTTGTATGGTTCATATGAAACCATCTAGTATTTGCTTTTGTTGTGTCTGGATGTATGTCGTATTCTTCCTTCGGGAATGTGTAAACGACTACATCACCCATTTGGATTTTTAATGAATGTGTTTGGCCTTTCGGCCCTTGCATGATTTGATTAGTGTCACACCCACCCCCTTACTAGGCACCCATATATCTTGCTTTCCCTCTTCCAAGTCATGAGACCTTTTACTGCTCCAACAGGATGCCTGTTGTAACTCGTACTGGTACCTCTACCCAGCAGCCTGAAGCCGGAGCATCCGCTCAGTCAGAGGCAGGCCACGACCAAACCAACGACCAAGCTCCACCACCACCACCTCCTCCGAACATGGACATGGCTCAGCTTCTCCAAGCCTTCCGAGAGGAACGCCAAGCCAACACTGCAGCCCTTCAGCTGATTGCTCAAGCTGTCACCAACAACCGCCAGCCGGCGGGGAATGGCAATGGAAGTTCCACGTTGGCAGAGTTCAAGAAGCATGCACTGCCAACCTTTATCGAGAATGCTGAACCCCTGGATGCAGACGACTGGATCCGCTCCATTGAGGAAATACTGGAACTAGTCGGATGCACCGAAGACCGCGAGAAGGTGGCTTATGCAGCCCACTGCCTCGGGGGGACTGCTAGAGCTTGGTGGGATGGATTCAAGGTCATGCATACTGAACAAGACATCACTTGGGTCAACTTCAAGGCAGAATTCCGCAAGGCCCACATTCCTTCCGGAATCATGGCTATCAAAAAGCATGAGTTCCGAGCCCTGAAGCAAGGAAGTGGCACTGTCAAGGAGTACATGCAGAAGTTCAGTGTTCTGTCAAGGTATGCCCTGAAGATGTCAGCACTGATGCTGCAAAAAGGGAGCGCTTCATGGAAGGCCTCAATCGGACTCTGCAATACTCACTTGTCGTGTGCGACTGCCCATCCTTCCCTGACCTGGTGAACAAAGCACTTATGCTTGAAGACAAGCGGCGTGCTTTGGAAGACACTCACAAGCGCAAGTTGGTCAGTAAGGGAAGTTCCAGCAACCTGAAGCCTCGTCCGTGGCAGTCAGCCCCGGCCAAGCCAACCTATCAGCAACCAAGAGCTCCTGCACCTCGCACCAACCCTCAGCCTCAGCAGTATGCCAACCCAAGGCCAGCTTTCAACCCCAATACCAGTGGTGGCAACAAGATCAACAATCCAAACCAAGTCACTTGCTTTGGATGTGGTCAGTCCGGACACATCTCAAGGGTGTGCCCCAACAAGAAGCCTGATGCCCCGCGCCCCAATGCGCAGAACCAGGGACAAGGCCGCGGGATGCCACCAAGGAACCCAGCTCCTCGCAATCCACCTAACCATGGGAAGGGGCGTTTGAATCACGTCACTGCTGAAGAAGCCCAGGAAGACTCGGACGTCGTGCTGGGTACGTTCCTTGTCAACTAAGCACCTGCAACTGTCTTGTTTGATTCTGGAGCAACACATTCATTTGTCACTCAAAGATTTGCATTAAAAAGTGGCATGACCCCTACACCCCTGAATAACCCTATGGTGGTACAAACCCCCGGAGCCGAGTTGAGAGCCAAGGTAGGCTGTAAAGGAGTCAGTATTACCATTAACGGTGTAGATTTCCTAGCAGACCTCATCGTCCTGAGATCACAAGGATTGGATGTGATCCTAGGCATGAATTGGCTCAGCAAGCACCAAGGCTTGTTAGACTGTGCCAATCGGACAGTCACTGTGACCAATGACCAGGGAGTCGAAGTCAAGTTTGCTTCCAACTCCTCTTCCGCTCGAGCCGCTCAACTCAACTGTCTGTCTGAAGTTGGGCTAGAGCAAGTACCGTTGGTATGTGAGTATCCTGATGTCTTTCCGGATGAACTACCGGGTATGCCCCCTGACCGTGACATTGAGTTCATCATCGAGCTCATGCCAGAGCAGGACCCATCTATAAGAAGCCTTATAGAATGGGGACGGAATAATTAGCTGAGTTGAAGAAGCAGCTGGAAGAGCAGCTGAGGAAGGGATTTATCCGCCCAAGTGCCTCCCCTTGGGGATCTCCTATTCTGTTTGTGGCAAAGAGGGACGGTACCATCCGCTTATGCATTGACTATCGTTCCCTGAATGAAGTTACAATCAAGAACAAATATCCACTTCCCAAGATCGAAGATCTGTTTGATCAGCTCAGCGGAGCCAAGGTGTTCTCCAAGATCGACCTCAGATCTGGGTACTACCAGCTGAAGATCAGACCCCAAGATATTACGAAGACGGCATTCGTAACCAGATATGGCCTGTACGAGTGCACGGTCATGTCCTTTGGGTTAACCAATGCTCCAGCTTACTTCATGTATCTCATGAATAAAGTCTTCATGGAATATTTGGACAAGTTCGTTGTCGTCTTCATCGATGACATTCTTGTCTTCTCAAAGTCGGAGGAAGAGCACGAGCAGCATCTGAGGATGGTCCTAGACAAGCTTCGGGAGCACCAACTGTATGCCAAATTCAGCAAGTGTGAGTTCTGGCTGCATAAAGTTGGATTCTTAGGTCACGTCTTGACCAAAGAAGGATTATCAGTTGATCCCGCAAAGATCGAAGCTGTGACCCAATGGCAATCTCCAACGACCGTCAAGGAAGTCAGAAGCTTCCTCGGACTTGCGGGGTATTACCGCAAATTCGTGGAAGGATTCTCTAGCATGGCACGGCCAATGACTCAGCTCCTCAAGAAGGACAAGAAGTTCGAGTGGACGCAAAAATGCGAAGAGAGCTTCCAAGAGCTCAAGAAGAGATTGACCACCGCCCTAGTTCTGGCAACACCTGATATTCACAAGGAGTTCGTGATATATTGTGATGCCTCTCGAACCGGATTGGGAAGCGTTCTGATGCAAGAAGGCCGAGTCATAGCATACCTCTCTAGGCAGCTACGACCTCATGAGTAGAACTACACTACTCACGATCTTGAGTTAGCGGCAGTAGTTCATGCCTTGAAGACATGGCGGCATTACCTCCTAGGGAAACGGTGTGAGATCTACACAGACCACAAAACTCTGAAGTACATTTTCACCCAAAAGGAATTGAACATGAGGCAGCGAAGATGGTTGGAACTCATCAACGACTATGACCTCAGTGTTCAATATCACCCCGGGAAGGCTAACGTGGTGGACGATGCCTTAAGCAGGAAGGCTTGCTCCTTGAATGCTCTTATTCAAGAAAGGCAGCCAGCCTTGTTTAAGGAGCTCGAACAATTCAGTTTGGATTTGGTCACCCCTGGATTTCTGTATCATTTGGAAGTCAGACCGACCCTGATGGACGAAGTCAAGAAGGCACAAGATGGACACGCAAGCATTGAAGGCATCAAGAAGAAGATAAAGCTAGGCAAGGCCCCAGGATTCTCCGAAGACGAGCACGGGATTGTTTGGTACAAAGGCCGCATCTGCGTACCAAACAACACAGAGCTGAAGAACCTGATTCTGCAAGAAGCCCACAACACTCCGTATTCCATCCACCCCAGAGTAACCAAGATGTATCAAGACGTGAAGGCACGATTCTGGTGGCACGGGATGAAAAGAGAGATTGCAACCTATGTTGCAAAGTGTGATGTGTGCCAAAGGGTCAAGGCTGAATATCAGTGACCTGCTGGATTGCTCCAACCACTCAAGGTTCCTGAGTGGAAGTGGGATAAAGTCGGAATGGACTTCATCACTGGTTTACCAAGGTCGAATAGGGGACATGACTCCATCTGGGTCATAGTCGACCATTTGACCAAGGTGGCCCATTTCATTCCTGTCAAGACTACCTACTCAGGCAACCAGCTGGCAACTCTCTATATCAACCGAATCGTGAGCCTCCACGGCGTTCCCAAGGAGATTGTGTCAGATCGAGGAACCTAGTTTACTTCAAGGTTCTGGAGAAGATTCCAAGAAGCCCTGGGAACCAAGTTATCTTTCAGCACAGCTTTCCACCCGCAGACCGGAGGTCAGACAGAACGAGTCAATCAGATTCTCGAAGATATGCTCCGAGCCTGTGTCCTGGCGTATGGAGCCAAGTGGGAAGATTGTCTCCCTTTTGGCGAGTTCTCCTATAACAACAGTTACCAGTCGAGCCTTCAGATGGCACCATTTGAGGTGTTGTACGGACGCAGATGTCGCACACCCCTCAACTGGTCAGAGACTGGAGAAGGACTAGTTTTTGGACCGGATATCCTCCGCGAAGCAGAAGAGCAAGTCGAACTAGTCAGAGAACGTTTGAAGGCAGCCAAGTCAAGGCAGAAGAGTTATGCTAACACTCACCGTCGGGACATGAGTTTCCATGTCGGGGACCATGTGTACCTGCGGGTAACTCCTCTGAAGGGAACCAAGCGTTTCCACGTCAAGGGGAAGCTCGCACCAAGTTTCATCGGACCCTTTGAGATCACTGCATGACGAGGAGAAGTGGCTTACCAGTTGGAACTACCATCTGAGCTATCCGATGTGCACAATGTATTCCATGTGTCACAACTCCGGAAATGCCTCCAAGTTCCGGACAAGCCCGATCTCTACAAGGATGTTGATCACCAAGCCATTGATCTGCAGCTTGATTTGACCTACCGCGAGAAGCCCATTCGCATTCTGGACGAAGCAGAACGATGGACGCGAAGCCGTACCATCAAGTATTTCAAGGTCCAGTGGAGCAACCACACCGAAGCAGAAGCAACCTGGGAACGTGAAGACTATCTTAGATCCGATTTTCCCGATCTCTTTTAAGACCTAGTTTAGGAATCTCGGGGACGAGATTCTTGTAAGGGGGGTAGGTCTGTCACACCTTGCATTTTGTAACATGTTATTTGCATCAATGAAGCATGAAAAATTGGACCAGCAAAAAAGTTTGGCATCATTTGGCTTTTTTTTGGAATTGAGTTTTTCTTCATGTGCTTTTTCATGTGCTCATTAAAGTCAACTATTACCTCTTGTAGAATTCATCTCCATAACCAAAACTTCTGCCCAATGATCATGCCAAGTGTTATATAACAGTATAGTATTTTCTTACAAATTAATTTGGCCAAAATGTATTTTTATAAATTTAGTTTTCCAAAAACCCCTGAATTGAGATTTGCACTGCAAGTGCTTGATTTAGGGTGAGAAAATTATTTCAAAAGGTATATTTGAGACCTAGTAGTCATAGGACTCCCACAAACCACAAAGGTGTAATTTTAAAAGTTATTTTCCTATTTTATTTAAAAGCTTTTTCTTAAGGCCAGAAATGGTCTTTAATAGGGAAAAATTATTTAACTATTTCAAAAATATTTGCCAATATTCAGGGAGACTCATAGGACATATATTGTCCATATATAAGAGTTCAACACTTGGTCATGTTCAAAATAATGGGCTAATCCCTCTAAAACCCTTTCTGGATATTTCAAGCTTTTGAAATATTTACAAAGGAAATATTCTCCAAAAATTCCAGGGAAATTCTATCATGTCATGTATGACATATTTGATGATCTTGCCAAGTCCCATGCCTTGGGAAGCAAGAAAACATCCTCAAAACCCTTCATAACCATTATGTCCATATTTGAAGTTTGAGCAACTCTACATTGCCAAACTTGTCCAAATGCTCTCAAACTTGGTGCACATGCTAGAAATGCCTAATAAGGCATCTAGACCAAATGGCACAAGATTTGGAATAGAGCAACTTGATCAGAACACCCCAAAACCCTTTATGTTCAAATGCAAATTTGAACAACTTTATATTACCAACTTTTTACCTGGAGCTTCAAACTTTGTGGGCATGATCAATACCCCAAATGATGAAACTACACCAAGTGGTGCATCAAGGACAGATGATTAGCTTGACTCAAACAAGATGAAGCCATTTCTGTTGATTTCTAGGGTTCACCAAAGTTACATTGGCTAGTTTCTTCAAATGAGCCCAAATTTGGTGAAGCACCCTATTTTCACATGTCATTCAATCCTGTTAAGTGTCATGGCAAGTGGAGATCATTTGCTTGACCAAACACTGATCAAACACCTTCTGCAGAATTACTAAAACCCTCTTCTTGATCACTTTTACCTTTTACCTTGGCCTCAACTTTCTACCACACGTTGATTTGGTTACTAGCTACCTCCAGTAACTTCCCCAAGTCCCCAGCTCCATGATTGAGGGGTAAAAACCCTAGTTCACCCCGCTGGACATCCATTTTCTACCAAGCCACCAGCCTCTCTTCTCTCTCACAGCATCTCCAGAGCATCCAAAGCTTCAGCCATAGTGCTTGCTGTTGGAAATATGCCCTAGAGGCAATAATAAATTGGTTATTATTATATTTCCTTGTTCATGATAATTGTTTATTATCCATGCTAGAATTGTATTGATAGGAAACTCATATACATGTGTGGATACATAGACAAACACCATGTCCCTAGTAAGCCTCTAGATGACTAGCTCGTTGATCAATAGATGGTTACGGTTTCCTGACCATGGACATTGGATGTCGTTGATAACGGGATCACATCATTAGGAGAATGATGTGATGGACAAGACCCAATCCTAAGCCTAGCACAGATCGTGTAGTTCGTATGCTAAAGCTTTTCTATATGTCAAGTATATTTTCCTTAGACCATGAGATTGTGCAACTCCCGGATACCGTAGGAATGCTTTGGGTGTACCAAACGTCACAACGTAACTGGGTGGCTATAAAGGTGCACTGCAGGTATCTCCGAAAGTGTCTGTTGGGTTGGCATGAATCGAGACTGGGATTTGTCACTCCGTGTGACGGAGAGGTATCTCTGGGCCCACTCGGTAGGACATCATCATAATGTGCACAATGTGATCAAGGAGTTGATCACGGGATGATGTGTTACGGAACGAGTAAAGAGACTTGCCGGTAACGAGACTGAACAAGGTATCGGGATACCGACGATCGAATCTCGGGCAAGTACTGTACCGATAGACAAAGGGAATTGTATACGGGGTTGATTGAATCCTTGACATCGTGGTTCATCCGATGAGATCATCGTGGAGCATGTGGGAGCCAACATGGGTATCCAGATCCCGCTGTTGGTTATTGACCGGAGAGTCGTCTCGGTCATGTCTGCGTGTCTCCCGAACCCGTAGGGTCTACACACTTAAGGTTCGGTGACGCTAGGGTTGTAGAGATATAAGTATGCGGAAACCCGAAAGTTATTCGGAGTCCCGGATGAGATCCCGGACGTCACGAGGAGTTCCGGAATGGTCCGGAGGTAAAGATTTATATATAGGAAGTCCTATTTTGGCCACCGGAAAATGTTCGGGATTTTTCGGTATTGTACCGGGAAGGTTCTAGAAGGTTCCGAAGTGGGGCCCACCTGCATGGGGGGACCCACATGAACGTGGGTAGTGGGGGCAAGGCCCCACACCCCTGGTCAAGGCGCACCAAGATCCCCCCTTAGAAGGAATAAGATCATATCCCGAAGGGATAAGATCAAGATCCTTAAAAAGGGGGGATAACAATCGGTGGGGAAAGGAAATGATGGGATTTCTTTCCCCCACCTTTGCCAACGCCCCAATGGACTTGGAGGGCAAGAAACCAGCCCCCTCCACCCCTATATATAGTGGGGAGGTGCATGGGAGCCGCACCCCAAGCCCTGGCGCCTCCCTCTCCCTCCCGTGACACATCTCCCTCCTCCCGCAGCGCTTGGCGAAGCCCTGCTGGAATCCCGCTACTTCCACCACCACGCCGTCGTGCTGCTGGATCTCCATCAACCTCTCCTCCCCCCTTGCTGGATCAAGAAGGAGGAGACGTCCCCGCTCCGTACGTGTGTTGAACACGGAGGTGCCGTCCATTCGGCGCTAGGATCATCGGTGATTTGGATCACGACGAGTACGACTCCATCATCCCCGTTCTCTTGAACGCTTCCGCTCGCGATCTACAAGGGTATGTAGATGCACTCCCCTTTATGCTCGTTGCTAGATTACTCCATAGATAGATCTTGGTGATGCGTAGGAAAAATTTTGATTTTCTGCTACGATCCCCAACAGTGGCATCATGAGCTAGGTCTATGCGTAGTATCTTGCACGAGTAGAACACAAAGTAGTTGTGGGCGTAGATCATGTCAATTCTCTTGCCGTTACTAGTCTTATCTTGATTCGGCGGCATCGTGGGATGAAGCGGCCCGGACCGACCTTACACGTACTCTTACGTGAGACAGGTTCCACCGACTGACATGCACTAGTTGCATAAGGTGGCTAGCGGGTGTCTGTCTCTCCCACTTTAGTCGGAGCGGATTCGATGAAAAGGGTCCTTATGAAGGGTAAATAGAAATTGGCATATCACGTTGTGGTTTTGACGTAGGTAAGAAACGTTCTTGCTAGAAACCTATAGCAGCCACGTAAAACCTTGCAACAACAATTAGAGGACGTCTAACTTGTTCTTGCAGCATGTGCCGTGTGATGTGATATGGCCAAAAGGATGTGATGAATGATATATGTGATGTATGAGATTGATCATGTTCTTGTAATAGGAATCACGACTTGCATGTCATTGAGAATGACAACCGGCAGGAGCCATAGGAGTTGTCTTATTTATTGTATGACCTGCGTGTCACTGAATAACGCCATGTAATTACTTTACTTTATTGCTAAACGTTAGCCATAGTAGTAGAAGTAATGTTTGGCGAGACGACTTCATGAAGACACGATGATGGAGATCATGGTGTCATGCCGGTGACAATGATGATCATGGAGCCCCGAAGATGAAGATCAAAAGGAGCAAAATGATATTGGCCATATCATGTCACTATTTGATTGCATGTGATGTTTATCATGTTTTTCATCTTATTTGCTTAGAACGACGGTAGTGAATAAGATGATCTCTCACTAAAATTTCAAGAATTGTGTTTCCCCTAACTGTGCACCGTTGCTAAGGTTCGTTGTTCCGAAGCACCACGTGATGATCGGGTGTGATAGGTTCTAACGTTCGCATACAACGGGTGTAAGCCAGATTTACACATGCAATACACTTAGGGTTGACTTGACGAGCCTAGCATGTACAGACATGGCCTCGGAACACGGAAGACCGAAAGGTCGAACATGAGTCGTATAGAAGATACGATCAACATGAAGATGTTCACCGTTGATGACTAGTCCGTCTCACGTGATGATCGGACACGGCCTAGTCGATTCGGATCATGTATCACTTAGATGACTAGAGAGATGTCTATCTGAGTGGGAGTTCATTAGATGAACTTCATTGTCATGAACACTAGTCTAAGTTGTCTTCGCAAATTATGTTGTAGACCAATAACTGCGTTGTAGCTCCCTGTTTAATACGATCCTAGAGAAAGACTAAGTTGAAAGATATTGTAAGCAAGGATGCGGACTGGGTTCGTAGTCCGAGGAGTGTCCTCACTGCTGCACAGAAAGCTTACGTCTTTGATGCACCGCTCGATGTGCAAACCCCTACAACGTTGTCTGTGGATGTTGTGAACACCTGAGAGACACGTCCTGATGACTACTTGATAGTTTAGTGCACCATACTTTACGGCTTAGAATCGGGATTCCAATGACGTTTTGAACGTCATAGAACATATGAGATGTTCTGAGAGCTGAAATTGGGATTTCAGGCTCATGCCCGTGTTGAGAGGTATGATACCTCTCACAAGTTCTTTTGCCAAAAAGATGGAGGAGAATAGCTCAACTAGTGAGCGTGTGCTCAGAATGTCTGGGTGCTAAAATCACTTGAACCAAGTGGGAGTTAATCTCCCAGGTGAGATAATGGTTGACAGAATTCTCTAGACACTATCACCAAGCTACTAGAACTTCGTGATGAACTATGACATGCAAAGGATGGAGATGATCCCGGAGCTATTAGCGGTTCTTAAGACCGCGAAAGTAGAAATCAAGAAGGAGCATCAAGTGTTGATGGTTTAACAAGACCACTGGTTTCAAAAGGGGCAAGGGCTAGAAGGGAAACTTCATGAATGGCAAACCAGTTGTCGCTCTAATGAGGGAACCCAAGGTTGCACCCAAACCTCGAGACTAAGTGCTTCGATTGTAAGGGGAACGGTCACATGGTAGCGGAACTACCCCAAATACATGGTAGATAAGAAAAGCTGGCAACTTCAACGAAGTATATTTGATATACGTGTTATTGATGTGTACCTTACTAGTACTCCTTGTAGCACATGGGTATTGGATACCGGTTCAGTTGCTATTATTAGTGACTTGAAGCAAAAGCTACGGACTGAATGGAGACTAGCTAAGGGCGAGGTGACGATGTGTGTTGGAAGTGTTTCCAAGGTTGATAAGATCACCATCGCACGCTCCCTCTATTTTCGAGATTAGTGTTGAACCTAGATAAATGTTATCAGGCGTCTACGTTGAGCATGAATATGATTAGATCATGTTCATTGCAATACAGTTATTCATTTAAGTTAGAGAATAATGGTTATTCTGTTTACATGAATAATACCTTTATGGTCTTGCACCCAATGGTTCGTTGAATCTCGATCATAGTAATACACATGATGATAATATTAAAGCCAAAAGATGTAGAGTTAATGATGATAGTACCACTTTCTTGTGGCACTGCCGCTTAGGTCATTTTGGCATAAAATGCATGAAGAAACTCCATGCTGATGGATGTTTGGAGTCACTTGATTTTGAATCGCTTGACACATGCGAGCCATGCCTCTTGGGCAGGATGACTAAGATCCCGTTTTCAGGTAAAATAAAACGGGCAAGTGACTTGTTGGAAATCATACATGCTGATGTATGTGATCCAATGAGGATTAAGGCGCGTAGTGGATATCGTTATTTTCTCATCTTCACTGACGATTTGAGTAGATATGGTATATTTATTTAATGAAGCAAAAAAGTCTGAAACGTTTGAAAGGTTCAAAAATTTCAGAGTGAAGATTAAGAATCATCATAACAAGAAGATCATGTTCCTACGATCTGATCAAGGGAATATTATCTAAATTATGAGTTTGGCAATCACTTAAGGCATTGTGGAAATGTTTCACAGTTGAAGCCACCTGGAACACCACAGCGTAATGGTGTGTCCAGACATCGTAATCGAACCTTATGAGATATGGTGCGATCTATGATGTATCTTACCAATCTACCGCTATTATTTTGAAGTTATGCATTAGAGACAGCTGCATTCACTTTATATAGGGCACCATCTAAGTCCGTTGAGACAACGCCGTATGAACTAAGGTTTGGCAAGAAACCAAAGTTGTTATTTCTCAATGTTTGGGGCTGCGATGCTTACGGCTTCAGCCGGGAAAAGCTCGAACCCAAAGCGGACAAATACATCTTCATAGGATACCCAAAGGTAACAGTTGGGTATACCTCCTATCTCAGATCCAAGGGCAAAAAATGTTTGTCCCTAAGAATGGGTCCTTTCTCGAGAAGGAGTTTCTCTCGAAAGAATTGAGTGGGAGGAGGATAGAACTTGATGAGGTTGTCGAACCCTCACTTCAACCAGAGAGTAGTGCAACACAGAAAGATGTTTCTGTAGAACCTACGACAGTTGAAGAGGAAACTAATGATAGTGATCATGAAGTTTCGGATCAAGTTGCTATCAAACCTCGTAGGTCGACAAGGATAAGTACTACTCTTGAGTGGTACGGTGATCCTGTCTTAGATGTCATGTTGTTGGACAACAATGAACCTACGAACTATGGAGAAGCGATGGTGGGCCCATATTCTGACAAATGGTTAGAAGCCGATAAATCCGAGATAGGATCCATGTATCAAAACAAAGTATGGACTTTGGTGGACTTGCCCTATGATCGGCAAGCCATTGAGACAAATGGATCTTTAAGACTAAGACGGACGTGGACGGTAATGTCACCGTCTATGAAGCTCGACTTGTGCCGAAGAGTTTTCCACAAGTTCAAGGAGTTGACTACGATGATATTTTCTCACCCGTAGCGATGCTTAAGTCCGTCGGAATCATATTAGCATAAGCTGCATTTATGAAATTTGGCAGATGGATGACAAAACAAGCTTCCTTACCAGTTTTCGTAAGGAAAGGTTGTATGTGATACAATCAGAAAGTTTTTGTCGATCCTAAGGATGCTAAAAGGTATGCTAGCTCCAGCGATCCTTCCATGGACTGGAGCAAGCATCTCGGTGTCAGAATATATGCTTTGATGGAGTGATCAAAGTTCTTGGGTATACAAAGTTTGTTAGAAACTTGTACTTACAATAAAGTGAGTGGGAGCACTACAACATTTCTGATAAGTATATGTGAATGACATATGGTTGATCCGAAATGATGTTGAATTTCTGGAAAGCGTAAAGGGTTGTTTTGAAAGGAGTTTTTCAAAGGAAGACCTGGATAAAGTTGCTTACATATTGGGCATCAAGATCTATAGAGATAGATCAAGACGCCTGATGATACTTTCAAAAGGAACACACACTTTTGACATGATTTTGAAGGAGTTCAAAATAGGTCATTTAAAGAAGGAATTCTTACCTGAGTTATAAGGTGTGAAGTTGAGTAAGACTCAAAACTTGACCACGGCAGAAGGAAGAGGAAGGACGAAGGTCGTCCCCTATGCTTTTGTCATAGGCTCTATACGGTATGCCATGATGAGTACCGCACCTGATGTGTGCCTTGCCACATGTCTGTCAAGAGGGTACAAAGGTGATCCAGGAGTGGATCACTAGATAGTGGTCAAAATTATCCTTAGAGGAATAAGGAAATGTTTCTTGGTTATGGAGGTGATAAAGAGTTCGACGTAAACAGTTACGTCGATGCAAGCTTAGCACCTATCCGGGTAACTCTAAGTGGAGATACCGGATACGTATAATGGAGCAACAGTTTGGAATAGCTCCAAGTGGAACGTGGTAGCAGCATCTACGATATGACATAAAGTTTTGCGAAGTACATAGGGATCTGAATGTTGCAGACCCGTTGACTACAACCTCTCTCACAAGCATAACATGATCAAACCCAGAACTCATTGAGTGTTAATCACATATTGATGTGAACTAGATTACTGACTCTAGTGAACTCTTTGGATGTTAGTAACATGGCGATGTGACCTATGAGTGTTAATCACATGGCGATGTGAACTAGATTATTGACTCTAGTGCAAGTGGGAGACTGTTGGAAATATGCCCTAGAGGCTATAATAAATTGGTTATTATTATATTTCCTTGTTCATGATAATTGTTTATTATCCATGCTAGAATTGTATTGATAGGAAACTCAGATACATGTGTGGATACATAGACAAACACCATGTCCCTAGTAAGCCTCTATATGACTAGCTCGTTGATCAATAGATGGTTACGGTTTCCTGACCATGGACATTGGATGTCGTTGATAACGGGATCACATCATTAGGAGAATGATGTGATGGACAAGACCCAATCCTAAGCCTAGCACAGATCGTGTAGTTCGTATGCTAAAGCTTTTCTATATGTCAAGTATATTTTCCTTAGACCATGAGATTGTGCAACTCCCGGATACCGTAGGAATGCTTTGGGTGTACCAAACGTCACAACGTAACTGGGTGACTATAAAGGTGCACTACAGGTATCTCCGAAAGTGTCTGTTGGGTTGGCACGAATCGAGACTGGGATTTGTCACTCCGTATGACGGAGAGGTATCTCTGGGCCCACTCGGTAGGACATCATCATAATGTGCACAATATGTGATCAAGGAGTTGATCACGGGATGATGTGTTACGGAACGAGTAAAGAGACTTGCCGGTAACGAGATTGAGCAAGGTATCGGTACACCGACGATCGAATCTCGGGCAAGTGCTATACCGATAGACAAAGGGAATTGTATACGGGGTTGATTGAATCCTTGACATCGTGGTTCATCCGATGAGATCATCGTGGAGCATGTGGGAGCCAACATGGGTATCCAGATCCCGCTGTTGGTTATTGAATAGAGAGTCGTCTCGGTCATGTCTGCGTGTCTCCCGAACCCGTAGGGTCTACACACTTAAGGTTTGGTGACGCTAGGGTTGTAGAGATATAAGTATGCGGAAACCCGAAAGTTGTTCGGAGTCCCGGATGAGATCCCGGACGTCACGAGGAGTTCCGGAATGGTCCGGAGGTAAAGATTTATATATAGGAAGTCCTATTTTGGCCACCGGAAAATGTTCGGGATTTTTCGGTATTGTACCGGGAAGGTTCTAGAAGGTTCCGAAGTGGGGCCCACCTGCATGGGGGGACCCACATGAACGTGGGTAGTGGGGGCAAGGCCCCACACCCCTGGTCAAGGCGCACCAAGATCCCCCCTTAGAAGGAATAAGATCATATCCCGAAGGGATAAGATCAAGATCCTTAAAAAGGGGGGATAACAATCGGTGGGGAAAGGAAATGATGGGATTTCTTTCCCCCACCTTTGCCAACGCCCCAATGGACTTGGAGGGCAAGAAACCAGCCCCCTCCACCCCTATATATAGTGGGGAGGTGCATGGGAGCCGCACCCCAAGCCCTGGCGCCTCCCTCTCCCTCCCGTGACACATCTCCCTCCTCCCGCAGCGCTTGGCGAAGCCCTGCTGGAATCCCGCTACTTCCACCACCACGCCGTCGTGCTGCTGGATCTCCATCAACCTCTCCTCCCCCCTTGCTGGATCAAGAAGGAGGAGACGTCCCCGCTCCGTACGTGTGTTGAACACGGAGGTGCCGTCCGTTCGGCGCTAGGATCATCGGTGATTTGGATCACGACGAGTACGACTCCATCATCCCCGTTCTCTTGAACGCTTCCGCTCGCGATCTACAAGGGTATGTAGATGCACTCCCCTTTATGCTCGTTGCTAGATTACTCCATAGATAGATCTTGGTGATGCGTAGGAAAAATTTTGATTTTCTGCTACGATCCCCAACACTTGCATCACCCTGGACCCCCCAGACACGATGGACGCGTCCAGAGGGCCAATGGCATGCCGTGGCATGCGATAAGGGCGCTCCAGAGCGCGCTACAGTGCGCCCACGCACTGTAGCTTCGGCCAATCGTCTGCCCCCGACAGCCTCGGGCTCCCCCTCGCGCCTCTCAACGCGCCTCGACGTCCGCAGCCTCCACCGGTGCTGTCCCCCTCCTCCTGCACCCTCCAGGGGCCGTCGCCACACGCGTACCGGCCGCCCGCGACGCCCACTCCTCGGGCTCGCACGCGCGCACGGTCTGGAAGCCTCCCCGCTCCTCCTCTCTCCTCAAATGGACGTAGGGCTCGTCCAGCAACGACGTAGACTCGCTCCCGTCGCCTCCCGTGCGCTGTAGCGTCAAGCAGGAGCTCGCCGGCGCACAGGTCCACGGGACCCCGCCGTTCCCATATAAATAGGACCCCCCCCCCCGAGCCCTCCTCTCAGCACCAGCAACTTCTCCTCATCCCCACCATCACTCCAGCACCACCCGTTCTTCCCCAGAGAGCCCCAGTGCTCGGGATCGACCGGAGCTCCGCCGCGTCGGGCCGCCGGTGATCTCGCAGTACGGGCCTCCTCCGCCCTTCCTTTTGCCCGATCTAGAACCGCCATGCATCACTGATGCGTTTCCCTCCTTTTTCCCCTTCTGCAGCTGCCGGAAATGAGCTGGCCAGAAGGTTCCCGATGACCCTCCGCCATCCCACCTCGCCGCCGGCGAACCCGACCTCCCCGGCGTGCCGCACCACCACCACTGCCTCCGCAACTCGACGATGAACCCGTCCCTGCCCTCCGTTGCCGTCGCCGTGGCCGGAATCAACGCCGGTGAGCTCGTCGTCGCCGTGGCCGTGAGGTTGGAGATGACAGGCGGGCCCCGCCTGTCATCCTCACCCCTCTCTCCCCCTCCTCACAGCCGCTGACCGTCGGGCCCCACCCGTCAGGTTTGAAAACCCGACGTGCGCGCGCTGGCGCCCGAGCGGCAGAGCTGGATGCCCTGGGCCGTGCACTGTGGCCCCTCTGGCCCAGTTGCACAGGGCATTTTCTTCTTTTCTTTTCTGTAATTATTTCAAACATTTTTATAGAAATGAATATTGGTCCAAATGAAATAATTCCAACTCCTAAATTCTTGTAATATTCCAACCTATTTAATGGTGTCACTTTCACACACATCCATGAAACTTTTCTGTTTTGTTCAAATTTAAATTCAAATTTGAGCAATAAAACTCCTGTTCTAAAAAACCTAGATTCCATTCTGTAACTCCAAAACTCCAACTAAGAATTTTCCCCATCTTAGATTTCCCTCTAGTATTTAACAAAAATACGTTGACATTTTTCTGAGCACTTTGATTTTTCTGTTTTATTTTTGGTCTTATTTTTCCGTTGTTATTATGCGACGTATAGATACCGTATTTGACGAAGTTGCTGAAGAAGGAGAAGGAGAAGGATTTGAAGACTTTGAAGACCAAGCCAATCCAGGCAAGCAGCCCTTTGACCATGATACACTTGTTATTCTGAACCCGTTTGTTTCCGATGCATGATGATAGCATTACAATGGTGACCTAGTTGAACCACCACATGATGCATGCCATGATCTTGATCTTGCTATGTGCTAGATAACATGCATATGGTTAGTAGTAATGAATAGTGATGCATGTGTGACATGAACCTTCGTGGATGAAATCTTTGCATAAAACCCCGTCGGGTGCCATTCATGCCCGAGGGGGATGATGAGTTGGGTAACCACTTGATGATGAAGTGGTGTACCGAGACAAGTGTGTGTTTTTCAAACGGATTGGTTTAAGTTGCGACCGTTATTCCAACCATACATGTGCAACCACTATACCCCTTATGGGACGGGGCGTTATTGATTACTTAGGCCGATACTAGCATGGTGCCCGCATTACTAGTGACGGGAAGACTTGAGGTCTTTCCCGGGACGGGGTCGTGCTTGGATAGACGACCATGCCTGTTTTCACAGGGCACCGGACACACCGTTGGTCCCTTCTGGTACGCGTGACATTGAACTTAGGGCAAGTCCCGTGATCTATTGTTTGTACTCGAGGGCCGTGTACCAACGAGTGCACTCTATGTTAGTGTCGTCTAAGGAAAGATAATGACCGGGTGCTTCCCCCGAGTACTTGAGGTACTGCGGGATCGTGGATGACACGAAAGCTTCCCGGATCTTGTGGGTAAAGTGTACAACCTCTGCAGAGTGTAAAACTATTCGAATAGCCGTGTCCGCGGTCAAGGACAGTTCGGTAACCGCTCTTGGGCTACGTCCAATGTTTGCGAAACCATGTGTGTGTGTGTATGAGAGTCAAGGTGGCGACTTGAGTCGAGGAGTTGAATCATATTCATGTTGATATCGGTAACCTGCCTTCGAGGTTACACGAGTTTGTTGATGCATAACTTGATGGTAGAATATTTATTCTAGCCCTTTGCTAGATTACTCATTATTGTCCAATTGCGCTGTTACTTTAAACCACATCATGGGTTGCTTGCGAGTACATTCAAAGTACTCATTGGCTTGCCACTGGTTATTTAATTGGCCAGGCATGGAGGAACAGGAATATGATGAAGAGTTCTTTGGAGACGAACATGCGAACTAGGACGCTATCCCAGTCAGAATGCCTGTAGGGTTAAGGCAGATGGCATGGGTTCTACCTATTACCGAAGACTTCCGCTATTTGAGTTATTTGCTATTCAGCCCTTGAGGCTTTATCTATGTAAGACTTGGCCATAACGGCCATAATTTGTGTAAGACAATATGTATGGATGTAAGACTCTTGTTATTCAACTTCTGTGTGTTCAGTGAGCATTGATCTCTGGGATCACTGTACACGTGCATTCGGTGATCTCGACTTCTAAGTCGGGGTCCCCACAATTTCCCAGCTGTAATTTGATTACCTCACATAGCTGTTTTATCGTCTTTTGGGAGAGAGACATCACTAGTGAACATCATGGGACCCCGGTCAATATTACCATCATTGATCACATCCGCTATTTACTTTCAGCTTTTACTTACTATTTGCAGCAATACCTATCACTATTATCACTTGCGTTTGATCCTTTGTAAACGACAAGGCCGGAGGGACTGACAACCTCTCTGTACTCGTTGAAAGCAAAGTTATTTGTATCTGTGTGCAGGTCCACGTTGATTTCTAATAACTGGCGCCGTTAGCAGTTGACACCTTCTTGTTGAAACTGGGAGTCTCAGGGAAATCGATCCTTAGTATCTTTGCCAAGGGAAAACTTCCGCTACACTGCATCTCAAACCTTCCACTTGGGGTAACCAACGAGGGGCGAGAAGCCATCAAGCAAAGTTTTCAGTCACCGTTGCCGGGGACTCCACTCTTCAAGATAGGGGAGTTGCACGCTATCTTTTACCTTTGCTTTTTAGTCTTGTTAGTTTACCTTTCAGTTTTGCTTTAGTATCTTTTATCAAAAATCACAAAAATAGTTATCTTGCTTGCTTGCTACTATGGGTTCCACCAAAAACACTAAATGGGAGGAGTACACCCCTTCTTCCATTACGCCAATCACCACTGTCGAGATCTACAAAAGTAATAAACCTTGTGATTATGTTAGTCTTGATGGAGAGTTATGCCCATGGCATGGTCTTCCAGGAAAAGAGTATGAGCCTCAGTTTAAAGTTGCTCCTATGCTTCCCCAAACTTGGGAAGACGTTCAAACTCTTATAATAGAGAGCAATTCTAACAAAGAAGATGACACAACAATTCTGCCCAATAATGATAAAATTGATTTTGATAATTGTAGTATCTCAGAAGTTGTCACCTTTCTACAAAGAATGGCTAAAGATCCCCGCACTAGCACGCTTAACCTTGCCTTCACAGAGCATATCACTAATGCTCTTATCAAAGCTAGGGAGGAGAAACTTAGAGTAGAAGCCTCCATACCTAGAAAGCTAGAAGATGGTTGGGATCCTATGATTAAAATTAAGTTGAATAACTTCTCTTCCTATGCTTTATGTGATGTTGGAGCTAGTACCTCCATTATGCCCAAAAGACTATATGATATGCTTAAATTGAAACCTTTTGATTCTTGCTCTTTTGGTGTTCGTCTTGTTGATTCTTCCATAAAGAAACCTTTGGGGAGGATCGACAATGTTCTTATCATTGTCAATGACAACTACGTTCCCGTTGATTTTACTATTATGGATATTGAATGTGAACCTTCTTGTCCAATTATTTTGGGACGTCCTTTTCTACGCACCGTTGGTGCTATCATTGACATGAAAGAGGGGAATATAAAATTCCAATTTCCTCTCAATAAAGGGATGGAACACTTCCCTCGAAAGAAGATTAAGTTACCTTTTGAGTCCGTAATACGGGCTAGCTATTCCTTTACTCTTGATAAAACTTGATCTATTTGCATTATGCCTAGCTTAAAGGCATAAAAGAAAGCGCTTTTGGGAGGCAGCCCACATGAATAAATTTTTATTTTGCTTTTGTTGTGTCTTTATGTTGTTACTACAGTAGCATCATCATTGTATCTTTGCTTTTCAACTTTGTGCCAAGTGTAGCCTCTGATTGCAAGAAAGTTCAAAAGTTGTAACGTGCTGTCCAGGAAATAGATTCTGTCCTTGGATAGAAAAATTCGTATAATATCACCAGATCATCTTTTTTGTCTGAATTTTTTCGATAGCGTGCTCTATACAATTTTCTTTCGTGCGTCTATTTTGAGTTTTTTTATTAGAGTTGCAGAAGTGCCCCGAAAAAATCATTTACTACCTGCTGTTCTGTTTTTCACAGATTCTGTCCTGTTTTGCCTTTCCTCCATTTTGCAAACCTTGAGCTTGCTTTTTCTTTGCAAAAACCTTTTGGAAATCTTGAGAAACAGTAGAACTTCAAGAATATCCTTATTTCCAGCAAGGAACAATTATTTTATTATGGGTACTAACCTCGCTAATCAGATTATGATGAGTTATGTATGAAGGGAGTTTTCAAGTGTGCGATGGAAGATGATAAAAAGATTCAGGAGTGTCAAACGCTCAAGCTTGGGGATGCCCCCATGCACCCCCAAGAAATATTCAAGGAGACTCAAGCGTCTAAGCTTTGGGATGCCCCCGTGCATCCCCTTCTCCATCAACATTATCAGTTCGTCTTTCGTTCCACTATATTTTTATCACTTCATGTGTTATGTGCTATGCTTGGAGCGTCTTGCTTTTAGTTTTCCTTTTTAGTTTTCTTTAGCTTTTCATAACGAGTCGGAACTCAGCTTTCTTTGTGTGGGAGAGAAACACGCTCCACTTCTACCTAGAACATAACATAGAATTTTCATGTCTATCTTTGCTGTGTGTGTTCTTTGTCTTTCAATAGCTACTATCATGTTCAGCTTTTAGTTTTCATGCTTATCTTTTTAAAGAGCTTTTGTTTAGTTGGTTGCTTGAACTCTCTTTATTTATCATGATTATCTTATTAAGAGAGTTTGCTTCTGTTGCATGGTTGATATGTCTATGATAAAAATGCTACGTGCATAATGGTGATTAGTAGTTCATGTTTTCTTATGGTTAGTCTCAAATAGCTGGGGGGTTTCCAATGTGTTATTGGAGTACCAACATGATTTGTTTGCCTATAATGTGGTATGGTTTAGTAATATCTTCCTTCGAGAATTTATTTTGATTGACTTGGCGTATGCTCACGCATATTTAAGACTGTAAAGAGAGTTTGTCAAGCCTTGATGATCTTTTGTTTCTGAGTAGCGATATAACTACCATGCCTGATTCAATGTTGCTTTGTCGCTCTGCATGATTATGACCGTCATTGCTCTCTTAGTTGGTTGCTCCCAGTCTTTTGCTAACCTCCACCTGTACAAAGCGGACTGACTGCTTGTGCATCCAAATTCCTTTAAACCAGTTATGCCATATGAGTTCACCATACCTTCCTACATGGTATTTACCTGCCATTCCTAACGGAGAGTTTCATGTACCATCTCGAAATTATTCAAAAAGAAAAAAAAATGCATTCCTATTTTGTGCCTCTGTTTTAAGTTCATGAGGAAGTAGTAGTTAATTCATGATCTTTTTAAGCTGGACAAGCTTCACCCCGGGATTGCATGTCTAATGTGCAAACCCATAACACAAGAAGGAACTGGCATTGAGTGCGCCCGGCTCAAAATTAATATAACAAACAAACCCTCCTTCACGCTTTTTTCATGAGAAATCAGAAAACTTTGGCAGTGATAAACAAAGGAGATTAAGAGTATGTAATCGTCCTCATTCGGGAGCCGTTCCTCGAAACTTGTCCATCTCAAGAAGTAATTGAGTTATCTGCTAGAATTCGTTGACGGAACATGCATAATCAAAAAAATAATTATTACCTCTGTTTTTAAAACCAAGAGCTCTGGTACATGTTTTGTCTTTGTTTCCGACTATGGGTTTTCAACCTTGCCAATAAAAGCCACGGTTCGAGAGTCTCCACCTTCTTTTAAAGCACCAACTACTGAGAGCATGATTGTCATTCTGAGTGTAATGTGCATTGTCCCAAAGTAGCATTGTCTTTTGCATGATTGTGATATCGTTTATTCTGAAATTATTGTATCTAGTCATCACTTAAACCTTGGAGGTGCCCCTGCATTTATGTTTTGCTTCACTAAAGGGGGCAAGCAAGATATCACTTTATCGTATTTGCACACCATGCTCATTACAAATCTATTTGATGTTTCAGTATCATATTGTAAAACTTTCAGTTCTTTGTGATTTTCTCATGAGGCAACTTAATTACTATAGATTCATTGTCTCAGTAAGCTTTTGTCATATGACTAAGAAAAAGTCCTATATGGTTAATAGCATTTCACCACAGAAATTATTCTTGTTATCATTTACCTACTCGAGGACGAGCAGGAATTAAGCTTGGGGATGTTGATACGTCCAAAACGTATCTATAATTTCTGCTTGCTCCATGCCTCTTTTGGGTGATATTGCTATGATATTTATACACTTCCATACACTTTTGATCATATTTGGACTAACCTATTAACTCAGTGCACCCCAGTGCTAGTTTCTGTTTTCTGCTGTTTTTGTATTTCAGGTTTTCCCATTACGAGAACTGCCAGAAAAATCCCGGAAAAATTATATAAAAAATCAGCATTCCAGAAGCTTCCCGGTAGCCAAAGTACAGCCGGAGGGGGGCCACCAGGGCTCCAGGCGCCCTGGTGGCGCGGCCCCCCTCCTGGCCGCGCCGGGGGGGGCGCCTGGCCCCCCCAGGCCTCCGCTGATGCCCCCCTTTGGCATATATTTATATCGTGTCCCGAAACCCTCGAGACGGGAACCCTTTTTCGCGATCTCATCTCTGTTCCGCTGCCGCCGCGCTTCCAAGATCGGGAGCACCAGGAGAACTCTTCCCGGCACCCTGCCGGAGGGGAGGATCACCACCGGGAGCTTCTCCACCACCATGGACGCCTCCTGGATGAGTAGTGAGTAGTCTCCCTTGGACCATGGGTCCATGACCAGTAGCTATGTGATGTTCTCCTCCCCTTCTTGTGCTTCACTAATTAGTCCTCGTGAGCTGCCCTACATGATCGTGGCACATATGTAATCTTTATGCTGTTGCTATGATGAGTTTGCTGGGATCCGATGGATCGTGAGATTATGTTCAGATTATGTTTGAGTAATATATTTGATCTACCTCTTTTATATTTATGTTCGTAAGTAATTATTGCATGTTCTCCGTTGTTATTTATTGCTTTGGCCAAGTAGTAGGTAGTGACTCCAAGAGGGAACGTTATGCTTGATTGTGGGTTCATGCCCCTCGATGACTAGCTTGAGTGACAGAAACATGAGTCTAGGGGATGTGCTATTGCCACAAGGGGGAAAACAACGGTGCTTGTGCCCGCGGGTGCAAGGATTGTTTACTTTACGCAAAGTTCTTTTAATGCAGTTGTCTGTTGCTTTCAGTTTACACTATGGGTGGGACTCGCAACTTAATACCAGCGAGATGTTCTGGATAGATATCTCAAGGTGGATGATTAGTAGTAGATGGAGATGGATTTCGGTCTACTTTCCTTGGCGTACCGCCCATGCTTTGAACCTCTACCTTTCTTGCAACATAGTTAGCATTGGTTTGCGCACATAATTATGTCAATTGCCCAGCTGTAATTTGTTTACCTCACATAGCTGTTTTATCGTCTTTTGGGAGAGAGACATCACTAGTGAACATCATGGGACCCCGGTCAAATTACCATCATTGATCACATCCGCTATTTACTTTCAGCTTTTACTTACTATTAGCAGCAATACCTATCACTATTATCACTTGCGTTTGATCATTTGTAAACTACAAGGCCGGAGGGATTGACAACCTGCCTGTACTCGTTGGGAGCAAAGTTATTTGTATCTGTGTGCAGGTCCACGTTGATTGCTAATATCTGGCGCCGTTAGCAGTTGACACCTTCTTGTTGAAACTAGGAGTCTCAGGGAAATCGATCCTTGGTATCTTTGCCAAGGGAAAACTTCCGCTACACTGCATCTCAAACCTTCCACTTGGGGTAACCAATGAGGGGCGAGAAGCCATCAGCGCCTGGCGCTCCTGCGGCCTCAGGGCCGTCAGTGCGATCGCCAGACCCCTCGCCAGCTGCTGCGGCGGCAGCTTTGGCGGCCTCTTCGCCGGTAGGGTCGTTAGCGTTGGCTGCTTCTTCGGGGGCAGCGGCGTCGTCGGTGGCCTCGGCAGTGTTCTCCTCGTCGGCAACCTCGGTCTCCATCGGCTCTGCGGCAGATGGTTCTGACGGCCGGAAAAGGGAGAAAAGTCAAGCAAATATCAAAAAGAAGATCAAAAGAAGAAGAGCCCAAGGGAAGTTTTGAGGCGGGAGGGTTACCTGCGCGAGCCGGCTCCTCGGCAGGCTCCCTTGCCGGAGAGCTCTCCCTTGGCGGCGCAGTCGTAGTCTCCGCCGCCGGGGGGCCGCTGGCGCTGTCCCTTGCCGGAGAGTTCTCCCTTGCCGAAGAACTCCTCCTTGCCGGAGAACTCTCCCTTGGCGGCGTAGTCGAAGCAGATGGCATGTCAGGGGCGGCCTCCGGGCGCTCCTGGTGGGGCCGCTCTGCTCCTACACAAACCAACAATCAAATGTCAGCAAAGAAAGAGCATCCATGTGCGCCTAAAAGCGGGAAGCAAACCATATACTTACGCTGGGGGCTGCGTTGAGGGCTGCGCTGGGGGCTGTTCTGAATATTAGTTGCCGGGTCCGGCAAGGTGGTCTTAGTGGGTTCGTCCTCGACGATGATCACCTCCTCTCTCCTCGCCGGGACCTTGGCTCTCTTCGCCGCTCTCTGGGCCAGAGTCCTGAAAAGGGATAGGTTCGGAGTAAGGAAAATGAGATACAAGACAAAACATCAAGAATTGAAGAACTACAAGTACAACAAAGAATCTTACTCTTCTTCTTCCTCGTCGGAGCTGAGCACGGAGAAGTCGAAGTCTGGCTCACGTCCGGCATGAGGAGGCGGGGGAGTAGGCTCCCTTGGCCGCTTGGCGGGAGCAGTGGCGGTGGTCTGAGACGACCCCGCTCCGGCTGCCGCTGTGGCGTGAGAAGCGGCAGGAGCAGAAGCGGTGGTCCGGGAAGACCCCGCTCCAGTTGCCGCAGCAGCGTGAGATGCTCCTGCGGCAACAGTACTTGCCGCGGTGGAGCGTGTCGCGCGGCGCGGCGGCTGTTGACTCGTCTGCCGCTCCGCTACGTCCCCGGCCATGCGGAGACGCCTTCTTGGTGGAGCTGGGGGCTCTGCTTGCGGCGAGCTGTCTGAAGATGAGGAGGAAGAGGAGTCGATCTCCAGCGAGCCGCTTGTATCCTCAGCGGGCTCGCTCGACTCGACGTCATGCCCGGCACGGCTTGCCGCCTCTGCTGCCTCTGCCTCCTCCTCGCCGGCAAGCTCCTCTCGCTCAGCACGGCTTGCCGCCTCTGCTGCCTCTGCCTCCTCCACGGTGAATCCAAACTCGCCCGCGGCTGCGGCTGCCGCCGCCTCTTCCAGTCTAGTGGCAATGCGTTTCACCTCCGCATCGGTGGTGTCGCGAGTGAGGCCCTTCTGCTCGTCAGAGCGGATCGGTATTTCTACCAAGCCATCGAAGAACTCCTGCACGACGTCGTCTGCAGGCTCTTGCCAAGTTGGGTCAATTCCATGCGAGTCGCACAGCGGCATCATTGCACGGATGCGGCTGGGCGAGGAATTGTTGCACAGCGGAACGACACCCTTCGGCAACCTGAACACTTCGGGATGTTGAGGGTCGTACTTGAACAGCTCCTGGAGCATCGCATTGAGTTCTAGAACAGTGAAGTTGAAGTTAAGGCCCGGGCGCAGCCTCATGATATCCGCCGCATTCTCGAAGTCCCAGGCGGGTCTCCTCCTCTCTTGCAGGGGGGCGATGCGGCGGCGAAGAAAATCTGCGCCAACTGCGCCTACAGTGAGCCCGGCAAGCCTGAGGCGTTGGATCCGGGCGACGGCAATCTTTAGCCTATCGTCTTCCGGGGCCACGCTGCTCCAATCGCTACCGCGTACTACTGGGACTTGGCGCCGGGCGGTAAACGGCTGCGGGTTCTCCTCGACAATCTAGCACCAGTTTGCTCTCCATTCCTCCCACTTGCTGCGGAGCTCTCCCTCCAGAAAAGCGTCCTTCTTGCCGGCCCTCGAGATCCAGGCGATTCCGCCAGATAAAGGCTCTCCTCTCTCAACTCGAGGCATAAAGAAGTGGCGGAAAAGGGCTACATTTGGATAGACTCCGACAAAGTTTTTGCAGAGATGTGCAAAAACTGCCATGGTCAGAACAGCATTGGGGGTGAAGTCAAGGAGGCGGAACCCGTAGGTGTTCATGATATCGCAGGAAAACTCAGAGAAAGGCGGGCAGAGCCCGCAATAGAAGAACAAGGCGAAGAAGGGATATCCAGTTGGGGCCATTTTCCATGCGACGGCTGGAAGTACCTTCGTGCGCGGATGCGCTCGCGTCTCCCCCGACCAGAAGAGGTAGTAATACTCCCTCAGCTCCTTCGCGGCGAGCTTGGGGGGGGGGGAGATCGCCCACTCCTTTCGCAGCGCCGCGAGCCACTGCGCCTCGGCCGACTTCACGCCCTTCCCCTTTTCGGCTTTCGGAGCCATGGCGGAAGTGGTGGGGGAGGTCGACAGCGTTGGTGGTGCTGGTGGCGATGGGGGGCAGGGCGCTGCCCTCTTTCAGTTTTGGGAAGAAGGGGGAGCAGCGTATGAGTAGCAACCGGCGGATGGACGAACTGCCCCTGTTTCCCCTGCTTATAAGGAGGGGGGGCAGACGTTCCGCCTTTACGAATAAAGAAACCACCCATGATCTCTCCCACGATGCCGCTATCAATGCGTGCCGTTCAGGGAGGGCGCGGTGGATACGGAGAGAGATACGGCGTAACCCAGGCCGCGCGTGCCCGTGCCCTATTTTGGGCATGGCCCAACAGCGCTCGACACCGTGTATGGCCCAGGATCGGGGGCTCCTGTCGGTGTACTAGAGTAGGGGTACCCTAGTATCCCGAACTTGTGCACGGGCAGTCGCAGCATCCCGCGGCAAGGCTTGTCGGGTGACCGCCAAGGTCCTATGTGGTTCCTTTTGAGCCATTCAAGAACAAAGTATTCAAGCCAAGGAGACAAGGCCCCGGCAAGAGGAGCTTGCCGGAAAGGCCGCTCAAGGCACAAGACCCCGGCGAAAGGAGCTTGCCGGGAAGGCCAACCAAGGCATCTTAAGGAACTTGCTGTGACGCGCTACGCGTCCCAGCAAGGCCCGGTGAGCGACAAGCTCCAGGACGCGACAAGATGACGACCGCGGCAAGGCGCTTGCCGCGGCAAGCTACCACTCTGTACCCGCGCTCCAGCACATCCACCAACGTGTCGCTCTAGGACCCTTCCAGGCGTACGTGGCGGGAGGCTGTGCAGCCAGCGGTGCGCGGTGGCAAGCGGCGCTGACAAGATTGCCATCGTGGCGAATGGTGGCGTCCCTGACGGTCCATTTTTGCACTGTTTGGGCGACGCGGACGGGCATTTAATGCTCTTGTCCCCTGCCGTCAGGGTTAGGCATGATACACTGTACAGGTAGTTGTACCAACTACAACACCTTTCCATTTTTACCCTTGTCTACGTTGCCACCTATTGGTGACCCCTTTGAGCATATAAAAGGAGGCCCATGCGCAACGTAAAGGGGGGGGGGGGTTCGAAGCAGAAGAACACTCACACTCGGTCTCGTTAGCTGCTGGTGTGTACTGTAGCACTCAGCGCTCCCGAGCAAGAACTCAATACAAACCACAAAGCAGGAGTAGGGTTTTACGCATCCGTGCGGCCTGAACCTGGGTAAACTGCTCGTGTGCTTCGCCTCGATCTGCTCTTCGTGCGATCTCCGCCCCCGCCGAACCGAAAGGGGCTCGGTCCGCCGGTCCCCATAGGTGCTCGTGGATCAGTTTCCCCGACAGAATGGTATAGTTTATACTCCCCCAACCACCAACAAGCACACTCCGCGGTTAGCCCGAAACAATGGGTACCTTCCAAACCAGCAACAACCCTGGCGGAGTTTTGTTTAATTATTTATGATTTTGAGCATGGGACTGGGCATCCCGATTACCAGCCATTTTCTCGTGAATGATGAGCGGAGTCCACTCATCGTGAGAATAACCCACCTAGCATGGAAGATATAGACATCCCTAGTTGATACATGAGCTGTTCGAGCATACAAAACATAATTTCATTTGAAGGTTTAGAGTTTGGCACATACAAATTTACTTGGAACGGCAGGTAAATACTGCATATAGGAAGGTATGGTGGACTCATTTGGAATAACTTTGGGGTTTATGTAAGTGGATGCACAAGCAGTATTCCCGCTTAGTACATGTGAAGGCTCTTAAGAGACTGGGAAGCGACCATCTAGAGAGCAACAACGGTCATGAACATGCATTAAAATTAATCAACAATGAATGCAAGCATGAGTAGGATATAAATCACCATGAACATAAATATCATGGAGGCTATGTTGATTTGTTTCAACTACATGCGTGAACATGTGACAAGTCAGACCACTTGAATCGTTCAAAGGAGGATACCACCCCATCATACCACATCATAACCATTTTAATATCATGTTGGCACACAAGATAGACCATTATAAACTCTCAGCTAATTAGCATGTCATAAGTAGCTATGATCTCTAATTGTTATTGCAAGCATGTTTCATTCATAACAAGCTGAATTAGGAAAGATGAACTATCATATTTACAAAAAGAAGAGAGGTCGAGTTCATACCAGCTTTTCTCATCTCAGTTAGTTCATCATATATCATCCTTATTGCCTTTTACTCGCATGACCGAACGGTGTGGATAATAATAATAGTGCACGAGCATTGGACTAAGCTGAAATCTGCAAGCTTTTAATACAAGAGAGAAGACAAGGTAACACGACTCAAGGTTAAATCAATAATAAAGCACATAAGAGCCACAAAGCATTTTCATTCATGGTCTTCTACTCTTGACCCCCAAAGAAAAGAAAATAAACTATTTACACGGGAAAGCTCCCAACAAGCAAAACAAGAAGGGGGAATCTATTTGGGTTTTCTTTTAGTTACTACTACTACATGGAAAGTAAACTAGCTAGAAACCACGACTAATATTTTTTGTTTTTCTTAAGGTTTTTCTAGCACACGAGAGAAAGACTAAGAAAAAGAAATGAAACTAAACATGGATGGTACAGTGAAAGAGTGTGAGCACTGACAACTAGAATAAGTGTGTTAACATGATTGTAAAGTCGGTGAGAAACACGTACTCCCCCAAGCTTAGGCTTTTGGCCTAAGTTGGTCTATGGCCACGGATCGAAGCTACTCCCTCCAGTGTACTGAGATGTATCCTCTGGGTGCCACTGGTTGGCGAGCTCATCCAGCTCCCACCCATAAACAGAATGACGGTAAGGATCATGTGGTGGCACTGGCTGAGGCTCTGAAGCTTGTGTCTGACCTTGGTACCCTAGCCAGTTCAACTATGCCATCCTGCGCCTCACCGCTGCCGCTCCAACTTCGCCACCCTCACCGCACCGGATCTGTTCCTGCTATGCCGTCCTTTGCCGCCTTGGATCTGCTTCCCCTCCGCCGACATACGACCATGTCAACACAGTCAACAATTTGGCGATGGGTTCGTCCAAGCCTGCACCCTCCTCCAGAACATCGGTTTCCCCGGAAGAAACAAGAAGATCGGCGCGACATGTGGAGGCGACCACACTGGCAACCGAAAATGGTACTCCTCTTCCCTTATTCGTGCAAATCTTACGTGACTGCTTGCACGGTATTCATCCCACAAAAGACACTAATTGACCGCTTCTTCTTGATACTAGATGTTCCTAGTAACTCGCGATGCACAAGGTTTCTCCTCATATACTATTTCAGCTTAGCTAGTGGTCCGTCGCCCCCCCTGAATTTCAATTCATGGTCAGTTGATTTCCAATTAACGGAACCATTCCCCGGCGTAACAGGCGCTAGTCCGCCTATTACACTGGGGAAGCAGCGCTTCAGTGTTTATCATAGGGGCGTGTGGGGCATAGAGCTACTGGCGCCCGATCTGGAGGTTGGTCGGGATTAAAGGGATGGCTTGGGGGTGCTGCTAAGCACGGCGGTGGTGTGAGGCCGAGGTGAGGGCGGGGCAGCGGAGGCATGGGTCTGGGCCGGTGGTCGCTGGCGGTTCGAGAAAGATCGTCAATAGTGACTGGCGGGAGGTAGACAAAGGCCATCTGCCCGTTCCTTATAGATCGGACGGTTCATTAAAAAAATCGACTGGCCTATTTATTTTTAGTTGACTGTTATCTTGATATGACATCATGTGGTGGTGTGCTGGAGGAGTACCTGCATATCCTGTGCTCATATATTACAAAATCATACTGAGTAGAATCTAATTTTGTTTGTCATGCAATGTTGTAGAGCTATCATATGTCTCCTGTCATTTATTTTTCAGCCACCTGCTATCTACTACTTTTACAGTGTACTAGTTCTGCACACACTTCACCCATACTCTCACTATTGTGTTTTTATGCAAGGGCATTTCAGATTCTGCTGCTATCGGAGAAGCAAAAAAGAAAAGAGAGAAGTCACTCCAGCGTCATAGGCGGATAGGCCAGACACGTTTCAGCCTTACAAAATGTGCAGTGTCAGTAGATGGAGACGGTAAACGTAGCTCTGAAGTTGATGACCTCGCTTGCAATGAACCACCATCCCAGGTGCTTGCTTTAACTTCGCGGTGTCATATGTGGTTGCATGTTCCATATGGTGTCTAGCTTGTATTCGAAAGGCCGAAGTCGGCCTTTATTAAGATAAGGAAATATATTTTTTACATGAACCACCTCCCCGTGAGCACCACAAGATAAATAGCTAATCAGGGCACTGGTCGAGCCAGTGACAAGCCCAGCAAAGAGAGGCATCACCTGGAAGCCAACTAAAATGCCGCGATGGTGGCGAAGCAGCCCGCCTCCCACCAGGCTCTCAGGTCCTAGATGATCATGCTCACCACTCCAACCGGATGTCTAGCTTGTATTGCTTCCAATTTGGTTAAATTGCATCTGCTTAGCTTACACATTATACCTTTAAATATGACATGCCTTTCTGTTTTTGGTACATACTAGTACATCTGTGTATTAACCATGTTCTTACATCAAACTAATGTTCTTGTGTATCCCTCATCAATCACTTATGATGAAGCAGTCAGGCAAGTCGATTACTCCTCATTTAAAGAATGCAACGTCAGCCTCCCGACATTATTCTTAAGAAACAACAAGGTTAGATGAAGATAGTGACGTAGCTCTGTAGTTGATTACCGCATTTCCCCTACACTAGCATCGCAGGTGCTTGCTCTAACTTGACAGCGTGATATGTGGTTGCATGTTGCATATGGTGTCTAGATTGTAATTTTTCCAATCTGGTTAAACTGCATGTGCTATTCTGCTTAGCTTATACATTATACCTGTTAATGTGACATGCCTTCCTGTATTTAGTACATAGTACATCTGTCTATTAAGCATGTCCTCACATAAAACTATTGTTTTTTGTATCCCACATAAATCAATATGACGAGACACCTTCAGTATATGCAGTGTGATATCAGTTGCATCTTTGATATGATTTATAACATGCGATGCTTCTAATTTGTTGAAATGCCATTTATGATGGGACACTTTTAACTTGGCGGAGTCATATTGGTTGCATCTTTCACGTGGTGTCTAGCTTGCATTCCTTCTTATTTGGTGAAATGGTTTCTGCTTAGTTTACGCAAACAATTGTGAATATGCCATGCCGTCCTGTTTTTCGTATTATAACATCCTGGAATCATGTGTTTGCCTTACATCAAAGTAGTGATTGTCAGTATCATGCACGAATGAGCTCTGAAGAGTGAATTTTATTGCTTTTTCTTGTCGGTTTTACTTGACAAATCAAAATCAGTAAAGCGGAAGGAAGTTAGCAAGGCAGCGGATGAAGGTGCTCCTTCCAAATGGAGGGCCTCTACAGATTCTACTCCTCCATCCCCCAAGATGATTTCCAAGACAACACATGCATAGACACTCAACGTAGTTGTGTTGGTGATGAGCACGTCTCCCCTAGTGCACCATCACAGGTGCTCCGTCTAACTTGGCACTGTTATATGTGGTTGCATGTTATGTATGATGTCTAGCTTGTATTGCTTATAATTTTGTTGAATTTCATCTGCTTACTTTACACATTATACTTGTGACTAAGACACGTGTTCCTGTTTCTAGAACATACAATATATGTCTATCACACCATGTTCTTACATCAAAGTACATTTGTGAAGAACTAAATTGATATTCGTTTTTCTTGTCGGCTTGACTAAACATGGCACAGAGCAAGAGGAAGCAAGACAGAACGACAGGGAAACAGAAGCGGAACAATCCTGCAGATTTTGCTGGTACTGATGGTGCAATTTAGAAACATTATAACCGAGCACTTTTCCTGCCCTCTTACGCCACTAGCTGTTTCGGCCATTAGATCTCGTGATGTGGGCGATTTTGGTCGTTGGATGTTTCTTGAGTGGTATAGTTTTTCGGGCTGCTGCTCCCAAAACAAAATCGGATCACTATGGTTTACTGGGCTAGAAAGGCCATTGGGCTGTCGTTAGTGCGCATCGATCCCGTGAGGCGACCCAACTCCACCTCCACGCTAAATCGTTTGCTCCCATCCTGACCTCTCCTCTACCATTAGCATCAACCCTTCTCTGATCTCTCTGACGGCCGCGGTGACTCTGGGCGATGCGGATGCCCAAACCCTCCAAGAACCCACCTTCTTCGTCACATCCGATCTTAGCGGGCTAGCCTTTCTCCTCCACGGTGATGCAGGTTGATGTTGCGGCGGCGTTCCCTCTTCCTTATGGTCCCCACGCTCCCCCTTCACCTTCCGCGTCGCGCGTGCTCGCATGGGATGTCGGCGTCCAGACCATGGAACGGTCCTGATTTTTAGACCCAAGTAGCGGCGCACAGTTCAGCCGATGCGTTGGGAGGGGACACCTCCGGCACCATCGTACGTCTATAACAACCGTGCAGTTTTGCAGATAATCCGTTTCTACCCCTCTTCTATCACCCCTCTCCCCTATCTTTGTCTAATGATATTGCCCTCCCACTGCGTTTGAATGCTCTTCTCTTTCTTGCTAGCTACAATCTCTTGATTTATTGATGCCAGTTTTTGTACCGATATGACAATATGCAGGTACTCTTCATCTAGGAAGAATGAAGTGAAAAGAATTATCTACAGACGAAATAATAACATCAGTAAAATGACAGTTCCAAATTTCTCCCAGAATAAAGTGAAAAGAAATGATGGATTGTATCTAAAATCCATCAAGACTATTCAATTTTAATATTTGGATCGTTGAATTTACGAATACATGAGACATTTGATTTGAATTAAGAGATGGAGGGTCTGATTGCGTTGTCAAAGGTTCTCTCAAGGTTAGCTCACTAACTGTCTTTCTATTCAGAGTGAAGGTGTGCCATCGTTATAATAAGTTGATGTTTACTTGTACATTTTAATTTAATATAGATGGAATTTTGATAGTGCTCATAACTATCACTGGTTTCTTAGAACTTCTGGCATGATGTTTGTTTTTATTAACAACCAGCACATATATGTGTTTTTATTAGGTGGATATCCCAATTATCTGAAGAAAGGTGTCATCTTTTGGTAGGCTATGAAGTGTGAACAGGGTCATTATTCTTATTGGCCAGTATTAATTGAGAAGGTATGTATCTCAACCTATGAACTAGAATATACTTTCTTTTTCTTAACATTGTGTTGACATGAAAAATATATTTCCTAACTGATGTGAGCTATGTTACGGGATCCATCGTCTGAGCAATTTCACATTGATAACTTCATCATCGGGCAAGTTGATGTGTGATTGTGCAACCAAAAGGACTCCGCCAACCTTTGTGTCAAACATCAATGACCTCTAGGTACTGCTCTCTCTTTTATCATGATCGATTATTATTATAACCGAGCACTCTAGGAGCTCTCTCAGGCCATTAGCGTTTCAGCCGTCGGATATCAAGTTGGGGTGTTTTTGGCCATTGGATCTTCCCTCATTCCCTCTTGGGCTGCTTATGTCTCCACCGAGAGTTTTACGTGCAGGGCCGATTGATACGTCCAAAACATATCTATAATTTCTGCTTGCTCCATGCCTCTTTTGTGTGATATTGCTATGATATTTATACACTTCCATACACTTTTGATCATATTTGGACTAACCTATTAACTCAGTGCACCCCAGTGCTAGTTTCTGTTTTCTGCTGTTTTTGTATTTCAGGTTTTCCCGTCACGTAAACTGCCAGAAAAATCCCGGAAAAATTATATAAAAAATCAGCGTTCCAGAAGCTTCCCGGCAGCCAAAGTACAGCCGGAGGGGGGCCACCAGGGCTCCAGGCGCCCTGGTGGCGCGGCCCCCCTCCTGGCCGCGCCGGGGGGGCGCCTGGGCCCCCCAGGCCTCCGCTGATGCCCCCCTTTGGCATATATTTATATCGTGTCCCGAAACCCTCGAGACGGGAACCCTTTTTCACGATCTCATCTCTGTTCCGCCGCCGCCGCGCTTCCAAGATCGGGAGCACCAGGAGAACTCTTCGCGGCACCCCGCCGGAGGGGAGGATCACCATCGGGAGCCTCTCCACCCCCATGGACGCCTCCCGGATGAGTTGTGAGTAGTCTCCCTTGGACCATGGGTCCATGACCAGTAGCTATGTGATGTTCTCCTCCCGTTCTTGTGCTTCACTAATTGGTCCTTGTGAGCTGCCCTACATGATCGAGGCACATATGTAATCCTTATGCTGTTGCTATGATGAGTTTGCTGGGATTCGATGGATTGTGAGATTATGTTCAGATTGTGTTTGAGTAATATATTTGATTCACCTCTTTTATATTTATGTTCGTAAGTAAATCTTGCATATTCTCCGTTGCTATTTATTGCTTTGGCCGAGTAGTAGGTAGTGACTCCAAGAGGGAACGTTATGCTTGATTGTAGGTTCATGCCCCTCGATGACTAGCTTGAGTGACAGAAACATGAGTCTAGGGGATGTGCTGTTGCCACAAGGGGGAAAACAACGGTTCTTGTGCCCGCGGGGTGCAAGGATTGTTTACTTTACGCAAAGTTCTTTTAATGCAGTTGTCTATTGCTTTGAGTTTACACTATGGGTGGGACTCGCAACTTAATACCAGTGAGATGTTCTGGATAGATATCTAAAGGTGGATGATTAGTAGTAGATGCAGATGGATTTCGGTCTACTTGCCTTGGCGTACCGCCCATGCTTTGAACCTCTACCTTTCTTGCAACATAGTTAGCATTGGTTTGCGCACATAATTCTGTCAATTGCCCAGCTGTAATTCGTTTACCTCACATGGCTGTTTTATCTTCTTTTGGGAGAGAGACATCACTAGTGAACATCATGGGGCCCCGGTCCATATTACCATCACTGATCACATCCGCTATTTACTTTACGCTTTTACTTACTATTTGCAGCATTACCTATCACTATTATCACTTGCGTTTGATCCTTTGTAAACGACAAGGCCAGAGGGATTGACAACATCTCTGTACTTGTTGGGAGCAAAGTTATTTGTATCTGTGTGCAGGTCCACGTTGATTGCTAATATCTGGCGCCGTTAGCAGTTGACACCTTCTTGATGAAACTGGGAGTCTCAGGGGAAATCGATCCTTGGTATCTTTGCCAAGGGAAAACTTCCGCTACACTGCATCTCAAACCTTCCACTTGGGGTAACCAACGAGGGGCGAGAAGCCATCAAGCAAAGTTTTCTGGCGCCGTTGCCGGGGACTCCACTCTTCAAGATAGGGGAGTTGCATGCTATCTTTTACCTTTGCTTTTTAGTCTTGTTAGTTTACCTTTCAGTTTTTTTGCTTTAGTATCTTTTATCAAAAATCACAAAAATAGTTATCTTGCTTGCTTGCTGCTATGGATTCCACCAAAAACACTAAATGGGAGGAGTACACCCCTTATTCCATTACGCCAATCACCACTGTCGGGATCTACAAAAGTAATAAACCTTGTGATTATGTTAGTCTTGATGGAGAGTTATGCCCATGGCATGGTCTTCCAGGAAAAGAGTATGAGCCTCAGTTTAAAGTTGCTCCTATGCTTCCCCAAACTTGGGAAGACGTTCAAACTCTTATAATCGAGAGCAATTCTAACAAAGAAGATGACACTACAATTCTGCCCAATAATGATAAAATTGATTTTGATAATTGTAGTATCTCAGAAGTTGTCACCTTTCTACAAAGAATGGCTAAAGATCCCCGCACTAGCACGCTTAACCTTGCCTTCACAGAGCATATCACTAATGCTCTTATCAAAGCTAGGGAGGATAAACTTAGAGTAGAAGCCTCCATACCTTGAAAGCTAGAAGATGGTTGGGATCCTATGATTAAAATTAAGTTGAATAACTTCTCTTCCTATGCTTTATGTGATGTTGGAGCTAGTACCTCTGTTATGCCCAAAAGAATATATGATATGCTTAAATTGAAACCTTTCGATTCTTGTTCTTTTGGTGTTCGTCTCGTTGATTCTTCCATAAAGAAACCTTTGGGGAGGATTGACGATGTTCTTATCATTGTCAATGACAATTACGTTCCCGTTGATTTTACTATTATGGATATTGAATGTGAACCTTCGTGTCCAATTATTTTGGGACGTCCTTTCCTACGCACCTTTGGTGCTATCATTGACATGAAAGAGGGGAATATAAAATTCCAATTTCCTTTCAAGAAAGGGATGGAACACTTCCCTCGAAAAAAGATTAAGTTACCTTTTGAGTCCGTTATACGGGCTAGCTATTCTTTTACTCTTGATAAGACTTGATCTCTATGCATTATGCCTAGCTTAAAGGTATAAAAGAAAGCGCTTTTGGGAGGCAGCCCACATGAATAAATTTTTATTTTGCTTTTGCTGTGTCTTGATGTTGTTAATACAGTAGCGTCATCATTGTATCTTTGCTTTTCAATTTTGTGCCAAGTGTAGCCTCTGATTGCAAGAAAGTTCAAAAGTTGTGACGTGCTGTCCGGGAAACAGATTCTGTCCTTGGATAGAAAAATTCGTATAAAATCACCAGATCATCTTTTTGGTCTGAATCTTTTCGACAGCGTGCTCTATACAATTGTCTTTCGTACGTCTGTTCTGAGTTTTTTTATTAGAGTTGCAGAAGTGCCCCCAAAAAATCATTTACTACCTGCTGTTCTGTTTTTCACAGATTCTGTCCTGTTTTGCCTTTCCTTCATTTTGCAAACCTTGAGCTTGCTTTTTATTTGCAAAAACCTTTTGGCAATCTTGAGAAATAGTAGACCTTCAAGAATATCCTTATTTCCAGCAAGGAACAATTATATTATTAGGGGTACTAACCTCGCTAATCAGATTATGATGAGTTATGTATGAAGGGAGTTTTCAAGTGTGCGAGGGAAGATGATAAAAAGATTCAGGAGTGTCAAACGCCCAAGCTTGGGGATGCCCCCATGCACCCCCAAGAAATATTCAAGGAGACTCAAGCGGCTAAGCTTGGGGATGCCCCCGTGCATCCCCTTCTCCATCAACATTATCAGTTCGTCTTTCGTTCCACTATATTTTTATCACTTCATGTGTTATGTGCTATGCTTGGAGCGTCTTGCTTTTAGTTTCCTTTTTAGTTTTCTTTAGCTTTTCATAATGAGTCGGAACTCAGCTTTCTTTGTGTGGGAGAGAAACACGCTCCACTTCTACCTAGAACATAACATAGAATTTTCATGTCTATCTTTGCTGTGTGTGTTCTTTGTCTTTTAATAGCTACTATCATGCTTAGCTTTTAGTTTTCATGCTTATCTTTTTAAAGAGCTTTTGTTTAGTTGGTTGCTTGAACTCTCTTTAGTTATCATGCTTATCTTATTAAGAGAGTTTGCTTCTGTTGCATTGGTTGATATGTCTATGATAAAGATGCTACGTGCATAATGGTGCTTAGTAGTTCATGTTTTCTTATGGTTAGTCTCAAATAGCTGGGGGGTTTCCAATGTGTTATTGGAGTACCAACATGATTTGTTTGCCTATGATGTGGTATGGTTTAGTAATATCTTCCTTCAAGAATTTATTTCGATTGACTTACCGTATGCTCACGCATATTTAAGACTGTAAAGAAAGTCTGTCAAGCCTTGATGATCTTTTGTTTCTGAGTAGCGATATAACTACCATGCCTGATTCAATGTTGCTTTGTCGCTCTGCATGATTATGACCGTCATTGCTCTCTTAGTTGGTCGCTCCCAGTCTTTTGCTAACCTCCACCTGTACTAAGCGGACTGACTGCTTGTGCATTCAAATTCTTTTAAACCAGTTATGCCATATGAGTCCACCATACCTTCCTACATGGTATTTACCTGCCATTCCTAACGGATACTTGCATGTACCATCTCGAAATTATTCAAAAAAAAAGCATTCCTATTTTGTGCCTCTGTTTTTAGTTCATGAGGAAGTAGTAGTTAATTCATGATCTTTTTAAGTTGGACAAGCTTCACCCCGGGATTGCATGTCTAATGTGCAAACCCATAATACGAGAAGGAACCGGCAAAGAGTGCACCCGGCTCAAATTTAATATAACAAACAAACCCTCCTTCACGCTTTGTTCATGAGAAATCAGAAAACTTTGGCAGTGATAAACAAAGGAGATTAAGAGGATATGATCGTCCTCATTCGGGAGCCATTCCTCGAAACTTGTCCATCACAAGAAGTGATTGATTTCTCTGCTAGCATTCGTTGACGAAACATGCATATTCAAAAAAAAATTATTACTTCTGTTTTAAAACCAAGAGCTCTGGTACATGTTTTGTCTTTGTTTCCGACTATGGGTTTTCAACCTTGCCAACAGAAGCCATGGTTCGAGAGTCTCCACCTTCTTTTAAAGCACCAACTACTGAGAGCATGATTGTCATTCTGAGTGTAATGTGCATTGTCCCAAAGTAGCAATGTCTTTTGCATGATTGTGATATCGTTTATTTTGAAATCATTGTATCTAGTCATCACTTAAACCTTGGAGGTGCCCCTGCATTTATGTTTTGCTTCACTAAAGGGGGCAAGCGAGATATCACTTTATCATATTTGCACACCATGCTCATTACAAATCTATTTGATGTTTCAGTAACATATTGTAAAACTTTCAGTTCTTTGTGATTTTCTCATGAGGCAACTTAATTACTACAGATTCATTGTCTCAGTAAGATTTTGTCATATGACTATGAAAAGTCCTATATGGTTAATAGCATGTCACCACAGAAATTATTCTTGTTATCATTTACCTACTCGAGGACGAGCAGGAATTAAGCTTGGGGATGTTGATACGTCCAAAACGTATCTATAATTTCTGCTTGCTCCATGCCTCTTTTGTGTGGTATTGCTATGATATTTATACACTTCCATACACTTTTGATCATATTTGGACTAACCTATTAACTCAGTGCACCCCAGTGCCGGTTTCTGTTTTCTGCTGTTTTTGTATTTCAGGTTTTCCCGTCACGTAAACTGCCAGAAAAATCCCGGAAAAATTATATAAAAAATCAGCGTTCCAGAAGCTTCCCGGCAGCCAAAGTACAGCCGGAGGGGGGCCACCAGGGCTCCAGGCGCCCTGGTGGCGCGGCCCCCCTCCTGGCCGCGCCGGGGGGGCGCCTAGGCCCCCCAGGCCTCCGCTGATGCCCCCCTTTGGCATATATTTATATCGTGTCCCGAAACCCTCGCGACGGGAGCCCTTTTTCGCGATCTCATCTCTGTTCCGCCGCCGCCGCGCTTCCATGATCGGGAGCACCAGGAGAACTCTTCCCGGCACCCTGCCGGAGGGGAGGATCACCACCGGGAGCCTCTCCACCCCCATGGACGCCTCCCGGATGAGTTGTGAGTAGTCTCCCTTGGACCATGGGTCCATGACCAGTACCTATGTGATGTTCTCCTCCCGTTCTTGTGCTTCACTAATTAGTCCTCGTGAGCTGCCCTACATGATCGAGGCACATATGTAATCCTAATGCTGTTGCTATGATGAGTTTGCTGGGATCCGATGGATTGTGAGATTATGATCAGATTGTGTTTGAGTAATATATTTGATTCACCTCTTTTATATTTATGTTCGTAAGTAATTCTTGCATGTTCTCCGTTGCTATTTATTGCTTTGGCCGAGTAGTAGGTAGTGACTCCAAGAGGGAACGTTATGCTTGATTGTGGGTTCATGCCCCTCGATGACTAGCTTGAGTGACAGAAACATGAGTCTAGGGGATGTGCTGTTGCCACAAGGGGGAAAACAACGGTGCTTGTGCCCGCGGGTGCAAGGATTGTTTACTTTACGCAAAGTTCTTTTCATGCAGTTGTCTGTTGCTTTGAGTTTACACTATGGGTGGGGCTCGCAACTTAATACCAGCGAGATGTTCTGGATAGATATCTCAAGGTGGATTATTAGTAGTAGATGCAGATGGATTTCGGTCTACTTGCCTTGGCGTACCGCCCATGCTTTGAACCTCTACCTTTCTTGCAACATAGTTAGCATTGGTTTGCGCACATAATTCTGTCAATTGCCCAGCTGTAATTTGTTTACCTCACATGGCTGTTTTATCGTCTTTTGGGAGAGAGACATCACTAGTGAACATCATGGGACCCCGGTCCATATTACCATCACTGATCACATCCGCTATTTACTTTACGCTTTTACTTACTATTTGCAGCATTACCTATAACTATTATCACTTGCGTTTGATCCTTTGTAAACGACAAGGCCAGAGGGATTGACAACCTCTCTGTACTCATTGGGAGCTAAGTTATTTGTATCTGTGTGCAGGTCCACGTTGATTGCTAATATCTGGCGTCGTTAGCAGTTGACACCTTCTTGTTGAAACTGGGAGTCTCAGGGGACATCGATCCTTGGTATCTTTGCCAAGGGAAAACTTCCTCTACACTGCATCTCAAACCTTCCACTTAGGGTAACAAATGAGGGGCGAGAAGCCATCGCCGATGCTCCGGTAACAAAATCAGCCGACTTGTTTATAACTCGGCCCGGTGGGCTTTATTTCATTCTCTCGGAAAGTTTACAGGGAAGACAAAAACTACTGCCTCATGGCGTCCTTGATATCGTCTGCACCGCGGACCGCGCTGCCGCACAGAAGCAGCCCTCTGATGGCGGCGGACGCGAGGTGTTCACCTGGCCGGGCGGCAATGGCCATCCCAGACCGGGTAGACCAGGCGACGGCACGACACGGTGGCGCAGGCACTGAATCGCCCGGTGTGGATTTAAGTCTGTTCGCCATTGATTCCGGAAGTAAACGCTGCTCGTACATGCTATTAATAATCGTATTAATACACGCCACTTGCCATCCTCTATAATTATAGGTCAGTTTCAATTTCGATTCATGCTTGACCCTTGTAGAACGCTATACGCGCCTCCATATAACACTACTAGGAAAAGGCCTATTAATGGTGCACCTAATTTGGCCATTAATGGCGCATTAGTGGTGCGCCATTACTAGCACGCCATTAGTCTATTTTACTAATGGCGCACCTCTGGTGCGCCATTAGTATCTGGTATACTAATGGCGCACCGCAGATGCGCCATTAGTATGCACAGAAGTGCGCCATTAGTATGCCTCCCAGGGGCCATGTGTAGCCAGGTGCTTTGGCATAATAATGGCGCACTCTGCTGTGATGCGCCATTAGTATGAATATTAGGTTTTTTTTATTTTTTTTATTTTCTGTGTTTTGCACAGGTTATGCATATATATAAATATAATTTTTCGTGGAGCCAACATATATGGTACGCACATCGAAACTATTAGAATCTACTCCCTCCGTTCAGATTTACTCGTCGTGGTTTTAGTTCAAATTTGAACTAAAACCGCGACGAGTAAATCGGAACGGAGGGAGTATATAATAGCTCATAGAACAACTTAGCATCATGCATCATTGATCATAATAATAATAATAATAACTCAACATTGGTATTAAATAATAAGTCTTACACATCATTATCGACCATACAACTTCTACTACGTAGCAATTTTCTAAGGTAAAATGGCATAAAACAAGATGGCATTTGGCTCTAAATCAATTAGATTTAAAGGGTCATTACGGAGAACGCAGATTATCTTGTCTCCATTTCTTGCCCTTCTCACTCTATTGCTTCCAAGTACCTCCTTACGAGTTTTCGTTATTTTTCGCCATTCTTTGATTCTCATTCCTTCATTTGTAGAAGAAATCCGATATGGACACGTGTGATTTGTAGGTTCACCTGGCAGAATGTTTAAAACTTGTAGTTGACCAGATTGAAACATGACAGGAGGCACACAGTCACTAGGGAGAATCTGTTGCGAAACATAGTAAGACTTCGTAGTTAGCATTGTAGTTCAGTTCGAGAAGAACTAATGCAAAACATGCACGAATGTCGTAATAGTAAAAAAATCTTACCATGGTATCTCCATTGATATTAACGTAGTTCAAGACGTGCACTAGTGGGACGTATTGACCATATTGTGGATCAATATTACGATTTTGAATGTAATCCACATGAAAGGAATAAAAGAAGATGATCTGCTCTTTGTCCTTATAAGTACATTCTGAGCAAAGGGTGTAGTAGGTTCTGTCTAGCATCATCCTCACATTATTTGAATAATCAAAATAACCTATCAATGGAAATAAGTTGTCAACTATTTTGAAATAAACAATATAAATTACTAAATAACTATGTTTGATAAACTCACTTCTCGGTAGAATTGGAATCATATCGTCAACAAGGACCCAAATGTCCAAATCGTCTTCGGCGATGGAATCCGGATTACCAATGTCCATGGTGAGAAGCATACCCTCATAAAAACCATATATCTTGCAAAATCATTCCCAATTCTTGCAACCAAAAGTGGTTACGTTATCTGAATTGTACAAATCCACTTCTAAATCAACATTATGCATGGTCCTTAGTTGAATTTGCTTTGTCTCCGTAGTTTCATGATCTTCAAATCCCATCCTCTCCAAGACATAGTGTCGTGGAATTAACACGGCAGATGTCCGGTTTAACGGACTTGATGATGGAACCATCGCACGGGTTAGCTTGAAAGGATTCATGGCGCACAAAGGACACAAAGGATTTTATACTAGTTCGGCCCCTTTGAGAAGGTAAAAGCCTACGTCTAGTTGGTTTGGTATTGCTTGGGCGTCGGTTACAGGGAGCGGAATCGCTTGCCTGCGTCTCGACGTATCGATTGTTGCTTGTCCTTGAACCGGTGCCGGGCCGTCCCTTTATATAGAGGTGACGCCTGGTCCGGTTTACAGAGTCCCGAGGCCGGCTCATAATCGTGTCCGCCTCGGTCTCTGTCCTTTCTTTCTTATCTCCCAAGTTATATCTCCTTGGCGGTTTACAACCGTATTTCTATACACGGGCCTTGAAATCTCATAGGCCGTAATCTCTACTAAAATAATGAACCAAGTACAATATAACTAAACCGGTTTACAATATCCGGTTTATACTTACTAACCGTATCCCTGACATTAGGCCCCAGAATGATTTGAACTTGTTCATATCAGTCTTCATTGTCTTCCGCGACTTTTCTTCTGTCTTCATTGGTTCCTGTAAACCGGCTCTGACGTCATCTTCCGAAATCATTAAAGTCTGACAATGACATCAGCTCCGCATTTATCGCCGCGAGCTGTACTGTAGCTTATTTTTAATGGTTATCCCGAGAATCGAGGCGTTTCAACGGATCTTTATCCGATTTTCTTCCTTGATTACCGCACCTGTCGTTTCACATCCGCCTCTTCGTCTATAAATACCGCTCTGCTCCATTCATTATCCCCTCTCGCGTCGTCTTCCTCCTTTCTCCTCCTGACCCTCTAGACCTCCATTGTTGCCTGAGCCCGAGAACACCGCCGTCGACCACCGGCTCTTCCGTCTTCGACCGGCCGCTGCATCAACCTGAACTTGACCAGATTTTCTGCGCCGCCGATTCCTCACCGTCCCTGGTATGTTCTTCCTCCTCACTGTAGATCTTATCCTATTTGCCATTGCCTTGCCCGTGTTCTTCCGCCATTAGAACTCCCGATGAAGCTCCGTTCTTTGTAGATACTCATATCATAGGAACCTCGTATCCCCTTAAGCCTTAACCTGTAGATCTCACTTAACACCAGATTGAATCTTGCTGTAATGCCTCTACTGCGTTTATCCGTTCCGCCATTAGGGTTCTTCACAAGCTTTATGCTGTTCATTCTCTGAGACCTGCAACTTCGTAATATTCTTACCTTCCTGATCTTGCCGTAAATACGTCTGATATTTTAGATCTTGCTGCTTGTATTTCTGTTGCTACCTGTTTTAAGTCTCCTCTTTATGCACATCCTGTAACCTTATCTGCTCTGGATTGGTCCTCTGTATACTTCCCGTGTAATTTTTGTTTCTTTGTCTCATTATGCTCAGATCTATTCTTTCTTAGCAACGCAGCGAAAACTTGTTTTTCCCTTCAATAAATCTGCTAAGTATGCTTCGGTTTAGATCACCATACCATAAACCGGAAATGATGTAGACTGATACCATGATGTAGTTATTCCTCTTCAACTGCCATTTTTAAACCGGAAATGATACATCTTGTATTTATGATTTCCGGTTTAACTTTGCTAGATAGTTCTTATCTCTCTTGCGCAATACACATATATAGGTCCCAAATCTTTTGTATGTTCATAATTTATTCTGTACCTTCTTCTCTTCAGCACTTTGTTTAAATGGCTGCCAAGCAATACATTTCGTGTGACTGGGTTCGCTCAGCTGTGACTGAAGAAGACTTAGTCAAGCTGTCGAGTATCGGTACATTAGGTCCTCGGGCCGAGTTGAAATGGCGCGCTCCGGGTAATGAACGCCCTCCTACTCCCAGGTCCGGAGAGGTCATAGTATTTATGGATCATATCTCCAGGGGTTTCTCTCCCCCCGGTTCAAAATTTTTCCGGGACGTCCTTGCCACCTTCCAACTGCATCCACAAGACATCGGACCAAATTCCGTTTCCAATATTTGTGACTTTCAAGTTTTTTCTGAAGTGTATCTGCAAGAAGAACCTTCAGTTGATCTATTCCGGGATTTCTTCCATGCGAACCGGCGCACTGAATTCACTAGCGGGCCTCACCAAGAACTTGGCGGTATCAGTATTCAGAAAAGGAGGGATGCAGTTTTCCCGCACGCTTCTTTACATACTCACCCCAAGGACTGGAATAAATCTTGGTTTTATTGTATAGACACGTCTCCTGAAGGTGAAAATCCGCTGCCGGGTTATCGTGAGACTCGTATCCCGGCGAATCATCCTCTGCCGCAACGGTTAAGTGCTACTGAACGGATTCAATTTTCACCTCAACTTTCCAAACTGAGAGCTTTCATGGCTAATGGACTTCTTGGAACCGATTTCCTTCGCTGCTGGTTGTCATGGAGCATCCTCCCCTTAAGCCGGCGCTCTGATTTAATGTGCAATTATTCCGGTGAACCGGAAGACCCTCAGAGGTTTACCAGAGAGGAACTTTCTGAATCGGAGGTGATAGAATCGGCCAAAAAGATCGTCAACCCTGCCTCAACAGACTGCTCCAAGGTTGGCTTGGCTCCATACTTTAAGAAGAACACACAGCCTGATGTAAGTTTTCCTTAACCCGTGCTTCATAAACCGTCCTTCTTTGAACCGTCCTTTACTTGCTGTTGATTTTTATTCAGGCTGATAACCCCTTCTGGAGAAGGAAACTTCAGGACAAACCTGTAAAACAAACTCGCCGGAAAACTCCTGCAAACAAGAAAAGGAAGGCAGCCGTTGACGCCGGTTCTCCTTCTGAAGATGATGATCCGGACTCCGAGGTATGCTTTACTCCGGTTTACATTTGCTTTAATATATTTGTCCTTATCTCTGATGATGCCCTTTTCACAGGATCCACTCGAAGGTGATAACCCGGTGGAGATTGAGGTAACCCTTATTTCTTCCGATTCAGAACCCCCTCCTCAAAAGATCCGTCGGACTGTTAGAAAGTATCAATTTTCTCACCCTTATGCTAAGTTGGATCCCAATTTTGATTTGAAGAAGCAACAGCACGAAGCCTTGCGCCGGACCACTCGTCATTCCGGTTTAGCAGTGGAATCTTCTGGAATCTCCTTAACCCCGGCTCGGAAACGCCGTGCTGAGGTGATACTTTCTCCAACACTTCTTCATCCCAAGGCCGGCCTTATTAGAAAACCACTTAAACCGACTGATCCTGATTATCAGGAAACTCCACTATCTTCATCGGGCGAGTCAACTGCGACACAGCTTCCACCCTTGAAGACAGCTCCAGGGTAATTCTCTTCACCTTTTTCCGGTTTAAATCCTTCCTTTTTCTTTATAATGCTGACCTATCTTTGTTCGTTTCTCCAGTAAACCGAAACCCAGCAAAAAGGCTAAGGGTAAAAAGCCCGCTGTTGATCCTTCTGCCAATGAACCAGCAATCGAACCGTCGACAGCTGTTCCTCCTGAAGGTACTCCTGTTACACCGGTTCAAGAACCTGTTCTTGATATTCCTGCTACTGATGCTGCCCAAGATCCACCAAGCCCAGCCCGGGTTAGCTCTCCTCAAGTTAATCCGGGCTCTCCTGATCCGGCGCAAGATAAAACTATTCCTCCCAATGCACCTTCTTCCCCTGACGTTGTGGTTACTGGCGCTACCTATGTTGCGCCAGCCGAACCCACCGTTTTGGCAAAACACACTGCCAAAACGGAGAAGGTAACTCAGGAAAAAGGGAATTTAAATGCGGATATCTCCAGCCTTTCCAACCTGAGTCCCCAGGATATTTATTCCGGATATCTGAACCGGCTTCACAGCAGCCGTGACTATGAAGCTAGCCTGGTGAACCTCATGAGAGAGAAATACGAGGTAAATTTTCCTGTTCTGACCTTGCTTTTTTCAACGTATCTTTACCTTATAACAGCCCCCAAGTTCCGGTTTATCTGCTTTATAGTAGGTGATCCGGAACTTTTGTAGGCTTGAACTGCTGTCTAATACATTAGCCCCCAAGTATCAAGTAGATAACTTGTTTATGTAGTTGATACTTGTAAAAAATCTTGTCTCCAACGCATTGCTTCAACTGCCATTAGCCCCCAAGTGTCAAGTAGACAACTTGGTTGTGTGCTTGAGACTTGTATTTGCTAACTGTGTTTTTGAACTTGTCTGCAGGCTGAGTTAAACCGGAACGCTGTAGAAAATAGCGAACTTCGAACCCGGCTCATAGAGACCGAGGCAGCTGCTTCAAAGGCGAAAAAAGAACTTAAAGTAAGTTTGAAAACTGCTGAAGACTTGAAGAAGTTCTTTGATGAGGAACGGACTGCCTTTGAAGTCCAGAAGAAGGATCTTGAAAAGCGTGTTCAAGATGCCGAAGGAGCTCTTAACCCGGTCACTGAAGAATTGGCCGGATTAAAACACCAAGTTAATTTGATGATCTCTGCTATCTTTGGTAATCATAACTGTAACTTTCGTTTGTTATCTTTGTAACCTATAACCTGCACCGGTTTAACTTTTCTTGTTGTATGTAGGACGCCGCGTCTCCCATCTTGGAGACGACGTACGGAAGAAACTGAAAGCTTGTTATACTTTGGTGGAGCAATTATATTCTGGGGCGCAAAGGATCATCAGCGCTACCTCTTTTGGTAAACCGGCTCCTTCAACCATCAAGGCTACTTTGAACAGTTTGTCAATTCTTCCAACCCGTCTTGAGGAGGTGAAGAAATCAGCTGCTCGAGGAGGTGCTCTTCTGGCCTTGACAAGAGCTAAGGCTTGGGTTCCAGACATTGATCCGGCCGAAGTGCTAACCGGGTTTCCAGACACAAAGGAAGACGGTTCAGCTTTTGGTGAAAAAGATCTGTATGTTCTGACGAAGGAAATGCGTCCACTCGCGAGCAAGATAGCGGTGGAAGCTGATTTATCCCGGTACCACCCTGCGTACAATCTTCAAAACGAGCGTGTGGAACGTCCGGTCTATGATGTTTCAAATTTAACTCCGCCGGTTCGTCCTCACACTTATGCTCCTGATATTGAACCTACCGAGTTGATCAACGATGAAGTGTATTTCCGTGCTTTGGCCAAGATTGACTGGCGTGCACCAGATTTCCCTCCGCTTCATGAGGAAGAAGACGTTCCGGAACCAGATGGTGGCCAGTCATCCCGGCAAGGAGGAACGGAATCTTGAACACTTATTGCTGTAACCCATAAACAATGCTTCTGGCTATCTGGCTTTCATGCCTTGTAATAGGCTTAGACTGAAGTTGCAATGTACTGTGATCCGGCTTTTGGCCATTTTATAAATATTCTTTTACTGATTTGTTGATTGCTGCGAATCTCTTGCCCTGTTCAAAAAAGAGATGAAAAAATATGCCCTAGTGGTATGACCACCGGACGGATTAACTTGCTCTTTTGATATGATAAACAAGTATATCTTTGATAAATAACTTA
>LR738713.1:647915539-647991024 GCA_902687465.1 Secale cereale | reverse complement strand
TTTAAATATGTTCAAACTTGTTTAAATCATAACAATCATATTTTTTTATAAAAAAGTAATATTTTTTTAAAAAATATCATCAAATTTGTTATTTGAAAATATTTATGAATATGAAAAAAATATCATCAAATTTATTATTTTGAATATATCATGGGTCGGCGGCGGCGGTTGAGTAGGGGAATCGAGGGTGCGGGGGGTCGGCGGCGGCGGCCGGTGGACCGGGGGGTGCTCGGCGGCGAGGGGGACCGGAATCTGGCGAGGTGGGATAGCGATCGAGATGGAGGGGGGGTCGAGATCGAGTGTCCATGAAATTTAAAAATAACATACTAATGGCGCACTGACGCACAGTGCGCCATTACTAGTTTAAACTAGTAATGGCGCACTCCGGGACAGTGCGCCATTAGTAGTTTTGTAAAAAAAAAGAATAAAAAATATCATAAAAAAGAGCATTAATGGCGCACTTTACTGCTGGTGCGCCATTACTAGTTACAACTAGTAATGGCGCACTTTGTCTGGATGCGCCATTAGTATGTTTGGACAGGCGCGCTAGTTCAAAAAAAAAACTTCTTGATACTAATGGCGCACTTTGGACCTCGTGCGCCATTAGTAGTTCGAACTCTAATGGCGTATCTGTTGCTGGTGCGCCATTACTATATACTAATGGCGCACAGCTTGTCCGGTGCGCCATTAGTATCAATTCCATCTATAGCCCTTTTCCTAGTAGTGTAATGCGCCCTGCTGCCCCTTCCCCATTCCTCTCTTTACTCCCACAAAATCTCTTCCGGCGGCCATGATTGATGCTTAGGGCCCTAAACCAGCTCGATCCATCAGAGCTTGCTTAAGATGAATATAGTTGCTCTGTTGGATTGCAAGATGAAGCACTGCATCCAACTTTGATGATTTGTGGGCCGAGTTATATTATGTTTGGGGGGTCACATCTTCTATTCGATGCATCTCTAATCTAAGTTTTCTGGTAACTTTCTACGTCAGTGCTAAGTGCTTGCGTAGATCCCCCGATTGAACGAAGAGGACCAAACATGTGTATGAGGGGGAGTATATATTTTCATCATCTCCAAACAAGTTGTTTGTTTGTACTGTATATTTGATGGATTATTCATACGTGAAGAGCAGGTGAGTACTAGCACTAATCCTACAATTTTGTTCCCGGCAAAAAAATATTTGTTGGGGCAGCTCTTAGTTTATATAGATGATCTAAACAATTTGGCTGAATTCTGTTTTTGGGTGATTTTTGTCCACAAAGTTGCATCTCTTCTACATTATGTAAACTCACCGTCATCTATTTCTGGAACATTGTCAAAATATGCATCAGTTTTCGGAAACACAACTTATGAATATGAGTTGTCTACATTTTGGCTGACTTTTAATTTGGATGCACCCAATGTTTCTCTACCACGTATGTATGACAACAGTGGCTGGCTTACAACTTACATAGTGTGTAGTTCTCCTATTTATGATTAATTACTTGCTGACTTGCCCATACAAGTTCACCATTCATCGTTTTTCTCAAGAATATTTTTTCAGGCTGCTAAGCTCCCTTTGCATAAACTGGATGCACACCAGCATGGGCTATCCAGAATTCCAGATCCAAACACGCACTTGGAAAGCTCATGTTATGCCAAAATTATCAAAAAGATGTCTTCTTTGTCCGAAAAATGTTGAGCGTTTGAACAAGATGGATCGTTTAAAGATGATTGTTTGTTAGATTGGCAGTGCATGTTATTTCAACCCATACTTTACTTGACCATGTCTATGAACCTTACATAACTTGATTAGCGCACAGTGTGTACCTGATTTGCTAAAATACATTCTCACATTTGTACCAGCTGCACAGCTCAAAGTAAAAGAGGATCTATAGGAAATGGAGAGCACACCACCACAACATTGGTCCTTCTATATCAACCGAGGTCTGTCAACTGATAGAGGGCAAATATGGACATGTTTTGGTTACATAAATTTTAACATTACATGCTCTTAGAGTTAATTGTATTTTTGCATGTAGACTTGAAAGCAGCTTTCCGATTTAGACTAAAAGGATTTTGGGCCTCAGAAACCAATTAGTTTGTTGTCAAAATCGGCATATTGGTCTCACTTCCTTGCAAATTCTGTTGGATAAATCTTGAAAGATTATATTTTGTTGAAGTCTTATCTCAATGACAAGTTTCTTATTTATACTGTACTTGTGAATTTTTTTAGTGTCACTATCCATGATCACGTATGCTTCTGTATCAAAGAGTATGCTCATATTCGTTCCCAAATTTATGAGCAGACGTATATGGGTGTAACATCATATCTCACATCATTCACGTGGAAAGCAGCTGACCAAAATTGTTAGCAAATCATAAGTCAGTCATGCGTGTCAGGTTGTGTCCATATCTGTTCCCACACACAAGTTCTTAAGTTGCATGTTGATCCGGAACAAAAAGCTCAAGTCAATTATTGCTTACATATTTACAATATATGACTTTCATGATTTATGTCTAGCAAACGATAAGATTCTATAAGCCATGCCATATGATTCTTCATCATATCTATGTTTACTTGTCTGTCAACAGTTTTGTATTCTGAAGGAATGTAACAAAGAGTTTATAATTGATAAGGATATATATTTTAAGATTGAGTATCTCATGCTTTGTTTTGTGGGAGAATTTACTTTATCCTTGTCTTACGATGGTGGTCTGTGTTGAACGCCAATTTTCTAATCTTGACATTATGAACCCTAGCTAGAGTGTCATAAAAATTACCACTCTCCTTCATTGCAGACAGATTATTCTTTGATCCATTATCATCCTTTGACTTAGACTGATTAGAATTTTCAACTTTGTTTACTCAAAAAATATGGGTTAGTTTATGCACTTGCGGCAATACCTATCATTTCATTATAAAAATTGACAGGCGCGGCAACGCGCGCTGTAATGGTCTAGTAGAAGGTCAAAGTCCAGCGGAAAATTGTACCGACAGGGTATCCCGTGCTACACGAGCTGCAGAACAAGCCAAACAGAAACAAATAGCTGCCACCAAACAAGCAGAGACAACCCTAGTTGTTGCAACACCTTCCACAATACCAACAACTGCACGATTTACTCGTTGGTCAACTCAGCTAGCAGCACGTTCCCAAGCTCCCTAGCCACCCGACACTACTTCCGAAGCACTCTTGACACAAGATGAGTTGGGAAGATCCAATGAACTTTGTGAGCTTCAACAACAAGAAGGTAGTTGCTGGAGTCAAGTTACAGCTGCATGCTTCTTTATATGTAGTCTCATAGTCTGATGTACACTAACACTTCCTATATTTGTTGTTGGACTAGCACCTAGGCGCAACAGGAAACAAACATCAGGGATAATGCTTGATAGGTTAACTAAATCTAGAGGAGGAAGAATGGAGATCCGTTTTGACGCAGGTTTAAAAAGGCCACATGATGCTACAGAGTCAGCCAAGTTAGTATCAGAGGCAGTGGTTGCTGTTAGGTGTCATGTACGTATCCTCCCAACATGGATTTAGTACAGGAATGACAAAGACGAAACCCAGTTCAACACCTTCCTCGACCATTTATCTGTAAGTATGGTTATGTATGGAAACTAGTAATATCATCTTGCTCTGTCCAATACATTCTAGGTTGCTGATAATGAGACTCCCATAATTTTCAACAGATGAGGTTCAAGTTGGATAGCCAAGATGATGCAACCAGACAAGCTTGCACCCATGTTTTCAAGTCTGCTCTGCAATAGTATCGGTATAACTTGAGGAAAACTCACTTTGAAGGCAAGGCTAACAGTGAACTTTCCCAAACATCTCCAGTGGAAAATATATCCGATGAAGACTGGAGAGGCCTTGTTAAACACTGGTCCGATCCGAAGTATCAGGTACATTATATACATGTGATCAGATCACATGTTGAAGTCCTATTTACGCATGTGCCACACAAATCTATCTTCTTGTAGGTGAACTGTTCAAAGAACAAGGCCAAGCGTACGAAAGTGAAATTCCAACAGACGACAGGATCTCGTAGCTATATTGCACACTGCGAGGCTCTTGTAATTAGCTGTTGTTTCACTTTTGTCTTGTACCATATTATCAGATCTATATTGACTTGTTCCAAATGCAGAGGAAAGCCCGCAAGGACCAACAAGTACCTGCACCAAATGATGTGGAAATCTTCAAGGACTGTCACACCACCAAGAAGAAGGGCATGACTACACCAGTCAAAGCCGCTGTTGTAAGTCCTTAATCCTCATGCCTTTTAACTACTACTAACTCTGACTTGTGCCTTGAACTGCATGGTTTGCAGCCAATGTCTATTACTCTTTTCAATTTTATACACAATTGTCTTAGCGTATCATTTCACCTTACAAGGTTTAAAAGAGAGGAGTGATGTTCCTTTGATCTTGACCTGTAATCTAGTTCCGTGCTGGACTTGCCCACACAACGTTACAATTGCCTGTTTGTCTGTTCTCAGTTATTTTGTGATATGAATGATGTCATACTATGCTTACCGTATTATAAACTTCGTCTCTTTATCCTTAGCCCTCAATATAATGTGAAGAAATAGACAATACATTAGCGGTGGTACATGGTCATATGTTTGGAACCTGGTTTTATTATGTACTTTGCAATAAAATACAACTATTATTTTACATGGGTTCACCAGAGTAAGTTCTGTATATAGACCAAAACTATTTTTTTGGTTTTGTTGCCTCCTTAATATCTTCTGTTCTGGTACTACTAATATAAAACCTCAACTTTTCAGCGAGCTATGAAAAAATGGTGGAACCGCCACCTTCTGAAGGTGGCGAGGCAACTATAACCGCAATGTCAGCTCTTGGTACAGTGGGCCAGTACTTGTCCGCTAATAGTGCCAAAAGCACGTTCCTGCATAATAATGGCTTGGTTGTTAAGGCAATCTCGTCCAAATTTCCTCATGATGAAGATATGGAAGCTCAAAACAATGTTATATCTGCGCTCCATACACAAGTCCATTCCCTAACAGAGACCCTTTGTGAAACAAGGAGAGACATTGTTCGATGTTGTCAAGATATGGATAGTTTTGAAACCAGACTATCAGACATTTTCTATGTTGTTAAGGAGCCTAGGAGAACTGAAGGCGAAGGTTATGGTGCTCCATCGGACAATACAGCATGAAAACGTAACAGTCAGGTCAAATGAACTGAGCTTCTGAACTTCTGGTGGTGCATTTATCTGCTAGACTCTTAACTTTTATGCCAACCTTCCTTTTGTTTTATAGTTGTAATTTGTTTTGGTGCGATACAAAATTTGTTCTTAACGTGCAGCCACTGGCTGAAGAAAACAGCAAGCCATTTATGTATAGTGTTGGGTGTTCCCTATATTTGCACTGGTGGCGAACTTTGATGCCCACCGGCTGTAGTCAACATGGGCCTCCTACGGGCCGTAGAAACAATGGGCCTTCTAAAGGCCGTAGAAACAATGGGCCTTCTTTCTTTCAAAAAAAAAACAATGGGCCTTCTACGTGGCGTAGAAACAATAGGCCTTATACGGGCCGTAGACACAATGGGCCTTCTATGGGCCGTATCATCAATGGGCCTTCTACGGGTCGTATGATCGGTTGGCCAAACATGGGCCAATAACAGACCACATTATGGCCGTAAATGGGCTAGAGTTGAAATCGTCCGTTCATGGGCCGACCATAATGGGCCGTCGTTAATCACCCGTATTTTGATGACGCTATGAAAACGGCCCAACGTACTAACGGGCCAGAAACGGGGCAACTGTAACCACGAGCTGAATTTGGCCCATAAGAAGAAAATGGCATTAACGTGCCGTAAGTAAACGAATGTGGAAATGAGCCCAAGAATAAATGGGCCCCGAGAAGGCCGAAAGATAACATGGGCAGGAAATGGCCCAACGGAATAATGGGCCATTAATGGGAATAAAGTGATACACTGTTCATTACGGGCGAGTTTCACAACGTCGTGCCACGCCACGGAATAATGGGCCATTAATGTACCATTAATGTACCAAGTCAAATGGGCCGGCCTTTTCACAGGAATGGGCCTCTGTTGGGCCGTGCCACGCGTCGGCGTATCGTAGGCGCTTTGTGTCCAATGAGTGGATGACATCTGTCCCAACGGTGAGCCGACACGTGTTTCCTCCAGCCAATGATGATTTTACACGTGGAAAATCCCCATTGGCCTGGGCTGTTAGCGGGTTATCGGATCCAAAACCGGACCCGATAGCTTAACGGCGTTCCATTACGGTGGATGCCACATGTTGGTCACCCTTGACGAAAGCACTTATGTAACGCGCGATTTATCGTCATGGAAGTGGACACTTCCGTGATGATAATTTTGGTAATCTCATGGAACACTTCTACGACAGCACAGGTATGACTATCTTCATTCTGTCATAAATTTGTCATGGATGTACATGCATGAAAAAAACACGACCTACCGTGACAAACACGTACCATCACGGAAGTGTATTTTTTGTAGTGGTTCTCTCTGACGGTGCGACGCTGGGTGTTCGCAATGTTAACCTACATGTATACGTGTGTGTGTGTGAGAGAGAGTATTGTACGTAGTCTCAAAAGTAGGCTAGTATAGTGTAAGTGTGTGCAATTTTCCCCTCAGCACACACGTCCCTCCACCACTCGAGCATGGCCACCCATGATCACCATCATGGCTCAAGCGCCCTCTGCCCCCCTGTATATGTAACCCCTCAGATGAATGGATCGGTGTGTTCGATCTTCTCCCTGAAACATGGTATCAGACGTTGCCGCAACCAACCCGTTTGCGCCCGATCTGCCTTCTCCTTCCGCTGCCATGGACACAAATCGCCCGTCGGCGTCCTACCCACTTCTCTAGCGAGCTCCCCTCCCGCGAGCGCCCCTCCACCGAGCGCGCCTCTGGCCACTGCTCCTCTGGTGCCGCTGCTCGCTCCCGGCGCCTTTCCGTCCACATTGTTGCCATCGACATCCGGCATCATGTCCTGGTCACCCTTGATCTCCACGACGGCAATTATGCCCAGTGGCGTTACTTCTTCCTCACCATCGTTGGCATGTTCGGCGTTCGCGACCACCTCGTCACTCCTGCTGCCCCACGTCGTCGTGATCCCGAGTGGGTCATGGTCGACCACTTCGTCGTCCATTGGATCTACGCCACAGTCTCCCCGGAGCTGCTCGATGCGATGATGCTGCCTGATGACACTGCACACGTGCTCTGCGCTACGATCAAGGGCATCTTCAGCGACAACAACCTCTCGCGGGCGGTGTACCTTGACACCGAATACCACGTTGTGGTGCAGGGGGACCTCACAGTGATGCAATACTGGACCCGCCTCAAGTCCTTCGCCGATCAGCTCCGCGACCTCGGCCGGCCCATCTCGGAGATACAACAGTTGTTCAACATGCTGCGGGGGCTCGGGCGCCAGTATCACACCACGATTCCCCACCTCACGCCGCGCGTCCCGCTGCCCACGTTCTTGGAGGCCCGCTCCTTCCTCTGTCTCGAAGAGAATCGCGTCGAGCAAGCGGCTCGGCAACAGGTCGCCCATGCTCTCATCGCAGCGCGCCCACCTATCCGCCCTGTGCTTCCAATGCCTCCCTCTGACGGCGGCACCGGTCGTGGGCACGGGCGCAATAGGCGTCGTGGCAGGGGTAACGGGGAAGGGGGCACTTCCTCGATCCCATCGGCTCTGCATCCTGCTGCTCAGCCTAGGTCTTCCCCGAGTGCCCACTCCAGGACGGGCATGGTACATCTGTGGCCCATGCTCTGGCATGCGCTAGGGGCCGTCGTTCTCGGACCACGGCCCGGCATCCCATCTCAGCAAGCCTTCTTCGTCCGTGGTGCGCTTCCCGCCCCACCCCCATACGGCTACGGACGCTACCCCGTGCTCCTCCTTGGTTTCACCTACGGCTCGCCGGGCGCCAGCTCCAGCAGTGCACCCCCGCCAGCTCATCAGCCGTGGGACATGGGCAGACTTCAGATAGGGCTCCAGGCTGCGCACTCTTCCTTGTCGCCTTCGGCCAACACCCCGGACTGGTACATGGACTCGGGTGCCTCCTCGAACATGACATCCAACCCTGGTACTCTCCACTCCCTTCGTCCCTCTTTCCCTCCCTGTGATATCATCGTTGGCAATGGCGGCCGCATGCCCATCACTCATACTGGCCGTGGCTCGCTCGTCGCCAGCAACTCCTCTCTCGAGCTCCATAACGTGCTCCTTTCTCCCTCGGCCATTACCAACTTCTTTCTGTAGGCCACCTTACTTGCGACAATCCTATGTGAGTTAAATTTGATGCTTTTCGGTTTTCTGTCATGGATATCCGCACCTGCCTGTTGATCCTTTGGTGTGACTCGACCGGCGACCTGTACCCGATGTGCTACAATCATGTTGTCCCGTGCGCCAGCTACTTCGCTGGCGTTGCGTCTACAGAGTTGTGGCACATCCGTCTTGGGTACCCGGGTGAGGAAGTGCTCCGCCGTTCTCTGCGTCAGTTCAAGTTCACCTGTGCGCCATCCATCCCGCTCTCCTTATCAGCGTGTCGCCTGATAACCCACAAGTGTAGGGGATCGCAACAGTTTTCGAGGGTAAAGTATTCAACCCAAATTTCTTGATTCGACACAAGGGAAGCCAAGGAATACTCTTAAGTATTAGCAGCTGAGTTGTCAATTCAACCACACCTAGAAACTTAGTATTTGCAGCAAGGTAATTTAGTAGCAACGTAGTATGGAAATAGTGGTAACAGCAATAAAAGTAACTGTAGTGTTTTTGTAGTTTTTGTAATAGTAGCATCGGAAAAGTAAATAAGCAATAAGCAGTATATGAAAAGCTCGTAGGCATTGGATTGGTGATGGAGAATTATGTCGGATGTGATTCCTCATGTAAAAGTTATAACCAAGGGTGACACAGAACTACCTCCAGTTCATCAATGTAATGTAGGCATGTATTCCGAATATAGTCATACGTGCTTATGGAAAAGAACTTGCATGCCATCTTTTGTCCTACCCTCCCGTGGCAGCGGGGTCCTAGTGGAAACTAAAGGATATTAAGGCCTCCTTTTAATAGAGTATCGGACCAAAGCATTAACAAATAGTGAATACATGAACTCCTCAAACTATGGTCATCACCGGGAGTGGTCCCGACTATTGTCACTTCGGGGTTGCCGGATCATAACACATAGTAGGTGACTATTGACTTGCAAGATAGGATCAAGAACACACATATATTCATGGAAACATAATATGTTCATATCTGAAATCATGGCACTCGGGCCCTAGTGACAAGCATTAAGCATGGCAAAGTCATAGCAACATCAATCTTAGAACATAGTGGATACTAGGGATCAAACCCTAACAAAACTAACTCGATTATATGGTAAATCTCATCCAACCCATCACCGTCCAGCAAGCCTACAACGGGATTACTCATGCATGGCGGTGAGCATCATGGAATTGGTGATGGAGGAAGGTTGATGATGATGATGGCGACGATCTCCACTCTCCGGAGCCCGAACGGACTCCAGATCAGCCCTCCCAAGAGAGATTAGGGCTTGGCGGCGGCTCCGTATCGTAAAATGCGATAAGTCTTCCTCTCTGATTTTTTTCTCCCCGAAAGTGAATATATGGAGTCCGGGGGTACATCGGTGGAGCAACAGGGGACCCACAAGGTAGGGGGGTGTGCCCCCCACCCTTGTGGACAGGGTGTGGGCCCACTGGCTTGGATCTTTCCGCATATATTTTTTATATTTTCCAAAATAATTCTCCGTTGATTTTTAGGTTATTCTAGGAACTTTAATTTCTGCACAAAAACAACACCATGGCAATTCTGCTGAAAACAGCGTCAGTCCGGGTTAGTTCCATTAAAATCATGCAAGTTAGAGTCCAAAACAAGGGCAAAAGTGTTTGGAAAAGTAGATACGTTGGAGACGTATCAACTCCCCCAAGCTTAAACCTTTGCTTGTCCTCAAGCAATTCAGTTGATAAACTGAAAGTGATAAAGAAAAACTTTGACAAACTCTGTTTGCTCTTGTTGTTGCAAATATGTAAGACCAACATTCAAGTTTTCAACAAGATCATGAACTAACCACACTCACAATAACTTTCAGGTCTCATACCTACTCATATCAATGGCATAATCAACTAGCGAGCAATAATAATAAACCTGGGATGACAACACTTTCTCAAAACAATCATAATATGATATAACAAGATGGTATCTCGCTAGCCCTTTCTGAGACCGCAAAACATAAACGCATAGCACCTTTAAAGATCAAGGACTGACTAGACATTGTAATTCATGGTAAAAGAGATCCAGTCACAATCATACTCAATGCAAATTAATAGCAATACATGCAAATGACAGTGGTGCTCTCCAAATGGTGCTCTTTAATAAGATGACTCAGCATAAAAGTAAATAGATAGGCCCTTCGCAGAGGGAAGCAGGGATTTGTAGAGGTGCCAGAGCTCAGTTTTTAAATAGAGATGAATAATATGTTGAGCGGTATACTATCATTGTTAACATAACAACCAAGAATCTCGATATCTTCCATGCTACACACATTATAGGCGGTTCCCAAACAGAATGGTAAAGTTTATACTCCCCCAACCACCAACAAGCACACTCCACGGCCATCCGAATCCACGGGGTACCGTCAAAACAAGCAATAGCCCTGGGGGAGTTTTGTTTAATTATTACGATTTGAGCATGAGACTGGGCATCCTGGTTTTACCAGCCACTTTCTCGTGAATGATGAGCAGAGTCCACTCATCGTGAGAATAACCCACCTAGCATGGAAGATATAGACAACCCTAGTTGATACAAGAGCTTTTCGAGCATACAAAACAAAATTTCATTTGAAGGTTTAGAGTTTGGAACATACGAATTTACTTGGAACGGCAGGTAGATACCGCATATAGGAAGGTACGGTGGACTCATATGGAATAACTTTGTGGTTTATGGAAGTGGATATGCACAAGCAGTATTCCCGCTTAGTACAAGTGAAGGCTAGAAAGAGACTGGGAAGCGACCAGCTAGAGAGCGACAACAGTCATGAACATGCATCAAAATTAATCAACAATGAATGCAAGCATGAGTAGGATATAAATCACCATGAACATAAATACTGCGGAGGCTATGTTGATTTTGTTCAACTACATGCGTGAACATGTGCTAAGTCAGACCACTTGAATCGTTTAAAGGAGGATACCACCCTATCATACCACATCATAACCATTTTAATATCATGTTGGCACGCAAGATAGACCATTATAAACTCCTAGCTAATTAAGCATGGCGTAAGCAGCTATGATCTCTAATTGTCATTGCAAGCATGTATCATTCATAATAAGGTGAATCGGGAACAATGAACTATCATATTTACAAAAACAAGAGAGGTCGAGTTCATACCAGCTTCTCTCAACTCAATCAATTCATCATATGTCGTCATTATTGCCTTTCACTCGTACGACCGAACGGTGTGGATAATAATAATAGTGCACGTGCATTGGACTAAGCTGGAATCTCTAAGCATTTAATACAAGAGAGAAGACAAGGTAATATGGCTCATGGTTAAATTACATTAAAGCATATGAGAGCCACTAAGCATTTTCATCATGGTTTTCTCCTCTTGACCCCCAAAGAAAAGAAAAGAAACTATTTACACGGGAAAGCTCCCAACAAGCAAAAGAAGAACGAGAAATCTTTTTGGGTTTTCTTTTAATTACTTCTGCTACAAGCATGGAAAGTAAACTAGCTAAAAGCTATAACTATTTTTTTCTTAAGGTTTTTCTAACACACAAGAAAAAGACTGAGAAAAGAAATGAAACTAAGCATGGATAGTACAATGAAATAATGTGAGCACCGATAACTAGAATACGTGTGTGAACATGAATGTAATGTCGGTGAGAACACATACTCCCCCAAGCTTAGGCTTTTGGCCTAAGTTGATCTATGGCCAATATTGGCCTGGTGGATATCCAAAGTTGTAGTTGGGGTTGTACTGAGATGCAACAGCCACTGCCTGCTGAGGTGCAGCTTAGAGACGGGCTACTTTCATTGTCTCCTGATACTCATCTGCCTCCTCCCTGGTTATAGTATATCTCCCTTTTGCCGAAAAGTCAAACAAGGTAGAAGCAGGGAGAGCAATATGGACAGCGTGACGCCTGTCAAAGATTAGTCGATACTGGAGGGATTGTTCATCCCTCTCTATAAACCGATGGCTAACCATAGCATTATAATCCAAATAAGCAGGCGGTAATAGTTCATCATTTTCATGTATAGGCACACTAAGACGACGGGCTATGCGAGTGGCATAAATCCAACCAAATAAATCTCCATCTAAACCATTATGATGTAACCTACGTGCAACGATGGCTCCCAAGTTATATTGTCTATCACCTAATATAGCACTCTTGAGAACACTAAGATCTGGGATGCACATATGGCAAGCCTCATCTTTACCGTTTAAGCATCTACAATAAAGAGAGCAAAGTAATGAATAGCAGGAAAATGAATGCTCCCTATGGTAGCTTGTGTGATCTCTCTAGATTCCCCCACAGTGATACTAGCAAGGAAGTCTTTATATTCAAATTTGTGAGGATCACCGATATTGCCCCACTGAGGGAGCTTACAAGATCATTAAAATCCTCTAGGTCCATGGTGTAAGATTTATCATAAAGATCAAACAGGACAGTGTGAGAATTATGTGAAGATGAAAATTTAAACCTTCTCACAAAGGTATCAGTTAAGTAACGGTACTGATGGCACTTATCTCGCATGAAGCCCTCGAGGTCAGCATTACGCACATATGCGTCAAACTCCTCCTTAATGTCTCCCCGAACCATAAATTCCTCTCACGACCATTCACAAGGCCGCACTTCAGCTTCCCTCGGTAATTCATCGACCGGCTCACGCATCGCGAGTTTTGGTTCTTGCTTCCTTGAGGAACCACCTTGGAAGATTTTCCTATGCATTTTTCTGAAATTTTCAGAATTTTTTAGTAACTCAAAATAAAAGTGAACCAAACTCAACAAGATTGATAGCAACAACTCCTACAAGTGCATAGAGACTATATCATGCATCAGAACTACTTGGGACCAAAGAAATTTGACATGCAAGCTCAAGAACAAGGTCACCACAGCAGCAAAAATTTGCAATAAATAAAGCACAAAACAAAAACTAATTGGACCAATGGAGGAGTCACATACCAAGTAACAATCTCACCAAACAGTTTCGTGAATGGAGCTTTGAGCAAGGAAATCAAAAATGGTAGCAAGATGAGCTAGAACTTGTGCTTGAGCTGGATAGTGATTTTTTTGGGAGGAATAAGGAGTGTGTGGGTACATGAATAAGTGGAGGGGGGCCACGTGGGGCCCACGAGGCAGGGGGCGCGCCCTAGACCCTCGTGGCCAGGTGTTGGCTCCCTTTGTTGTGTTCTCTGTGCCAAATATTCTCAAATATTCTAGAAAAAAAATCATATTTCAATTTCAGGGCATTTGGAGAACTTTTATTTTTGGGGTATTTTTTTATTGCACGGATAAGTCTGGAAACAGACAGAAAATACTATTTTTGCTTTATTTAATCTAGTTAAAAGGAAGTAAAAGAAGGGTACAGAAGGTTGTGCTATCTAGATTCACCCATCTCATGTTCGTCAAAAGGAATCCATTAACAAGGTTGATCAGGTCTTGTTAATAAAATCTTTCCGAATAACATGAAACCAGATAATTTTCGAATAAGACTAGGTTACCTCAATGGGGATATGTATGTCCCCAACAATAAGAATATCATATGTCTTCTTGATAGTAGGAAGAGGAAATCCAAAACCTCCAATAGTGATAGTTGAAATTTTACCAATAGAATTGATACTGTGGACCTGAGGTTGTTTCCTCGGAAAGTGTACCATATGCTCATTACCATTGACATGAAAAGTGACATTGCCTTTGCTGCAATCAATAACAGCCCCTGCAGTATTAAAAAAGGTTTACCAAGGATAATAGACATACTACCATCCTCAGGAATATCAAGGATAACAAAGTCCGTTAGAATAGTAACATTTGCAACCACAACAGGCACGTCCTCGCACATACCGACATGTATAGCAGTTGATTTATCGGCCATTTGCAAAGATATTTTAGTATGTGTCAACTTACCCAAGTCAATTCTACGATATAAAGAGAGAGGCATAACACTAACACCGGCTCCAAGATCACATAAAGCAGTTTTAACATAGTTTCCTTTGATGGAGCAAGGTATAGTAGGTACTCCTGGATTTCCTAGTTTCTTGGGTATTCCACCCTTAAAAGTGTAATTGGCAAGCATGATGGAAATTTCAACTTCAGGTATCTTTCTTTTGTTGGTAATAATATCTTTAATATACTTGGCATAAGGATTTGTTTTAAGCATATCAGTCAAACGCATACGCAAAAAGATAGGTCTAATCATTTAAGAAAAGCTCTAAAAATCCTCATCATCCTTTTTCTTGGATGGCTTAGGAGGAAAAGGCATGGGTTTCTGAACCCATGGTTCTCTTTCCTAATCGTGCTTCCTCGCAACGAAGTCTCTCTTATCATAACGTTGATTCTTTGATTGTGGGTTATCAAGATCAACAGCAGGTTCAATCTCTACATCATTATCATTGCTAGGTTGAGCATCATCATGAACATGATCACTAGGTTCATGTTCATTACCAGATTGTGTCTCAGCATCAGAAACAGAGATATCATTGGGATTCTCAGGTGTGTCAGCTACAGGTTCACTAGAAGCATGCAAAGTCCTATCATTTTTCTTTTTCTTCTTCTTAGAAGAAATAGATGCATCTAAATTAGCTCTCTGAGAATCTTGCTCAATTCTCTTAGGGTGGCCCTTAGGATACAAAGGTTCCCGAGTCACTTTACCACCTCTAGTTGCAACTCTAACAGCAACGTCATTATTCTTACTATTTATTGAGCAAATCATTCTGAGCCTTAAGTACTTGTTCTACTTGAGTGGTAACCATAGAAGCATGTTTACTGATGAGTTTCAATTCACCTTTAACTCTAGACATATAATCACTCAAGCGTTCAATCATATAAGGATTACGTTGCAATTGTCTACCAACATAAGCATTGAAGTTTTCTTGCTTCACAATAAAATTATCAAACTCATCTAAGCATTGGCTAGCAGACTTATAACGAGGAATATCACCTTCATCAAATCTATAAAGAAAATTACCTTTACTACCTGTGTCGGGTTATCAAGACCATGTATTTCATCAATAGGTGGTAAATTCTTAACATCTTTAGCTTTAATACCTTTTTCTTTCATAGTTTTCTTTGCCTCTTGCATATCTTCAGGACTGAGAAACAAAATTCCCCTTTTCTTCAGAGTTGGCTTAGGGGCTGGTTCAGGAAGTGTCCAATTATTTTCATTGAGTAACATATTATTCAATAGTAATTCAGCTTGATCAACTGTTCTTTCCCCGAAAACACAACCAGCACAACTATCCAGGTGGTTTCTGGAAGCATCGACTAATCTGTTATAAAAGACATCAAGTATTTCATTCCTCTGAAGAGGATGATCATGCAAAGCATTAAGTAATTGGAGAAGCCTCACCCAATCTTGTGGGAGAATCTCTTCTTCAATTTGCACAAAATTATATATTCTCCGTAAGGCTGCTTGTTTCTTATGAGCGGGAAAATATTTAGCAGAGAAGTAATAAATCATATCCTGGGGACTACGCACACAACTAGGATCGAGAGAATTAATCCAAGTCTTAGCATCACCCTTTAACGAGAATGGAAACAACTTAAGGATATAATAATAACGAATCTTTTCATCGTTGGTAAAAAGGGTGGCTATGTCATTCAACTTAGTAAGATGTGCCACAATAGTTTCAGATTCATAACCATGGAAAGGATCAGATTCAACCAAAGTAACTAACTCATGATCAACAGAGAAATCATAATCCTTATCAGTAACAAAGATAGGCGAAGTAACAAAAGAAGGGTCATATTTCATTCTAGCATTCAAAGACTTTTCTTTCAGCTTAGCTAATAATTTCTTAAGATCATATCTATCGTTGCAAGCAAGAAAGTCTCTAGCAGTTTCTTCATCCATAACATAACCCTCAGGAATAACAGGAAATTCATATCTAGGAGGAGAATCTTCATCATCACTTTCATAAATATTATCAGTTTCAATATTTGCATTCTCCCTAACCTTAGCAATTTGTTCATCTAGAAATTCACCTAGTAGCACAATATTATCAAGCATAGAAGTGACATCAGCAAGAACATGCGACATATCAGATTCAATAGCAGGAGTAGGTGTCGCAAATTTACTCATAAGAGAGGGTGAATCAAGTGCAGAGCTAGATGGAAGTTCCTTACCTCCCCTCGTAGTTGAGGGAAAGATCTTGGTTTTCGAGTCTTTCAAGTTCTTCATAGTGATCAACAGATATAAATCCCAAGTGAGCTAAAGAATATAGCTATGCTCCCCGGCAACGGCGCCAGAAAATTCTTCTTGCTACTTCTCTAGCTTGCGTTGTATTCCCTCGAAGAGGAAAGGGTGATGCAGCACAGTAGCGTAAGTATTTCCCATAATTTTGAGAACCAATGTATCAATCCAGTAGGAGACCATGCGTGAGTCCGTCGCACCTTCACAAACAAATAAGAACTTTGCAGCCAACGCGATAAGGGGTTGTCAATTCTTTACGGTCACTTACGAAAGTGAGATCTGATAGATAGGATAGTATAATATTTTTGGTATTTTTGATATAAGAACAGAAAGTAAATAAAGCAAATAAGCAATGACAACAGAAATTGAAGTAACGTAATATGATAAAGATAGACCCGGGGGCCATAGGTTTCACTGGTGGCTTCTCTCATGATAGCAGAATTCTACGGTGGGTGAACGAATTACTGTCGAGCAATTGATAGAAAAGCGAATAATTATGAGAATATCTAGGCATGATCATTATATATAGGCATCACGTCTGTGACAAGTAGATCGAAACGATTCTGCATCCACTACTATTACTCCACACATCAACCGCTATCCAGCATGCATCTAGAGTATTATGTTCATAAGAACAGAGTAACGCCTTAAGCAAGATGCCATGATGTAGAGGGATAAACTCAAGCAATATGATATAAACCCCAACTTTTTATCCTCTATGGCAACAATACAATACGTGCCTTGCTTCCCCTACTATCACTGGAAAAGGACACCGCAAGATTGAACCCAAAGCCAAGCACTTATCCCATTGCAAGAATTATAGATCTAGTAGGCCAAACCAAACCGATAATTCGAAGAGACTCACAAGGATATTATAATCGTACATAAAAGAATTCAGAAAAGAACCAAATATTTCTCATAGATAATCTTGATCATAAACCCACAATTCATCGGATCTCGACAAACACACCGCAAAAAGAGATTACATCGAATAGATCTCGTCGAAGACTGAGGAAAACTTGGTATTGAGATCCAAAGAGAGAGAAGAAGCCATCTAGGTACTTACTATGGACCCGAAGGTCTGTGGTATACTACTCACAACTCATGGTGAGGCGATGATGTTGATGTAGAAGCACTCTGTGGTAGATCCCCCCTCCAGCTCCGGAACAGGCCCCAAGATGGGCTTACGGGAACAGAAGGTTGCGGCGGTGGAATTAGGGTTTTCTCTCCTTGTATGATGTTTTCGGGGTGCATAGGTATATATAGGAGGAAGGAGGGCATCGGGGGACCAACGTGGGGCCCACGAGGCAGGGGGCGCACCCTGTAGGGGGGAGCGCCCCCACCCTTGTGGACACCACGTGTGCCCTATTCTGTGGTTCTCAAGTATCCCGTGAAGATTTCGCTCCAAAAATATCTCTCCCGAAGGTTTCGTTCAGTTTGGACTCCGTTTGATATTCCTATTCTGTAAAACCCTGAAATAGGCAAAAAACAGCAATCTGGACTGGGACTTTGGGTTAATAGGTTAGTCCCAAAAATAATATAAAATTGTATAACAAAGCCCATTAAACATCCAAAACATCATAAATAATAGCATGGAACAATAAAACATTATAGATACGTTGGAGACGTATCAAACATCCCCAAGCTTAATTCCTGCTCGTCCTCGAGTAGGTAAATGATAAAAACAGAATTTTTGATGTGGAATGCTAACCAACATAATTTTCAGTGTAATTCTCTGTATTGTGGCATGAATGTTCTGATCTGAAAGATTCAATACAAAAGTCTATATTGACATAAGAAATAATAATACTTCAAGCATACTAACAAAGCAATCATGTCTTCTCAAAATACCATGGCTAAAGAAAGTTATACCTACAAAATCATATTGTCTGCTATGCTCCCTCTTCATCACACAAAATATTCATATCATGCACAACCCCGGTTTCAGCTAATCACTTGTTTTCATACTCAATTCTTTCAAACCTTTCAACTTTCACGCAATACATGAGCGTGAGCCATGGATGTATCACTATGGGTGGAATAGAATGGTGGTTGTGGAGAAGACAAAAATAGGAAGATAGTCTCACATCGACTAGGCGTATCAACGGGCTATGGAGATGCCCATCAATAGTTATCAATGTGAGTGAGTAGGGATTGCCATGCAACAGATGCACTAGAGCTAAAAATGTATGAAAGCTCAACAAAAGAAACTAAGTGGGTGTGCATCCAGCTTGCTTGCTCACGAAGACCTAGGGCATTTGAGGAAGCCCATCGTTGGAATATACAAGCCAAGTTCTATAATTAAAATTCCCACTAGTACATGTAAGTGACTAAACATGAGACTCTCTATCATGAAGAACATGGTGCTACTTTGAAGCACAAGTGTGGAAAAGGATAGTAGCATTGTCCCTTCTCTCTTTTCTCTCATTTTTTTGGAGGGTTTTTTTTTTATTTAGCCCCTCTCTATTTTTTTGGGCCATCTTTTTTTATTTGGCCTTTCCTCACATGGGACAATGCTCTAATAGTGATTATCATCACACTTTTATTGGCCTTTCCTCATATAAAGTATAACTCTATATAAATGCCTCCGGCGGTGTACCGGGATGTGCAATGAATCAAGAGTGACATGTAAGAAAAATTATGCATGGTGGCTTTGCCACAAATACTATGTCAACTACATGATCATGCATCGCAATATGACAATATGAAGCGTGTCATTTGAACGGAACGGTGAAAAGTTGCATGGCAATATATCTCGGAATGGCTATGGAAATGCCAAGATAGGTAGGTATGGTGGCTGTTTTGAGGAAGATATATGGTGAGTGTATGGTACCGGCGAAAGTTGCGTGGCACAAGAGAGGCTAGAAATGGTGGAAGGGTGAGAGTGAATATAATCCATGGACTCAACATTGGTCATAAGAACTCATATACTTATTACAAAAATTTACGAGTCATCAAAACAAAGCAATCAACGCATGCTCCTAGGGGGGAGATTGGTAGGAGTTAACCATCGCGCGCCCCCGACCTCCACACAAAGGATGACACTCTACAAATACCTCATGCTCTAACTTCCTCACATAGCGCGGTTCACGATACGTGCATGCTACGGGAATCACAAACTTTAACACAAGTATTTCTCAATTTCATAATAACTCCACTACCATGACTCTAATATCACTATCCTCATATCACAAAACAATTATCAATTATCAAACTTCTCATCATATTCAATGCACTTTGTATGAATGTTTTTACTACATGCATCTTGGATGCCTATCATGTTAAGGCTAGTCTTATTGCCAAAGAACATTACCATGCTGTTCTAATAGACTCTCAAAAGGATATAAGTGAAGCATGAGAGATCAACAATATCTTCAAAATAAAATCACCATCGTGCTCTAAAAGATATAAGTGAAGCACTAGAGCAAAAACTATTTAGCTCAAAAGATATAAGTGAAGCACATAGAGTGTTCTAACAATTCCTAGGCTATATTTATCTCTCTCAAAAAGGTGTGTCCAACAAGGATAATTGTGGCAAACTAACAAACAAAGACTCAAATCATACATGATGCTACAAGTAAAACACATATCATGTGGTGAATAAAAATATAGTCATGAGTATAGTTACCGATAGATGAAGACGAAAGAGGGGATGCATTCCCGGGGCATCCCCAAGCTTAGGCTTTTGGTTGTACTTGAATTTTACCTTGGGGTGCCTTGGGCATCCCCAAGCTTAGGCCTTTGCTACTCCTTGTTCCATAGTCCATCAAAGCAATACTCAAAACTTGAAAACTTCACAACACAAAACTTAGACAAAAATCTCGTGAGCTCCATTAGTATAAGAAAACAAACCACCACTCAAAGGTACTGTAATAAACTCATTATTTGTTTATATTGGTGTTAAACCTACTGTATTCCAACTTTTCTATGATTCATATCCTCCAATACTACTCATAGATTCATCAAAATAAGCAAACAACACACGAAAAATATAATCTGTCAAAAACAGAACAGCCTGTAGTAATCTGTAACTTTCACATAGTTCTGTAACTCCAAACAAATTGAAATAAATTGGTAAACGTGAGGAATTTGTCTACTAATCATCTGCAAAAAGAATCAACTAAATAGCACACTCCAGTAAAATCTGGTGACTATTCTAGCGAGCGCTAACGATTCTGTATTTTACAGCAAGATCATATAAACTTCACACAAGTCTTCCCAAAGGTTCTACTTGGCACAAACACTAACTAAAACACAAAACCACATCTAAACACAAGCTAGATGCAATATTTATTCCTAAACAGAAGCAAAAACAAAATAATAATAAAATTGGGTTGCCTTCCAACAAGCGCTATCGTTTAACGCCCCTAGCTAGGCACGATACAAGGATAGATATAGGTATTGCCATCTTTGGAAGGCAATCCATAAGTGGATCTCATAATAGATTCATAAGGTAATTTGATTTTCTTTCTAGGAAAGTGTTCCACGCCTTTCCTTAACGGAAACTGGAATCTAATATTTCCTTCCTTCATATCAATAATTGCACCAATCGTTTTAAGGAAAGGTCTACCAAGAATAATAGGACATGAAGGATTGCAATCTATATCAAGAACAATGAAATCTACGGGCACATAATTCCTATTGGCAACAATAAGAACATCATTAATCCTTCCCATAGGTTTCTTAATGGTAGAATCCGCAAGATGCAAATTTAAAGAGCAATCATCAAGCTCATGGAACCCTAGCAAATCACACAAAGTTTTCGGGATAGTAGAAACACTTGCACCCAAATAACACAAAGCAAAGCATTCATGATCTTTAATTTTAATTTTAATAGTAGGTTCCCATTCATCATAAAGCTTTCTAGGGAGAGAAACTTCTAATTCAAGTTTTTCTTCATAAGATTGCATCAAAGCATCAACTATGTGTTTGGTAAAATCTTTATTTTGACTATAAGCTTGCGAAGAATTTAGTACGGATTGCAACAAGGAAATACAATCAACAAAAGAGCAGTTATCATAATTGAATCCCTTGAAATCCAAATTAGTGGGTTCATCACTATGCAAAGTTTTAATCTCTTCAATCCCACTTTTAACAATTTTAGCATCAAGATCTAAAAACTCCGAATCATTGGGACACCTTTTAATTAAAGTAAACTCATCACCAATCCCATCTTTATCAAGATTCATACTAGAAAACAAGGATATAATAGGAGACACATCAATAACTTTTGGATCTTCATCTTTATTTTCATGATAACTAGAAGAACATGCTTTTATATAACTCTCTTTTTTAGCACGCATCCTAGCGGTTCTTTCTTTGCATTCATAAGTGGAAATTCTCATGACTTTGAGAGACTCATTGATATCATGGTTAGGTGGAATAGATCTAAGTTTCAAAGAATCAACGTCAAGAGTAATTCTATCCATGCTTCTAGCCAATTCATCAATCTTAAGCAATTTTTTTCAAGCAAAGCATTGAAATTCTTTTGCGAAATCATAAACTCCTTAACACTAGTTTCAAATTCAGAAGGCATCTTTCCATAAGAGTTATTGTAGGAATTACCATAATTATTAGAGGTATTACTAGGAAAAGGCCTAGGATTAAAGTTTCCTCTATAAGCATTGTTACCAAAATGATTCCTACCAACAAAATTCACATCCAAAGATTCATTATTATTTTCAATCAACGTAGATAAAGGCATATCATTATGATCAGAAGAAGCACTCTTAGCAGCAAATAATTTCATAAGTTCATCCATCTTTCCACTCAAAACAATAATATATTAAATAGCATGCACTTTTTTACTAGTAGATCTTTCGGTATGCCATTGAGAATAATTGACCATAATATTATCTAGGAGTTTGGTAGCTTCTCCTAAGGTAGTTTGCATAAAAGTGCCTCCTGCGGCCGAATCTAAAAGATTTCTAGAAGCCAAATTCAAGCCAGCATAAAAGTTTTGTATAATCATCCATAAGTTCAAACCATGTGTAGGGCAATTACGTATCATTAATTTCATTCTCTCCCAAGCTTGTGCAACCTGCTCATGATCTAGTTGCTTAAAATTCATAATATTGTTTCTAAGAGAGATGATCATAGCAGGAGGAAAATACTTAGCGATAAAAGCATCTTTGCACTTGTTCCACGAATCAATACTATTTCTAGGCAAAGAGGAAAACCAAGTTTTAGCACGATCTCTAAGTGAAAACGGAAATAACTTCAATTTAACAATATCATTATCTGCATCCCTCTTCTTTTGCGTATCACACAAACGAACAAAGTTGTTTAGATGGGTAGCGGCATCTTCACTAGGAAGGCCCGAAAATTGATCTTTCATGACTAGATTCAACAAAGCAGCATTGATCTCACAAGATTCACCATCGGTAATAGGAGCAATCGGAGTGCTAATAAAATCATTATTGTTGGTATAGGAGAAGTCACACAATTTGGTATTGTTCTCAGCCATAGTGACAAGCAAGCAATTCAACTCACAAGCAAACAAGAAGCTAGCGAACGATAAACACACATCAAAAAGAAGGGCAAATAAAACGGCAAGGGTGAAGTGGGGGAGGAAAACGAGAGGCAAATAAATGTAATGCAAAGGATAAGGGTTTGTGATAGGTACTTGGTATATGACTTTTGCGTAAGCATCCCCGGCAACGGCGCCAGAAATTCTTCTTGCTACTTCTCGAGCTTGCGTTGTATTCCCTCGAAGAGGAAAGGGTGATGCAGCATAGTAGCGTAAGTATTCCATCGGTTTTTGACAACCAAGGTATCAATCCAGTAGGAGACCACGCGCGAGTCCCTTGCACCTGCACAAACAAATAAGAACTTCGTAGCCAATGCAATAAGGGGTTGTCAATTCCTTTACGGTCACTCACGAAAGTGAGATCTAATAGATATGATAGTTTGATATTTTTGGTATTTTTGGATATAAGAACATAAAGAAAAAACAGAAAAGTAAAGTAGATTGTAGATTGATATGTTGAGAATAGACCCGGGGGCCATAGGTTTCACTAGTGGCTTCTCTCATAATAGCAGAATTCTACGGTGGGTGAACGAATTACTGTCGAGCAATTGATAGAAAAGCGAATAATTATGAGAATATCAAGGCATGATCATTATATATAGGCATCACGTCCGTGACAAGTAAACCGAAATGATTCTGCATCTACTACTATTACTCCACACATCGACCGCTATCCAGCATGCATCTAGAGTATCAAGTTCATAAGAACAGAGTAACGCCTTAAGCAAGATGACATGATGTAGAGGGATAAAATCAAGCAATATGATATAAACCCCATCTTTTTATCCTCGATGGCAACAATACAATACGTGCCTTGCTGCCCCTACTGTCACTGGGAAAGGACACCGCAAGATTGAACCCAAAGCCAAGCACTTCTCCCATTGCAAGAATTATAGATCTAGTACGCCAAACCAAATTGATAATTCGAAGAGACTTGCAAGGATATTATAATCATACATAAAATAATTCAGAAAAGAACCAAATATTTCTCATAGATAATCTTGATCATAAACCCACAATTCATCGGATCTCAACAAACACACAGCAAAAAGAGATTACATCGAATAGATCTCCTCTAAGACCGAGGAGAACTTGGTATTGAGATCCAAAGAGAAAGAAGAAGCCATCTAGGTACTAACTATGGACCCGAAGGTCTGTGGTAAACTACTCACAACTCATGGTGAGGCGATGGTGTTGATGTAGAAGCACTCCGTAGTAGATCCCCCCTCCGGCGGAGCTGCGGAACAGGCCCCATGATGGGATCTCACAGGAACAAAAGGTTGCAGCGGTGGAATTAGGGTTTTCTCTCTTTGTCTGATGTTTTCGGGGTGCATATGAATATATAGGAGGAAGGAGGGCATCGGGGGACCAACGTGGGGCCCACGAGGCACGGGGGTGCGCCCTGTAGGGGGGGCACCCTCTTGGATGCAATGTGTGCCCTATTCCATGGTTCTTAATTCTCCCGTGAAGATTTTGCTCCAAAAATATATCTCCCAAAGGTTTCATTCCATTTGGACTCCGTTTGATATTCCTTTTCTGTAAAACCCTGAAATTGGCAAAAAAAATAGCAATCTGGACTGGGCCTTTGGGTTAATAAGTTAGTCCCAAAAATAATATAAAATTGTATAACAAAGCCCATTAAACATCCAAAACATCATAAATAATAGCATGGAACAATAAAAAATTATAGATACGTTGGAGACGTATCAGTGATCACACCCAAAGCGATCACGGCCTGATAGAATAGCAGGGTAGACGAACAAGGGTGTAGGGCCACTGATGGAACACTAGCATCCTATACTAAGCATTTAGGATTGCAGGTAAGGTATCAACAGTTGTAGCAACAATGACAGGCTATGCAGCAGAATAGGATTATCTGAAAGCAGTAACATGCTACACTACTCTAATGCAAGCAGTAGAGAGAAGAATAGGCGATATCAGGTTGATCGGGGGGGGGCGCTTGCCTGGAAGCTCGGTGGCGAAGGAGGGATCCTCAACACCGTAGTCAATCGGGGCAGCAGCAGCGTCGGTCTCGTAGTCTACCGGAGAGAAGAGGGGGAAGAAACAACGAATACAATGAAAACAGATGCATGACGATGCATGACATGACATGTAACGGTGTTAGGTGTGCCCTAACGCAGTATCGGGTGATACTGGAGAAGGGGGAAAACATCCGAGAAAGTATTCCCGGTGTTTTGCGTTTTCGGGCAGATGAAGCGGAGGGGGCAAGTTGCATGTTCGCTATGCTAGAGACGTGTGGTTGATGAACGGTCTGCGTATTCGGATTCGTCTCGAAATTCTGAGCAACTTTCATGTACAAAGTATTTTCATCCGAGTAAGGGATTATTTTATATTAATTTTTAAAGTTTTAAATCATTTTCTAATTTATTAATTATTAAATAATTTTGAAAATTGTATTATTGCATCAGCATGATGTCAGCAGTCAACATAGACGGTGACTGGGTTAACTGACGTGTGGGGTCCGCATGTCATTGACTGTCTAATTAATTAACAATTTAATTAGGTTAATTAGTGATTAAGTTAAGCTAATGATGATTAATTAAATTAATTAATTCTTTAATTAATATTTTAATTATTATTATTATTTTATATTTATTAGTATTTATTTTTTTTCTTTTTTTTTAAAATTCGTTCTGGGGCTGTTGGGCCCCACATGTCATAGGCTCAGAGGGGCCATAGCGGTTCGGGGCTAACGGGGCGGTTCGGGCGCTGGGCGCCCGACGGGCGAGCGGGCGGGCGCCGTTGGGGGCTGCCCATGCGGGCGCTGGGCGGGCGCGGCGCGTGCGGGCGCTGGGCGGGCGCGGCGCGTGCGGGCGCTGGGCGCGCGCGGCGCACGCCGGCGCCGGCGGCCAGGGCCAGCGGGAGAAGGAGAGGGCAGCTGGGCGGTAGGGTGAGGCCTCGGGCGGCGGCGGCCCTGTAGGACGCGGCCAGGCACCGCGGGGCAGAGACGGCGGCGGGCGCAGGCAGGTGGGGGAGCGCGGCAGGGCGAGCAGATGGAGCAAGGCGGCCGCGCGGGGGCAGGGGCGCGGCGCAGCGGCGGCGGCGCTGGAGCAGCGGCAATAACAGCATAACAGCAGCAGCAAGCAGAAGCGGAGGCGGGCCGCATCGCGCGAGCGGGCGACGGTGGCGAGCGTGGCGACGCGGCCAGGCACGCGCGCCGGCGGAGGGTCGGGAGTGCGCGGAGGTGCCGGAGCACGGTGCACGTGGCTAGCGACGGCGCGGGTGCGGCCGTGACGGAGTGTGCAGGGGGGGGGGAGTGCGCCCGAGCGTGCAAGGCAGAGGGAAGAGGGGAAGGGCGTTACCCTCACCAGCGTTGGAGAGAGGGGGCGGCGAGGCTTGAGGAGGTCCGATGGGGAGGAAGACGGGGATGAGGCGACGCGGTGACGGAGAAGGGCGCCGATGAGGTCCGGTGGCGTGTGGTGTTCGGCATCGACGTCAGGTGGCAGCGGCGTCGGAGCTGCTCCTCCCGACGGGGCGGCTGGAGACATGGGCGGCGGCGTCGCGGTGTCAGGGAGGCGGGGTCCCGATCCAGATGGGGATCGTGGGAGGAGTGAAGAGGCGCGAATCGGGGGAGGAGAGGAGTGGACCGAGAGGGGGAGAATGGGTGGGGATCGTGGCTAGGGTTCGGGCACGGCAGGCCATATAGGCCAGGGGCGCGGGTGGGCCGGCCAGCTGGGCCGTGGCCAGCTGGGCCGTGGCCCAGCTGGCCATGGGTTTTTCTTCTTCTATTTTTCTTTGTGTTTAATTTCTTTTACATTTTATTTTCTTTTGTTTTAGTTAGTAAAAATAGTTTTAGAAAATATAAAACTGGATCCATATTTAGAGTGAAAAAAATGAGACACTGCCACCAAAAGGTTTGATACCTAAATGAAATATTTTGCACTTTTATAAATTTAGAAGGCATTCAAATATTCGTTTTAGCCACTGTTTTAATTAATTTAGAGCCTTTGAATTTTTTATCAAAGTTTGGTTTCTCCACCATAATTACCTATGCATTATCCGGCGCCTCTAGAACATTTTAGTTTTAAAGTTTAAATTTTTTTGTTGTTTGCCTTTATTTTAAATTAGAACTTGAACCGTTTTGAACTAAAGCGAATTTAACAACAGTGACCGAGGTGACGTGGCATCATTAATAGAGGGTTACTGTAGCTTAATTATCCGGGCGTTACAACTATGCTTGTATATCTTGTTCTGTTTTTTCAGGTATGGTTTGTTTATTGCTTTTGCCATAATTGTTTTTGTTAGTTGTGTTTTAAGAAATGGCAAATTCTCTATAGAAGAGAGGATACGCATCTTTTCTAGAAGATACACAAAGGCTACTACTATCATCCCGTGATAACTTTGTGCCGCAATAGGTGCTTCATTTTAGTACTTTAGTATGGTGAAGCAATGATTTTAAATATTAAAATTGCAGATTTCGAATCAAAAATTAGTTTTGAACGTTTGCGGTGGGTTCAAGTTGATCTGGAACAGTGTGAGGAGCTTCGTTGACCCAGTATTTTTACAAGGTTCATCTATTCTTGCAGGCTCTATTTATTGAGATTGTAATAATCTATTTTCTGTGTGCCAATTAATTTGCTTCCTTTAACATAGGTTCCCAGTTCTAATTACCATAGACTTTCTGAAGTAATTGATGCAAGGTTGGTCTAAAACCCACGCCGAGGAATAAGTTTTTGTCTTAGCCCTAGACCATATCATTTGTCGAGGTTTATGCTGCTAAATGTAAGCCTTATTACTATCTACTCCCTCCGTTCCACAATATAAGATCGTTTTTCAAGCTATTTTAGCTTGAAAAACGATTTTATATTGTGGGACTAAGGGAGTACATTATAGAACATTTTGATAATACTCGTGCTTTCCACAATGATTTGCTAGAGTTCGTTGGTGATTCATACACAAGACGTGTTGTGATGTGGGAGATTGGAGCAATGCTACACGCACGGGCACTGTTTACATAAATTTACCGGGATGCTTACCTAGAATAAACTGATTGGAAGAAAAGGGGATGAGGGGCCCATCCCGTGAAAATCAGGGGGCGGTGGAGATTAGTTAGCGATGGAATCCTATAAAACATCCATATTCAAGGGCGGATCCAGCGTGGGGTCGTGTAGGGGCGGCCGCCCCGGGTAAATTTTGGGAACCCATGGTACCCCTGGTGCTTTCGTCAGTCCTGACCACTATGGGAGGCGAGCGGAGCTTCCTGCTGTAGGTTTCTGCGCATGCTACAGAGAAGAAGCAAGAAAACGCTTCGTGCAGGAAGATGAAAAGAGAAGAAAACGCTTCGTTAAAGAGATGTGCCAATGAGTAAGGCCCAATATAACATGAGAAGACTCATTTCTTTTCTGTACGCAGCCCATTCCTTTTCTGTACGCGGCCTTTGACGTTCCCAATTCCTATCGATCGACACAGATCGACCAATGCCTTGCACAATCATGCCGTCGCCCTCCACTGTTGCCTCCTTAACCTTGACGAGACGCCCTCCCTTGTGGCCTCACTGTGGCGCTTCCCAGTTCGTCCAATCGATGGTATTTGATGGAAGAGAAGGGAGTCCACCGGTTTCTCGTGCCATCCGTCACCGCCATGGCCCAACGTCCTGCTTAAAACTGCAAGCGAGCAACCAACGGAAGCAGCAAAGAGCATGTCCTTTTGCACTCCGGTAATTTTCTCATCTTCTGTTCTATCAATTTTTTTAATTTATTGTCATGGACCTAATTACTGATATTAATAACAAATTACTCACTCCGTTTCTAAATATTTGTCTTTCTAGGCATTTCAAATGACTACAACATACGGATGTATATAGACATATTTTAGAGTGTAGATTCACTCGTTCTGCTTCGTATGTAGTCACTTGTTGAAATCTCTAGAAAGACAAATATTTAGGAACGGAGGGAGTAGATGTAAGATTCAGCCAGCAAGAGTCTAAGTTACACTTTTTTAGGGTATAGCGTTTAAGTTAGACTTTATTAGTATATATTATTGACTTAGTCCATTAGAATGAAACTACTCTGAACAATTCATTGTGTTGATCATCTTGTCTAAATGCATACTACTGGCCGATTAATTTTCTTGAGTGTCGTATCTGTGGCTTTGATTTTTTGTTTCTTCTAAAGTTCGCCCCGGGTAACTTCAAATCCTGAATCCCGCCACTGCCCATATTAGTTCGTTGGTATAGAATTTTCGGGGAGATTGTCCTGGATTGAACAAGGGCCACTTGATGTCATCAAGCAGGCAGTATGTGCTGCCTTTTTTATGTTACACCGAGTCTGATAGGAAGAGGAAAATAGGAACCTTCCTCGCCGGCCCACGGTACCCGACTATGCCTTGTCTATCTATGTATATTGTATATATATATCCTCTGTGCTGCATGCCTAGAGTTTTAAACTCGACACAAATCGTGGAAGAAAATCCTATAAGACCCGGGTCGTACACAACGATCATGAGACCCACTTGGGCTGACGACACCTGGCCAGACCGAATCTCAACGCACGCAGGCCAGTTTCCTCCTGATTCCCGTCAGCCTCGCCAAATCCCCCAAATCTCAGTCCCCTTTCCTTCTCCCATTCGCTCGCCGCCGCCCACGACCACGTCCGCCGGCGGCAGCAGCCATATGGCACACGACGCTTCCTCCTCGCCCCATCCACACAGGTCGCCCGTCCAGATGCTCTTTCACGTCGCGTGGTCAGTCATGGTGAGGAACAAGAATGAGCTCTTGTCGACGGCGGCGGCGCGGCACGACGGTGCTCATCCTCACAACAGGCACACTGGCTACTCGTCCAGCTTCTCCATGACGCCGTGGAGTCGTTTATGGCGACGAACTATAGGCCGCCCATTACACCGTGTGGGGATTGATCCTCTTTAGTGTCAAAAACATGGATCTGAAGATGGATGTGTGTAATGGCAGTGCTTGTCACTGTAAATTCAATTGATTGATGTAAGAATTGTATATATTTTTTCACTATGTAATCAGTCAATTTTAGTTTTTGGTCCATGGTAATGGTCGAAGCTTTCTGGAAGTTGTAAGTTTCAACTGAAATTGATCTGAGAATCCCCTAGGAAAAATGATCTGATGATCAGTTGTATCTGTTTGGTTCTCTTCATTTTGTTGTATCTGTCTCTACAACTTTCTACCGTCACTGTAAGTAATATGAACTGCTGATGCGAGGGGCTTCAAATACCAGGAGTAGGCAAGTGCAACAATACACATTACAGATTTTACAGGAGCTTCAAAAGGTCCGGCGTTTGTCATGACTCTGTTCGTCTGTTTATTCAACAAACAAGTAGGTAGTGCACATTTCAGATTGTAATATTGGATATTAAAAAAAGGTTCACGTGACCTCCACCCCAGTGCGGCGGCGCCGCGCCGCACCAGGGCTTCCCCGCCGGGCCTCCCTCTCCTCCTCGCCGGGCCTCCCTCTCCTCCTCGCCGGGCCTCCCTCTTCTCCCGCCGCCGCCGCCGAGGGCATCGCAGGCTAAGCCTGCGGGCCGCAGCGGCGGCGGCGGCAATCTTCCTCGGCCGGCGATCGGATCTGGGTGGCGGCGGCCCACTCCGGCCGATTCAAGGGCGGCGGCGCAGGCCGGTGGCGACCAGGGTTGTCGTGCTGGCGGCGACGACAAAGAGATCACGTCGGCGGCTATGGTGTCCGATCTGGATCCCTTTCGGTTCTGGATGATGGTTCCTCGAGCCGTCGTGCGCATCCTTTGTTCCGGTGCGGCAAGCGGCCTCTGGACTAGGCACGCGACACGAGGACGTCCGGGGCTCCGGCCCTGGGCGTGGAGGTGGTGGCCATCTTCTTCGCCGGAGGTGGTCGGCTAGATGGTTGTGGATTCTCGCATCCAGTCCCGGCGTAGATTGGGGAGACGAGGCTGCCGGTGAAAACCGTGCTATGACTCGGGTCATGGCGGGCGATAGTGGCGTTTTTCGCGTCGTTATCTTGTTGAAGACATCGCCTCTGCAGCTTCTGTCGACTTGCTTGCGCTGCTCTGGGTGAAAACCTAGATCCGGAGTTTCCGGATCGGACGATAGCGGTGCTTTTGGCGTCGTTTTCCCTCATGGGGGGCATCGTTTTCTGAGCCGCGGCTGGATGCAAGACAAGAGGTCGGATTTTTTGATGGAGCGGTGCGGCATCTCACTCATTGATGGCGGCGGGTCTCGGCGACATGGCGCTGTGGTGACTCTGCGTCCGATGCGCCGAGATGGACTCGCGCAGGAGGGTGACGCGGTCTGGCGTCGACGACAGCTAGACCGGGCAAGGTAGATGCAGCAGTACAACTCTGAAGATGGATTGGTGGCAGGTGGCTGCGGCGGCCTCAGACCCGGCAGGCGTCCTGGTTGAGGAGTGCGCCGGACTGGTAGGTGACCCATACCCGGCAGGCGTCCTGGTTGGGACCTCAGGTCTTAGATGTTAGGTTTGGCTGCGAGGTCTGTTTGATACTAGGCCCAGACTATCAGCATCCCTTCATCACTTGGATAGGAGTAGCGACACTTTTGTTGCCTAGACGGTGGCTTCAGTTTTACCGTTGTATGACTTTGTAAGGTCTTGTTTGAATAATTAATAAAATGGCTGCATGCATCGTCCAGATGCAGAGGCCGGGTTTCCTCCTCCATTTATAATAAAAAAAGTTTATCACAAGAGCTTCAAATACCAAGAGGTTTTATTCACAAAGAACTTCAAATACCAGGAGCTACAAATACCAAGAGCTTTTATTCACAAGGAACTTCAAATACCAGGAGCTTTTAGTCATAGTGCACATCAAATTCATTTATACTTGAGAAATTTCTGAAGAAAAATGTACAAAGCATCAACCATCCTAAACTACATGATAGAGGCATGCACTACAGCATATTGAGTTGGAGATCTGCTGATCTTTTTGCTGGCTCATCTGTCTTCCTTTTGCCTTTTGACGATCATCTTCAGTATAGACAGAACAACATGTGCAGGCATCAGCAGAACACAACTTATCCAGCCACATATGCTAAGATGGGGCAAGCAGGTCAAACGTCAAGTAACCCGGCCACATCCGACGGAGCCAAACTGGGGAGGGTGGCCATGGACGAAGTGCGGATTGGTAGCGATGGACGGGCAGAGGAGTTGGCGAGCTGCCGGGGCGCCGTGGAACGCGGTTGTGAACGGCAGGGGAGCTTGCCGGAGAAGCGAGCAGAGGAGTTGCGCTCAAAGGGCGAGCTGCTGGAGCGCCGAGGAATGCGGTCGTGGGCGGCGGCGGCGAGTGAACGGGAGAAGGAAAGGGGGCAGAGATTTGAGGGATTCGGCGAGGCTGACGGGAATCAGGAGGAAACTGGCCTGCGTGCGTTGAGATTCGGTCTGGCCAGGTGTCGTCAGCCCAAGTGGGTCTCACGGTCGCTGTGTACGACCCGTAGACCTGGCCAAATCTCGGGCCGGGCCGGGCTTCGGGCCGGGCCAACAAAAACACAGCGTCTACGGGACTGGCCCGAGCCCGGCCCGGCCCGACAAATTGCTACGTTTTCCAGGCCCGAGCCCGGCCCGAGGCAAAGCCCGAAAGCCCGAAGCCCGGCCCGACGGCCCGAGATAATCCAAAAAACAACATCATAGTGTTCCAGTTTCATACATAGTGTTCCAGTTTGGAAGTAAACAGTAGCAAAACAGTAGTAAACAGTTTCAGTTTCATACACTCATAATGTTCCAGTTTCATACAGTTTCAGTTTCAACAATAGTAGTAAACAGCAGCAAAACAGCAACATAGTGTTCCAGTTTCAGTTTCAACAACAGCAAAACAACGTCATAGTGTTTGAGAAAAACAACATCATAGTGTTTGAGAAAAACAATGGCAGAACATATTCAAGTGTTCCAGTTTCAACAACATCAAAACAGCATCATAGTGTTTGAGCAAAACAATAGCAGAACCACATAAAAGTTTCAGTTTCGACCTCTAAACGTTCCAGTTACAACAAACACAAGTGTATGAATATTATTACAGTCCATAACCAAAATAAGACAAGTAGTTTGTTGGCTGCCATCTCGCCATGCCTGATCTGAACCTTCTTCTCTTCGCATTGCTCTAGTAACAACTCTAGAAGACAGAATGAATAGAAAGTTAGCGGAAGTGAAAAAACAACTTGACAATTGAAATGAACAAAGAATATAGATGTTACATTCTTCATCCGAAGATGAATCTTCATCATTATCTAGCGCAATCACTTCTTCTGCCTTTCTCTTATTATCTACAATAATAGATTGGGTTAGTTACCATTTGGAAGTAAAACATACAAATAAGAATGTGAAACAAACAAGATTACAACATATACCTTCTTTTTTCTGCAGTTTGCAACGATACCAATCTTGCAAACACATTAGGGCCTCAACCGTCTTTGGTTTAAGTGAGTTTCGGTTCGGGGTTATAACCTTCTTACTCAAGCTGAAAGCGGATTCTGAAGCAACACTTGACACAGGAACTGCAAGGATATCACGTGCCATTCTTGCTAGTTGCGGATACCTAGCTGCAGACTTACTCCAGAAATCCAAGATATTGACATTTTCATTCAACCTCTTCGCAGGTTCAGCCAAATACAATTCCAATTCAGATCTCTCTTCATGTGAGCTCGTGCTTTCCACGTACTGATCATAGTCGGAAAAGGCACCAAGTCCACACGTGCTTGATGATGCACTTGGTGCTATGTTTTCATTGACATGTACACCACTACCATACTCGTTAAATAAAGAAGTCATTGTAGTTTTAACAAGACTAATGCGCTGAAGGGCATCATCACCATCATATAGCTTGGAGTAGGCATATCCTAAAAACTTGAATTTTATGCGGGGATCAAGAACGGCAGCACAAGACAGAAATACGCTATAGTCAGACCAATATTTCATGAATTTCTCCCTCATAACTGCCAACATTGCAGCCATGTAACTATTCACCCCAGCACTAGCCTCTATAATAGCAGAATGAACAAGATAGACATTCATGAAGTACAAGTTGGCTGTTGGATACTTTGTTCCTGAGAAAGTTGTAGTTACCTTGAAGAAAACCTCCAAGAACTGATACATATGAGATACCTTGGCCCATTCTTCTTTGGATAGCGAAAAGTTCACCTTGAATATGCTGTCCCTCTAAGAATACCAATGCAGCACCTCTCTAAAGTACAAACAGCAGCCAATCATAGTGTAGGTTGAATTCCAACGGATGGGCATATCAGGTTTCAACCTTTTTGTTTCTTCTAGGTTGAAAGTAGAAGCAGCAGTACTATAAAACTTATGCAGCCTATTGCTTGAAGCCTTTAGGTACATTATACCATCTCTAAGTTTGTCAACACACTTATCAATCAATGTCAAACCGGCTTGAACTACCAAGTTCAGTATATGTGCACAACAACGAATTTGGAAGAATTTACCGGACAAAGGTAAAGCACCTTTTGACAAGTGGGTACGCAAGCAAGCTATCATCCTATCATTATAGGCTGCATTATCCAGAGTTATGCACATCACTTTCTTATCAACCCTCCATTCACGGAAAGCTAGGTGGACCTCATCTGCAATAGATGCTCCATCATAGGGTGGATCAATTTTTTTGAACCATACAATCCTTTTGTTTAGTTTCCAATCAGCATCTATGTAATGACAAGTAATGCAAATATAGCTATGCTTGGTGACTTCAGATTTCCAATTGTCAGATGTGAATCTAACTCTACCGGGGGCAGCTAGAATAATTTCCATCAACTCCTTTTTCTGGCTAAGAAACATTGCCATTATCTCTCTTTTTATTGTGTGCCGACCAATAGACTTGAATTGTGGACAACAAGTAGACATCATTGCTCTAAATCCATCTTCTTCAACTGTTGTAAATGGATGAGCACCGGATACAAGATAAATAGAGACTGAATTTCTAGCAACTTGAGCATCAAATCTACCATTTTTTAATGCAGCTGTTCCATCATCATTTGTTTCAGATTTGAAGAAAAAATTATTCATTGTCGCTTGTTCAACCTTGTGCTTACTTTCAATGTGTCTAAGGAGATGAGATGTGCCATTTGTCGATTTAGCTGACAGTTTAGAGTCGCAATGCTTGCATTGAGCTACAGTCATCTCATCACCATCTTTCGATATCTTGGTGAAGTCAAGCCATACCTTTGACTTCAGTTTGGAAGTAGTAGGTTGCGGCTGCGGCTGTGCCCCTTTGGCAGTAGGTTCTCCATGAACATCAGTTGCTGCCTGGTTTTCCCTTGCTCTTGCACGTTTCTGCCGAGGTCGAGGAGGATCGGCAGGTACAATAAACAATTCCATTGGTCCGTCCTGCCCTTCTAATTCTTCAGGATGGTACTCTGGTTCATCACCCTCCGGTCCTTCTAATTCTCTTGAATTCATCATGATCAAACTGCTACATATACATACAACAACATATTACTACCGCATCATATTCCACTTGAATAAATATGGCAAATTGAATAAATATGATGCTGTAGAACTGCAGGAAGTGTGAGCTGCACATGCTGTTATTACTAAGCCATGTTAGTATCATTGATCCAGTGAAGAGTTGGGTGATGGTTAGTTGTGGTGGCCTGGTGGGTGACAGATTATGTGACTGATGGATGAACGGATCTGGTTAATTAGTCATTCTGTAGTAGCAGTATAGTACCATGTACTATGTCAGGGTCCCAAAGGTTGCAGCTGATTACAGAATTATTACTGCCATTAGTAAGTAAGTGGTAGTATGATTTATAATCTGGACCAGAAGCAAACACCACTACAGCTGAGCTAGGTATGTTTATAATCTGGACAACAAGCACAACATGGAGAAGATAAATTCTGAAATGCTCCAACAGCACGAGATGCAAGTTTTGTCCAAAACCAATCTCACATATGTTTAGCAAGAGCAAAACGTATACCTTGGGTGGGGGACTGGGGGCTTAGAGTAGCAGGCCGCAGATGTGGAAGGAGCAGCGCAGGCCACGGTCGACGACGACGTGCGCAGGCCGCAGATGAGGAAGGACCAGCGCAGCCACGGTCGAGGGCGCAGCGGGGCGGCCGCGGTCGAGGGCGAAGGGCGGCGGCCGCGTCGAGGACGAAGGGAGCCGGCCGCGTCGAGGACGAAGCTAGGCCGTGGTCGTGGACGAAGGGAGCCGGCCGCTAGGGTTTCATCGCCGCCACCATGTCGCACGAGGGGGAGATGGGGAGTTGAGGACGGACGGGATGGGGAGTTAGGGTTAGCGAAGAGAGGGAGGAGGCGAGATGCAGAGAAAGGCCTCGGGGTCGGGGCCTCGGGGGGCTGATCGCTGAGGCCTGGGCGCTCGGCGGCTGGGCCTCTTGGGCTCGCTCTTGTGGTGGTCGGGGGGAGTGGGGACTACAGAACTACAGATAGGTTGCAGCTCGGGCCGGGCCGGGCCTAATTTCGGGCTGCATAGTGAGGCCCGAGCCCGGCCCGACTTGCTGTTCGGGCTGCATATTCAGGCCCAGGCCCGGCCCGGGGTACCAGTCGGGCCTGGCCCGGCCCGGGAATTTCGGGCCGGGCCGGGTCGGGCCGTTCGGGCCGGGTTTCCCATGGCCAGGTCTAACGACCCGGGTCTTATAGGATTTTCTTCCCAAATCGTCGGCCCTAGTGCCATCTGTGGATGATTTTTTATGACAGTGAATCAGATTACAAATTAGTTTGGCATGTGCTATTTGCCTTGAGAATGTGCGCCACGCGGTTCCTTAGCTGTTCACCCCATGTGAACAGAGTAGACATCTACAGTATTAATTAGAGTCAGTCATCGTGCACGCACGGGCATAGGATTGCATGGCGAATCCTTGATATGGTACAGTGAATGATACCCACTTGCACATGAGGTGGATCGTGCTAAACAAGCTTAGTTGGCGACTAGTAATTGATCTCTCCACTATACTACTCCTATTTGTTCCCGACTAGCAAGCTATAAATACGCCCGGCCGGGCGTGCTCATCTCCAGCCAGCCTCAGCAAGCACTCCACTTGCTATCAACTCTATCTAAGAAGCACCTAGCTAGCGAGCGAGCAAATACCTATTGGTGTTGGAAGCAAGCAAAGGCAATGGCTGTTGAAATATCTCATGTGGGCCTATTGGCTGGCGCATATGATCTGGTATAGAGTCAGTTAGTTAGAGATATACTTGTATCTAGTTTAAATCTCTTCATCTCTATCTACTATCTCTTGTACTCCAAGTTATGTATGCGCTCATGGGATAAGCCCCATCGTTATCAATAAATACCCGCGGCCCTCTCTCGAGAGGGTAGCACGCTTCCACCATAATCTTCTACATGGTAATCAGAGAATCCTCTTCCTCCACGTTCTGAACCCTAGAGAAAAAAATCTCATCTACACCAAAAACCCGATGGCGTCCTCATCATCAACCCCAGCTGGTTCCGGCCTTGGCTCTCAGGTCTCGGAGAAGCTGACCAGGGAGAACTATCTCCCGTGGAGGGCGCAGATCCTCCCCCACTTCCTCGGCGCGGGGCTTTATGGCTACCTCGACGGCTCCATCACCGCGCCACAGAAGCTCTCCGTCGTCAAGGACAAAGATGGCAAGGAACAGACCATCCAAGATCCAGCATATGATGCATGGGTCAGGCAGGACCAGCAGGTCCTCGGGCACATCTTGAACAATCTTACAAGAGATGTGCCCGTCTCCGTCGCCTCCATCCGGACTGCTCATGCACTCTGGACAAGCCTCGGTAACATGTTTGCTTCACAATCCCGCTCACGCATCAATAATCTTCGCATCTCCCTCGCCAATGCTCAGAAAGGTACCCAATCTGCTGCGGCGTACTTCTCCCGGATGCGAGGCTTCGCAGATGAACTTGCTGCGGCCGGGAAGCCAATGGAGGAAGACGAACTCGTCTCCTTCATTGTCGTGGGGCTGGACCTCGACTACAACTCTGTGGTCTCAGCCCTGGACGCCCGCACTGAACCAGTCATCGTCGACCTCCTCTACTCCCAGATCTGCAACTTTGATCAGCGAGTGGAGCTCTTCACGGGTGGCGCTGGTGGCGGAGGGTTTAAGTCCTCTGCGAACACCGTCGCATGCCGTGGTGGTCCGCCGCCTCCTCGCGGCAAGCAGCAGCAGAAGCCAAACGGTGGCGGCTACGGTGGCTACAAGAAGAATCAAGGCGGAGGCGGGCGTCCCTTCTACAACAACAACAAGGGCACCCGATCAGGTGGTGCACCAGGCGGTCCCGAAGGTCCAGGAGGCCCCGGTGGCCCTGCACCTGCCAACAACAATGCAAGAGGGAATGATACCATCCAGTGCCAGATCTGTGGTAAGTTTGGCCATAGTGCCAAAGATTGCTGGTACAGGTTCGATGATGATGCACTAGAAGAAAAAGTTGCTGTTGCTGCCCAATATGGGATGGATACAAACTGGTACGTCGACAATGGGGCGACCGACCACCTCACAGGGGAGCTGGAGAAGCTAACTGTCCGTGACAAGTATCCCGGACAAGATCAGATCCATGGCGCAAACGGGACAGGTATGAGAATAGATCATGTTGGTCAGTCAGTATTACATACCTCTAGCCGACCAATTCATCTTAAAAATATCCTTTATTCACCTCATGCTAGAACAAATCTCCTCTCAGTTCATCGTATTGCTTTGGACAATCATGCCTTTCTCGAGTTTCATCATTTTTTCTTCTTGATTAAGGACCAAGCAACGAGGAGAATCCTCTACAGAGGTAGATGCGTTGGTGGGCTCTATCCGTTGATTCCCAGTGTCAGGAGTTCCAATAAACAAGGTCTTGGTGTCACCACATTATCTTCAGCAAGGTGGCATGATCGTCTAGGACATCCATCGTTTACTTTAGTTTATCGTGTGCTTAGGAAAAATAAGCTCCCTTTTGTTGGTGAGCCGAACAATGAAACAGTTTGTGACTCTTGTCAGAGAGGAAAAAGTCATTAGCTTCCTTACCCCGTGTCAACTAGTGTTTCTTCCAAACCATTAGAACTTATATTTTCTGATGTATGGGGGCAAGCACCTCTTTCTGTTGGCAGACACAAATATTATGTAAGCTTTATTGATGATTATAGCAAGTATACTTGGATCTATCTCATCAAGAATAAATCTGATGTGTTTCAAGTCTTCCAAAATTTCCAAGCACTAGTTGAACGAAAATTCAATAGTAAAATTATCTCAGTTCAGTCAGACTGGGGTGGTGAGTATGAAAAATTGAACCCTTTCTTCAAAAGATTAGGGATATCTCACCATGTTTCTTGCCCTCATGCGCATCAACAGAACGGCTCGGCAGAACGCAAGCATAGGCATATCGTTGAGGTCGGTTTGTCTCTTCTTGCAAACGCATCTATGCCGCTTAAGTTTTGGGATGAAGCGTTTCTCACTGCCACTCATCTTATAAACATTCTGCATAGTCGAGTTATCAACTTTGAAACACCCACCGAACGTCTCTTACACACTACACCAAACTATGCTTCCCTCCGTGTGTTTGGGTGTGCGTGTTGGCCAAACTTACGGCCATACAATTCGAGAAAACTATCTTTTCGATCCAAACAATGTGTGTTCATCGGGTATAGCCCCCAACATAAAGGTGTCAAGTGCCTTGATGTTTCCACCGGTCGGGTGTATATCTCCCGTGATGTCGTTTTTGATGAGACAGTTTTTCCTTTCAAAGATCTACATCCAAACGCCGACGCTCTCTTGCAAAAAGAAATTCTCCTTCTTCCTGCTCATCTTTCCGGCTTAGACCAAGGGGGCAATCATACTACTGATCACATGAATATCTCTCATGCTACTAATCCTGTTGATGATGCAGAAAGTACAGGAACATTTTTCGGTGCAGAAAATGGTGCTGGAAACAATGTACATCAGCCCATATTTTATGCTCCAGAAGTAGACGAAATCACGGGACACGAGGTCGATTCGCCTGTGCATGCATCGGGATCCGTAGGCGAGCGATCCCATGCAGATACGCCGCCACCAGCGCGGCAGGATTCTGCCTCGGGACGCACAGGAGGCAACGGCCCACGCGGGGCTGGAGCGGGCCTCTCCCCTTCTGCCACGCGTGCTGCGGTTCCAAGGCTGTCTCCCGCTTCCACGCCTGTGGTGGGTCCCGCCATGCATGCACACTGTGATGGCGACGCGATCGACGGTTCGTCAGGTGGCGACACGGTCGCTGATTCGCCCGTCCAGTCCAGTCGGGGATATCCCTCGGGTCCTGCTTCATCCGACGAAGGATCTCCGCCGGGATCGCCACCACGCAGACCTGCACGGTCGGGTGTGGGATCTTTTGCACCCGGACCAGGGGGTGCTACATGCGCCAGCACGCGACTTCAAACAGGAAAACTTCAGCCTGTTAATTACAAAAACATTCTGAAATTTGGTTTACTCTGTACAACAGGAGAGCCACGTTCTGTTGATGAAGCTTTGACAGATCCCAAATGGAAGAAAGCCATGGAAGAAGAATATATGGCCTTGAGGAAAAATGAGACGTGGCACTTGGTTCCACGTGGTCAAGGTAAGAATTTAATAGACTGTAAATGGGTGTACAAAATCAAAAGGAAAGCGGATGGCACGGTTGATAGATACAAGGCCAGGCTAGTGGCAAAAGGTTTTAAACGGAGATATGGAATAGATTATGAGGACACTTTTAGTCCAGTTGTTAAAGCTGCCACTATCAGGTTGGTTTAATCTATTGCTGTGTCTAGGGGATGGAGCCTACGACAATTGGACGTGCAGAATGCGTTTTTGCATGGTATTCTGGAAGAGGAGGTTTACATGAAACAACCACCTGGGTTTGAAAACAAGAATGCACCTTTTCATGTGTGTAAACATGACAAGGCCCTTTATGGTCTGAAACAGGCCCCGAGAGCATGGTATCATCGCTTGAGTATGAAGTTGCAAGCTATTGGTTTTGTTCCTTCCAAGTCTGATATTTCATTATTTATTTTCAACAAGTTCAAAATAACAATGTACATGCTCATATATGTTGATGATACTGTTGGGGAACGTAGTATTTTAAAATTTTCCTACGATCACGCAAGATCTATCTACTAGATGCATAGCAACGAGAGGGGAGAGTGTGTCTACGTACCCTCGTAGACCGGGTGCGGAAGCGTCAAGTGACGTGGTTGATGTTGTCGAACTTCTTCGTGATCCAACCGATCAAGCACCGAACGTACGGCACCTCCGCGTTCAGCACACGTTCAGCTTGATGACGTCCCACGAGCTCTTGATCCAGTTGAGCTTCACGGGAGAGTTTCGTCAGCACGACGGCGTGGTGACGGATATGATGTATTCACCGACGCAGGGCTTCGCCTAAGCACTGCAACGGTATGACCGAGGTGTGTTTATGTGGAGGGGGGGCACCGCACACGGCTAAAACAATTCAACTTGTGTGTCTTTGGGTGCCCCCCTGCCCCCGTATATAAAGGATCAAGGGAGGAGGGCCGGCCGGCCTCCTATGGTGCGGCTAGGGCAATCCTACTAGGAATAGGATTGCAATCCTATTCCTAGTAGGAGTCCATCAAGAAGGAAGAGAGGGAAAGGAAAAGAGGTAGAGGTGGCGCCACCTCAATCCTAGTCCAACTAGGATCCCTAGGTGGGGCGCCGGCCAGCCTCTATGGGCTGCCTCTCTCTTTTCCTTAAGGCCCACTATGGACCATCCCTCTTCGTAGGGGGTTCCGGTAACCCCCTCCGGCAATCCAGTTAAATCCGAAACTTTTCCGGAACACTTCCGGTGTCCGAATATAGTCGTCCAATATATCAATCTTTATGTCTCGGACATTCCGAGACTCCTCGTCATGTCCGTGATCTCATACGGGACTCCGAACTACCTTCGGTACATCAAAACTCATAAACTCATAATACCGATCGTCATCAAACGTTAAGCGTGCGGACCCTACGGGTTCGAGAACTATGTAGACATGACCGAGACTCATCTCCGGTCAATAACCAATAGCGGAACCTGGATGTTCATATTGGCTCCTACATATTCTACAAAGATCTTTTATCGGTCAAAACCGCATAACAACATACGTTGTTCCTTTTGTCATCGGTATGTTATTTGCCCGAGATTCGATCGTCGGTATCTCCATACCTAGTTCAATCTCGTTACCGGCAAGTCTCTTTACTCGTTTCCGTAACACATCATCTCGTGACTAACTCATTAGTCTTTTGCTTGCAAGGCTTATCTTGATGTGTGTTACCGAGAGGGCCCAGAGATACCTCTCCGACACTCGGAGTGACAAATCCTAATCTTGATCTATGCCAACACCACGAATACTTTCGGAGACACCTATAGAGCATCTTTATGATCACCCAGTTACGTTGTGACGTTTGATAGCACACAAGGTGTTCCTACGGTATTCGGGAGTTGCATAATCTCATAGTCATAGGAACATGTATAAGTCATGAAGAAAGCAATAGCAGTAAAACTAAACGATCAAAGTGCTATGCTAACGGATGGGTCTTGTCCATCACATCATTCTCCTAATGATGTGATCCCGTTGATCAAATGACAACTCATGTCTATGGCTAGGAAACATAACCATCTTTGATCAATGAGGTAGTCTAGTAGAGGCATACTAGGGACATACTGTTTTGTCTATGTATCCACACATGTACTAAGTTTCCGGTTAATACAATTCTAGCATGAATAAAAGATAATTACCATGATATAAGGAAATACAAATAACATCTTTATTATTGCCTCTAGGGCATATTTCCTTCAGTCTCCCACTTGAACTAGAGTCAATAATCTAGATTACAAAGTGATGATCCTCACACCCATGGAGTCCTGGTGCTGATCATGTTTTGCCCGTGGAAGAGGCTTAGTCAACGGGTCTGCAACATTTAGATCCGTATGTATTTTGCAAATCTCTATGTCTCCCTCCTTGACTAGATCGCGGATGGAATTGAAGCGTCTTTTGATGTACTTTGTTCTCTTGTGAAACCTGGATTCCTTCGCCAAGGCTATTGCTCCTGTGTTGTCACAAAAGATTTTCATTGGACCCGATACACTAGGTACTACACCTAGATCGGATATGAACTCCTTCATCCAGACTCCTTCATTTGCTGCTTCCGAAGTAGCTATGTATTCCGCTTCACACGTAGATCTCGCCACGATGCTCTGCTTGGAACTACACCAACTGACAGCTCCACCGTTCAATAAAAATACATATCCGGTTTGTGACTTAGAGTCATCCGGATCAGTGTCAAAGCTAGAATCGACGTAACCGTTTACGACGAGCTCTTTGTCACCTCCATACACGAGAAACATATCCTTTGTCCTTTTCAGGTACTTCAGAATGTTCTTGACCTCTGTCCAGTGATCCACTCCTGGATTACTTTGGTACCTCCCTGCTAGAATTATAGCAAGGCACACATCAGGTCTGGTACACAGCATTGCATACATGATAGCTCCTATGGCTGAGGCATAGGGAATGACTTTCATTTTCTCTCTATCTTCTGTAGTGGTCAGGCATTGAGTCTTACTCAACTTCATACCTTGTAATACAGGCAAGAACCCTTTCTTTGACTGATCCATTTTGAACTTCTTCAAAATCTTATCAAGGTATGTGCTTTGTGAAAGTCCAATTAAGCGTCTTGATCTATCTCTATAGATCTTGATGCCTAATATATAAGCAGCTTCACCGAGGTCTTTCATTGAAAAATTCTTATTCAAGTATCCTTTTATGCTATCCAGAAATTCTATATCATTTCCAATCAACAATATGTCATCCACATATAATATTAGAAATGCTACAGAGCTCCCACTCACTTTCTTGTAAATACAGGCTTCTCCAAAAGTCTGTATAAAACCATAAGCTTTGATCACCTCATCAAAGCGTATATTCCAACTCCGAGATGCTTGCACCAGTCCATAGATGGATCGCTGGAGCTTGCATACTTTGTTAGCATCTTTTGGATCGAAAAAACCTTCTGGTTGCATCATATACAACTCTTCTTTGAGATATCCATTCAGGAATGCAGTTTTGACATCCATTTGCCAGATTTCATAATCATAAAATGCGGCAATTGCTAACATGATCCGGACAGACTTAAGCATCGCTACAGGTGAGAAAGTCTCATCGTAGTCAACTCCTTGAACTTGTCAAAACCTTTTCGCAACAAGTCGAGCTTTGTAAACAGTAACATTACCGTCTGCGTCGGTCTTCCTCTTGAAGATCCATTTATTTTCGATGGCCTGCCGATCATCGGGCAAGTCAACCAAAGTCCATACTTTGTTCTCATACATGGATCCCATCTCAGATTTCATGGCCTCAAGCCATTTTGCGGAATCTGGGCTCATCATCGCTTCCTCATAGTTCGTAGGTTCATCATGGTCCAGTAACATGATTTCCAGAACTGGGTTGCCGTACCACTCTGGTGCGGAACGTACTCTGGTTGATCTACGACGTTCAGCAGAAACTTGATCTGAAGTTTCATGATCATCATCATTAACTTCCTCACTGATTGGTGTAGGAATCACTGGACCAATTTTCTGTGATGTACTACTTTCCAATTCAGGAGAAGGTACAATTACCTCATCAAGTTCCACTTTCCTCCCACTCACTTCTTTAGAGAGAAACTCCTTCTCTAGAAAGGATCCATTCTTAGCAATGAATATCTTGCCTTCGGATCTGTGATAGAAGGTGTACCCAACAGTCTCTTTTGGGTATCCTATGAAGACACACTTCTCCGACTTGGGTTCGAGCTTATCAGGTTGAAGCTTTTTCACATAAGCATCGCAGCCCCAAACTTTAAGAAACGACAACTTTGGTTTCTTGCCAAACCATAGCTCATAAGGTGTCGTATCAACGGATTTAGATGGTGCCCTATTTAACGTGAATGCAGCTGTCTCTAAAGCATAACCCCAAAACGATAGTGGTAAATCGGTAAGAGACATCATAGATCGTACCATATCCAATAAAGTACGGTTACGACGTTCGGACACACCATTACGCTGTGGTGTTCCGGGTGGCGTGAGTTGTGAAACTATTCCACATTGTTTCAAATGAAGACCAAACTCGTAACTCAAATATTCTCCTCCACGATCAGATCGTAGAAACTTTATTTTCTTGTTACGATGATTCTCTACTTCACTCTGAAATTCTTTGAACTTTTCAAATGTTTCAGACCTGTGCTTCATTAAGTAGATATACCCATATCTGCTCAAATCATCAGTGAAGGTCAGAAAATAATGATACCCGCCGCGAGCGTCAACACTCATTGGCCCACATACATCGGTATGTATGATTTCCAACAAATCTGTTGCTCGCTCCATAGTTCCGGAGAACGGAGTTTTAGTCATCTTGCCCATGAGGCATGGTTCGCAAGCACCAAGTGATTCATAATAAAGTGATTCCAAAAGTCCATCACTATGGAGTTTCTTCATGCGCTTTACACCAATATGACCTAAACGGTAGTGCCACAAATAAGTTGCACTATCATTATCAACCTTGCATCTTTTGGTTTCAATATTATGAATATGTGTATCACTACAATCGAGATCCAATAAGAATAGACCACTCCTCAAGGGTGCATGACCATAAAAGATATTATTCATAAAAATAGAACAACCATTATTCTCTGATTTAAATGAATAACCGTCTCGCAATAAACAAGATCCACATATAATGTTCATGCTCAACGCTGGCACCAAATAACAATTATTTAGGTCTAAAACTAACCCCGAAGGTAGATGTAGAGGTAGCGTGCCGACGACGATCACATCGACTTTGGAACCGTTTCCCACGCGCATCGTCACCTCGTCCTTAGCCAATCTTCGTTTAATCCGTAGTCCCTGTTTCGAGTTACAAATATTAGCAACTGAACCGGTATCAAATACCCAGGTACTACTACGAGCATTAGTAAGGTACACATCAATAACATGTATATCACATATACCTTTGTTTACCTTGCCATCCTTCTTATCCGCCAAATACTTGGGGCAGTTCGGCTTCCAGTGTCCAGTCCCCTTGCAGTAGAAGCACTCAGTTTCAGGCTTGGCTCCAGACTTGGGTTTCTTCGTGGAAGTAGCAACTGTCTTGCTATTCTTCTTGAAGTTCCCCTTCTTTCCCTTGCCCTTTTTCTTGAAACTAGTGGTCTTGTTAACCATCAACACTTGATGCTCCTTTTTGATTTCTACCTCCGCAGCCTTGAGCATAGCGAAGAGCTCGGGAATTGTCTTTTGCATCCCTTGCATATTATAGTTCATCACGAAGCTTTTATAGCTTGGTGGCAGTGATTGAAGAACTCTATCAATAACACTATCCTCGTCAACTTTGCAACCAAGTTGAGTCATGTGATTGTAGTACCCAGACATTCTGAGCAAGTGTTCACTGATAGAACTATTCTCCTCCATCTTGCAGCTGTAGAACTTATTGGAAATCTCATATTTCTCAATCCGGGCATTTGCTTGAAATATTAACTTCAACTCCTGGAACATCTCATATGGTCCATGACCTTCAAAACGTCGTTGAAGTCCCGGTTCTAAGCCGTAAAGCATGGCACACTGAACTATCGTGTAGTCCTCAAACCGCGATTGCCAGACGTTCAAAGCGTCTACATTAGCGGGAGGGGGCTTGTCACCTAGCGGTGCTTCAAGGACATAATTCTTCTATGCAGCAATGAGGATAATCCTCAGGTTACGGACCCAGTCCGTGTAATTGCTACCATCATCTTTCAACTTAGCTTTCTCTAGAAATGCATTAAAATTCAAAGGAACGGTAGCACGGGCCATTGATCTACAACAACATAGATATGCAAAAACTATCAGGACTAAGTTCATGATAAGTTAAAGTTCAATTTAATCATATTAAGGAACTCCCACTTAGATAGACATCCCTCCGGTCATCTAAATGATCACGTGATCCAAATTAACTAAACCATGTCCGATCATCACGTGAGATGGAGTAGTTTCAATGGTGAACATCTTATGTTGATCATATCTACTATATGATTCACGTTCGACCTTTCGGTCTCCAGTGTTCCGAGGCCATATCTGCATATGCTAGGCTCGTCAAGTTTAACCCGAGTATTCTGCGTGTGCAAAACTGGCTTACACCCGTTGTATTTGAACGTAGAGCTTATCACACCCGATCATCACGTGGTGTCTCGGCACGACGAACTTTCGCAACGGTGCATACTCAGGGAGAACACTTATACCTTGAAATTTAGTAAGGGATCATCTTATAATGCTACCGTCGTTCTAAGCAAAATAAGAAGCATAATAAGATAAACATCACATGCAATCAAAATATGTGACATGATATGGCCATCATCATCTTGTGCTTTTGATCTCCATCTCCAAAGCACCGTTATGATCACCTTCGTCACCGGCGCGACACCTTGATCTCCATCGTAGCATCGTTGTCGTCTCGCCAACTATTGCTTCTACGACTATCGCTACCGCTTAGTGATAATGTAAAGCAATTACATGGCGATTGCATTTCATACAATAAAGCGACAACCATATGGCTCCTGCCAGTTGCCGATAACTTTACAAAACATGATCATCTCATACAAAACCGTATAACTCATCATGTCTTGTCCATATCACATCACAACATGCCCTGGAAAAACAAGTTAGACGTCCTCTACTTTGTTGTTGCAAGTTTTACGTGGCTGCTCCGGGCTTAGCAAGAACCGTTCTTACCTACGCATACAAAACCACAACGATGTTTCGTCAAGTATGTGATGTTTTAACCTTCACAAGGACCGGGCGTAGACACACTTGTTTCAGCTAAAGTGAGAGAGACAGACACCCGCCAGTCACCTTGAAGCAACGAGTGCTCGTAACGGTGAAACCAGTCTCGCGTAAGCGTACGCGTAATGTCGGTCCGGGCCGCTTCATCTCACAATACCGCCGAAGCAAAATATGACATGCTGGTAAGCAGTATGACTAGTATCGCCCACAACTCATTGTGTTCTACTCGTGCATATCATCTACGCATAGACTTGGCTCATGATGCCACTGTTGGGGAACGTAGTATTTTAAAATTTTCCTACGATCACGCAAGATCTATCTACTAGATGCATAGCAACGAGAGGGGAGAGTGTGTCTACGTACCCTCGTAGACCGGGAGCGGAAGCGTCAAGTGACGTGGTTGATGTTGTCGAACTTCTTCGCGATCCAACCGATCAAGCACCGAACGTACGGCACCTCCGCGTTCAGCACACGTTCAGCTTGATGACGTCCCACGAGCTCTTGATCCAGTTGAGCTTCACGAGAGAGTTTCGTCAGCACGACGGCGTGGTGACGGATATGATGTATTCACCGGCGCAGGGCTTCGCCTAAGCACTGCAACGGTATGACCGAGGTGTGTTTCTGTGGAGGGGGGCACCGCACACGGCTAAAACAATTCAACTTGTGTGTCTTTGGGTGCCCCCTGCCCCCGTATATAAAGGAGCAAGGGAGGAGGGCCGGCCGGCCTCCTATGGTGCGGCTAGGGCAATCCTACTAGGAATAGGATTGCAATCCTATTCCTAGTAGGAGTCCATCAAGAAGGAAGAGAGGGAAAGGAAAAGAGGGACAGGTGGCGCCACCACAATCCTAGTCCAACTAGGATCCCTAGGTGGGGCGCCGGCCAGCCTCTATGGGCTGCCTCTCTCTTTTCCTTAAGGCCCACTATGGACCATCCCCCTTCGTAGGGGGTTCGTGTAACCCCCTCCGGCAATCCAGTTAAATCCGAAACTTTTCCGGAACACTTCCGGTGTCCGAATATAGTCGTCCAATATATCAATCTTTATGTCTCGGACATTCCGAGACTCCTCGTCATGTCCGTGATCTCATCCGGGACTCCGAACTACCTTCGGTACATCAAAACTCATAAACTCATAATACCGATCGTCATCAAACGTTAAGCGTGCGGACCCTACGGGTTCGAGAACTATGTAGACATGACCGAGACTCATCTCCGGTCAATAACCAATAGTAGAACCTGGATGTTCATATTGGCTCCTACATATTCTACGAAGATCTTTTATCGGCCAAAACCGCATAACAACATACGTTGTTCCTTTTGTCATCGGTATGTTACTTGCCCGAGATTCGATCGTCGGTATCTCCATACCTAGTTCAATCTCGTTACCGGCAAGTCTCTTTACTTGTTTCCGTAACACATCATCTCGTGACTAACTCATTAGTCTTTTGCTTGCAAGGCTTATCTTGATGTGTGTTACCGAGAGGGCCCAGAGATACCTCTCCGACACTCGGAGTGACAAATCCTAATCTTGATATATGCCAACACCACGAATACTTTCGGAGACACCTGTAGAGCATCTTTATGATCACCCAGTTACGTTGTGACGTTTGATAGCACACAAGGTGTTCCTACGGTATTCGGGAGTTGCATAATCTCATAGTCATAGGAACATGTATAAGTCATGAAGAAAGCAATAGCAGTAAAACTAAACGATCAAAGTGCTATGCTAACGGATGGGTCTTGTCCATCACATCATTCTCCTAATGATGTGATCCCGTTGATCAAATGACAACTCATGTATATGGCTAGGAAACATAACCATCTTTGATCAATGAGCTAGTCTAGTAGAGGCATACTAGGGACATACTGTTTTGTCTATGTATCCACACATGTACTAAGTTTCCGGTTAATACAATTCTAGCATGAATAAAAGATATTTATCATGATATAAGGAAATACAAATAACATCTTTATTATTGCCTCTAGGGTATATTTCCTTCAGATATCATCATTGGAAGCTCATCTGATGAAGCAGTGACAACACTCCTAAAGGACCTAGGCTCTGAGTTTGCCCTGAAGGACTTGGGAGATCTGAATTTCTTTCTCGGTATTGAAGTTAAAAGGAACAAAGATGGTATTGTCTTGTCTCAGGAAAAATATGCTAATGATCTTTTGAAAAGGGTTGGGATGCAGGATTGTAAGCCTTCGCCAACTCCATTATCTAGTTCAGAGAAATTATCCTTGCATGAAGGTGAGATCTTAAGTCAGGAAGATAGCACTCGGTACAGAAGTATGATTGGTGCACTTCAATACTTAACCCTTACTAGACCAGATTTATCCTTTGCTGTAAACAAGGTATGTCAGTTTCTGCATGCACCTACCACCTCGCACTGGACTGCAGCTAAACGCATTTTAAGATATGTGAAGCATACAGTAAATGTTGGACTAATGTTCAGTAAGTCTCAATCCACACTTACTTCTGCAGTCCAGTAAGGGTCTGTCATCAACCGTCTGATGCTGACTGGGCTGGCAGTGTTGATGACAGACGGTCCACAGGTGGCTTTGCAGTATTTCTTGGTCCAAATTTGATATCATGGTGTGCAAAGAAACAGGCTACTGTCTCAAGGTCTAGTACAGAGGCTGGGTATAAAGCACTGGCTAATGCCACTACAGAAATTATCTGGCTTCAGTCTTTACTGAAGGAACTTGGAGTAATACAAATGCAAGCTCCTTGTTTATGGTGTGATAATCTTGGCGCCACTTATCTTTCTGCCAATCCAGTGTTTCATGCCAGGACAAAGCATATTGAGATAGATTTTCACTTTGTCAGAGAACGTGTTGCCAACAAAAAGTTGGACGTTCGGTTTATCCATTCTGGAGATCAGATTGCAGATGGTTTCACCAAGGCATTACCTACAAGGAGCTTTGAGAAATTTAGACGTAATCTCAACTTAATCAAGTTGTGATTAAGGGGGTGTATTGAAATATCTCATGTGGGCCTATTGGCTGGCGCATATGATCTGGTATAGAGTTAGTTAGTTAGAGATATACTTGTATCTAGTTTAAATCTCTTCATCTCTATCTACTATCTCTTGTACTTCAAGTTATGTATGCGCTCATGGGATAAGCCCCATCGTTATCAATAAATACCCGCGGCCCTCTCTCGAGAGGGTAGCACGCTTCCACCATAATCTTCTACAATGGCCACCGGTGCAGCGCTCAAGAATGTGGCGACGGCCATCTGCATGGCGGCGGTCTTGTTCGCTGGACAGCTCGTAATGGCCACGGCAGAGGAGGCAGGAGCAACGGGCCATCGGCTCCTTGCGCAGATAAATCTTCTACCAGCCTCCTTGTTGTGGCCGTGTCCTCCCGACCCCAAGTGTGAGGCCTGCGTTTCGGGCTGTGAAGATTTTACTTGCATGAAAAATTGCGGAGAAGGCAAGCCGGTCCAGCCGTTTAAGTCCAGCCTCTTCTGCCCTACCGACCCCAAGTGTGAGGCCTGCGTATCTCGTTGTGGCTCCTGGGGCCGGTCTGCTCGTGTAGCATGCCACAAGGAATGCGCGCACGGGCGCGAGTCCTTTCATGGGTGTCCTAGTGATGCCCAGTGCGAGGCCTGCGTATCTCGCTGCGATCGTTCTAGGAAGACTACCACTTTTCCTGCTTTCAAAGCTTGCGGCATGAAGGAATTCGGCGAGTTGCTGCGTTGCCCTACCGACACCGGGTGCGTGGCCTGCGCGGACGCTTGTCCGGCCTGCGACACCAGCCCAGATTGCAGGAATGAATGCAAGAATAAATGCGCGCTTGCATGATTGATTGCTGCTGCATGTGTGTTTAGGGTTTGCTTTGCTTCCACTCTCCCGGGCCTGTATGGTTTGATTTATACTACGTCCTCTCGGTTGTTATTGTTGGTTCCTGTCAGCCGGCCTGGGCCAGGCACTGTGTTGTTGTTTCTGTCAGTTTCCCTTCTCTTGTTTATGCTTCGGCTGCAGCTGCTGCTAGCTTTTGAATAAATTCAAGAATGTATGCTTGGGCCGGTACGCATAGCACTGCGTCATGTCAAATGATCAAATATAATACTGTTGTCACTCGCTATCGTGCATGTATATCAGCATGTTGTCAACTCTCTATTAATGTATTCCGCACTTGTCAACTTGACATGCCCAACGATTCATGTCTCGAGATCGCCACTACTAATTTTGAATCCTTTCAGCTATGATTTATGATGCATGTGGATGGCTTCTGCGAGTCCGCTAATGTCCTATGATGACAATTAAGCCTCGCATAATTATTAAAGAATTAAAGTAACAAAGATTAGTGCGTTTTTGGTCTCGCGGACGCATCAGCCTGCTTCCCTAAACCTATGATCTATATTTGCAATTGATTCTTCCTTCATTTCCTCCTCCTGATGGCAAAGCCATGAACAACCTTTCTGTAACTCGATGTTGAAACAACCTTCATGCATGTCCTTCTACTCAAAGCCAATTCATCCGCCCCTCGCACAGAGTCATCAATGCCTCCAACTCACCCCCTGTAGCTCACCCTTCGGGTCTACTTATCCTTCAAAAGTTTGGTAGGGGCTAGCTCTTCTTTCCTTCTAGCCATGACTTAAAACACGAGGGGTGGTGGAGACGAGGAAAAGAGGAAGCTTATGCCTTCAGTTTTAAGAGCATCTCTAGCAGATACGGTATACCCCACCCTGCAAAAAACGAAGGGATGCGGGTCACGAGCGGCGGCGGTGGCGTTATTTTGCTGGAATCGAGCTTGGGAGGCCCTGGCGCCGGCTGCAAGGAAAGCAGTTGGGGCTGAAATTTCCCTCACGTTAAGGATAGAGGATATTGTAAAAAAGAGTGTGGAATCATCAAGATATGATGGACGTGGGACGAAATATACAGGTCCCCTTAATTATTTTTTACGGGGCGAGCCGTTTTACAGGACCTGATCGGGATGATTTTTTATCCTGATGTTGTAAACGGCGGTTATTTTGCGGGAAAAGGCGATATACATGATCTGGTAGAGATCCTATAAGCTTGACACAAATTACAAATCTGTTCGGCGTGTGCTATTTGCCTTAAGAACATGCACCACGCGATTCCCTCGCTGGCTGGCCCCATGTGAACAAAGTGGACTTTTTGTTTTCTAGAGAAACAAAGGGGACATGTATGTATTACTCCAGTTTAGAGTCTGATGGTCGTGCATGCACGCATATGATTACAAGGGATCCTCGATATGGTACAGTTAATGATACTCAACAGCACATGAGATGGATCGTGCTAAACGTGCTGAGCTAGCAACTAATTACTCTCCCCGCTACTATTTGATACCCGATTAGCTAGCTATAAATACGTACGTACGTGCTCATCCCCAGTCAGCCTCATATATAGCAAGCAAATTAGTCAGCGCCAATCCAGTTGCTATCTATCTAAGGAACAGCTAGCTAGCGTTCGAGCGATTATCTATTGGTATCTATTGTTGTTCGAAGCAAGCAATGGCCACCGGTGCAGCGGTCAGAAAGCTGGCGACGGCCATCTGCATGGTGGTGGTCTTGTTCGCTAGACAACTACTCCCTTCGTTCTAAAAAATTTGTCTTTTTAGAGATTTCAACAAATGACGACATACGAAGCAAAATGAGTGAATCTACAATCTAAAATATGTCTACATACATCCGTATATTGTATTTCATTTAAAATATCTAGAAAGACAAATATTTGGGAATGGAGGGAGTAGTAATTTCGGCGCCACAGAAGGAGGCAGGACCAACAGGCCGTCGCCTCCTGCTGTTATGACCTCCTAAAGTGAAGAGTGTTTTTTCTAGCGGTGTCGGTTTCTACCGGGTACGCCCACATCGCACAAGAGGAGGGGGGTGGGGGGTGGGGGGGTGTCAAGGAAGACAAAGCAGCTCTTAGCCGCCCGCGACCGATACGTGTCACACTGACCAGGCGGGGTCAACACAACACACCACGCGGTTTACCTGGCCAGATAGGCACCCGGTCTAAACCTGACTTCCAAATAGACAAGATAAACTATACTCCCTCTCCATTCAAAATATAAGAATTGCAAATTTTGCCTTGAGTCAAATGTTTCTAGGACGTGGATAGGTAGCGCACGGCCGCTGGATGGAGGGGGTTGACTTGCGGGAGATCTCACATTAGGTGAGATCAATGTGATCATTTTTTCTTTAAAATTCATGTTCAAACATTGTCAAAAACTTTATAGACACATATAAATGTATGATATACAATCTCAAAAAGTTTCAGCTCCTCATTCGACACAGATTTACATAAACAAAGAAGACAAAATCGTGTGTGAATAGTGTTATAGTGCTATTCACCCAAAGGTGCCACTATTCACATTCGAATTTGTCTTTTCCGAATCTCTAAATGTACATCGAGTTTTGAGCTGATATTTTTGGAGTTGTAGACATACCCCACATGGACTTTGTCAAATAATTTCAGATTTTTTTAGAAATATTTAAATATGAATTTTTGAGATTGATCTCACGATCTTACCTAATGTGAGATCTCATACAAGTCCCCCGGGATGGAGTGCCAGAGCATACCCTTCATATTTGAAAACTGTTGTACCACGTCATCCTACAATGTCAAAAAAGAAAAATAAATGATCCTCCAATCTCATGCTACCTTAGTCAATAGCCCACGTGCATTTATTTGGGGCTTAAAATTTTTTTAAAGCTATAACTTTTCATTCGAGCGTTGGAATCAATATCTATTTTCATCGCTGGGTTTCTGGTTATCGCCTCTTCAAAACTAGATCTCGCATGAGTAGGTTTCAAAAAAAAAAACAAGTTAGAGCAACATTGGCTGCTATGGAGGCAACTTTAGAGCTACAGGAAAACAACTCCTTTTTATTGCCTAGTATGACTACCGATCAGCCGAGAGTCCTTCTCAGTTGGTTACCATAACTATCAATTGACTAACTTCACCTCTAAGTAGCACTATAGCAAAGCAACGCCTTTTTTTTGGCCTAGTACATGCAAGCAACTTAGTTATTCCACGAAAACATGATGCACCTTTAGTTCGACATGCAAGCAACTTAACTGTGCTATGTATTAATTTTTCTAACGTTATCCCAACTTGCCTACTACAGGTAATTAGTTACTTACTATTGCTGCTCAGTTTCCTATCTTTGCAAATTAGTTGACTACATATATTGTGAAGTTTCTTATCATCGCTTTTCTTAGTTTTGGACCACACCCTGAAGTTGCATACTGGTAACGCTTAGTTTCCTGCTATGATAATTAGTTGCCTACATTGCTGCTAAGGTGCCTGACTTTGCAAACAAGCTGCCTCCATATAGTGTGAAGTTGCTTATCATTGTTTTTCTAAGTTCCCTACAACACTCTGAAGTTGCCAACCGGTGATGCTTAATTGCGTGCCATTACTATTTCAGTTGCCTCCAATAAATTGAAAAAGTTTCACATTAGTGACGCTAAGTTACGTATCTACGAAACTAAGCTGCTTACCGTACCGAAAAGTATTGTATGCAAATAAGGGTGATGTTAAGCTACTCGGTAGGCATGTCACGTAACTTATGATGATGTAAGCCTACCTTGGAAACTAAGCTGTCTACAATATTATCAATTTCGAGGAGAACCTAATTATGTAGAATACTTAGAGGCAAAACTTAAAGATGGTGCTAGTTAATTTGGTAGTCATGGTACCCAACTTCGAAGGGATTTTCGATGATAGGCATTGATACTACGCACACTAACAAGAAGTTGATTTCCTATAACTCTAAAGTTGCTTCCGTGGCAACCAAAGTTGCTCATGAAAAAAGTTGGTCAAAACATACTCATATGTGATCTAGTTTTGAAGATCTCGTTGTGGGGAACCCAATGGTAAAAACAGATCTTAATTTCGATGCTCAGTTCAAATGTTTTAGTTTTTTTTCAAAATTTGAAAACGCAAATTAAATGCATACATGTGGGATCTTGCTATGAAATCATGGGACGGGAGGGGGCGCAGAGACGCAAGGGACCAGGTGCCTTTCCTACACGTTAATGTCTTGATAACCCACAAGTATAGGGGACCAGACAGTCTTCGAGGGTAGCATTTCACCTAAATTTATTGGTTCGACACAAGGGGAGCGAAAGAATATTTATGAGTCTTATCAGTTGAGTTGTAAATTCAACCACAATTGGAAAGCTAAATATCTGTAGCAATGTGTTTAGTAGCACAGTAGTTTGATAGTTTTGATAATAGCGGTAACAATAGCAATGGTGGCGATAACAGTAATAGTAGCAGTTTTGTATGCTTGTAACATCATCAGAAATAGTAGTAACTTAGCAATGATCAATATGAGAAAATCAATGGAATTGGATTAGTCATGGATATTTGTGTTGGATGACATTTATCATGTAACAATCACAACCTAGAGCGATACACAATAGCTCCAATTCATCAATTCAATGAAGACATGTATTCCGTATATAGTCACATGTACTTATAGTAAGAACTTGCATGCCATCTTTTGTCCTACCCATCCCATGGCAGCGGGGTCCATAAGGATATCTAAGGGATGTTAAGACCTCTTTTTAATAGAAAATCAGAACAAAGCATTAACACATAGTGAATACATGAACTCCTCAAATTACAGTCATTCCAGAGAGTATCCCAATTATTGTCACCTTGGGTTCTACGGTTTAGAACAATAACACGTGCATATAACTAGCAGACATGATCAAGAACTCAAATATATTCATGGAAACATAGAATGTTTACATCTGAAATCATGACATTCGGACCCTAGTGACAAACATTAAGCATAGCAAAGTCGTAGCAACATTACTCTCAGAACATAGTTATACTTGGGATCAAGCCCTAACAAATCGACTCGGTTACATGAAAAATCTCATACAACTCCATCACCATCTAGCAAGCCTTCAAATCAAGATCCGAGTAATTTAAAGGTATTTTTTTTGAATTGTAAACATCTAAATCATGATAACTAGTATTTACTTCTCCAATTATATGTGAGGAAGAATCTTCGTTAATTGGCTCATGTCCCTTCCTAATTAGTCCATATGTTTCTTGGCTTTTATCTGCACAACTTTATTGACATGGTAACACCTTCAACATTTTAATGTATATAATCCCCAAATCATCTTTCCAAGGAAGTTCCATTACCCTTCCATGTGCAATTTATTGCGACAAGGCCAAGGTCAAAACAATAGTGGTAGTCCATTGCCACATGGGGGCAATTTATCTCTAAGCATGGAATCCTTGCAAATTAGGTACTCTAATATGCATTTGCCTGGTTGTATTTTGCTGACATATCATGTAATTGCTCGCCAAGTGCCCAGACATAATAATAACATCTAATTTGACATATATGTGTAGTTGCATGGTATCATAATAAAAAGTACATTCAAGTTATAGTAGGCTAGTAGGTGTCGAATTGTGGGCTCTCATCCTAAGTACTTAATCAAGATCTTTTCATCTATATGCTGCAGGACGAGGACAATAAGTTATCTCTGAGCACTGATGATAGTTTTTTTTCGAGAATACATTGAATTGTTATTACAGAATTGTGGTATGTCACAACCTTCTCCCAATTATAGCCCTATCTTACTCTCTAAAGATTAATGGTGGTTTCAGAATCATCTTTCCATGTGTGAGATTGCTAGCTTCTAAACTTCAAACTTCACACCAGTTTCTTGAATTAGTCTTTCCCCTATTCCATCAACCATCGAGCAAGAGCAAGATGAAATCCTGTTTTCTTGAATTAGTCTTTCCCCTATTCCCTGGTGACATTGTATTGTGCATGTCTTGTTACTGCTCTTTCGTTCTATGTTCCTGCTGCTGATTTTGCAAGATTCCATGCAAAGTTTGTTTTTGTATTTAAAGAAGTGGAAACTACAAACATGACCAATGATATTGCTGGCATGCATAGTTACTCTTTTATTAATTGAATCTTCAAGGATATTTCTGTATCCACTACTAGAAGAGAACATTTCGATTTCACATCTAAGATCAGATAGGGAGAGAGGTGATGCAATTTCACCCGATAATATTCTGCATCTTTAATATTTGATTTGCAGCCTAGGTGTTGATCAAATTAGCCTTGGCATTACGAAATAAAGCTTGTCATCATTCAAGCTTTATATTTTGACTAGTGAAAGTTATGTGAATATGATGTGTGTCACTTAATCCACATCAAGATCAGCCAGTAAAACTTTATATTCAAGTTCGCATTAGCATATGCTCATTTAGGATGTGGACCAGTGCATGATATTCAAGGTGATCAATATGGGTATGCTTGGTTCATGTTTATCTTTCTCTACTTGAGTAAATACTCTGCAAGTTAGTTTGAATTCAATTCACATAAGGGTGTATTTGGTTGGTGGAATTTTCACTATGAAACCATGGTAGTTGTTTGTTGAAACCTGAGTATCCTTCTACTAGTCACTAGCTGAAAAATCTATTTGCGATCTAGTCTGACAAAAGGCACATTGTTTTGATGTCATTATGAAACAAATGATAGTTCACACAAGACATCAACACAATTCACCCGTGTTGTACAAGAAAATTTAGCCCTCAGCACATATGAGACTAGGAAATTCAACTTCCACTTGTAGCCAATACAATACATTTAAATTAACATGAAGTTGACACCGGCCTTTGTGTATACCGATGGTGAAAGTAGTTAAAAACACAATAGCCCTGAATAAAAATCAACATCCATGATGTCTACTACGCACCCTTCTTCTTATAGACGTTGCTGGGCCTCCAAGTGCAGAGGTTTGTAGGACAGTAGAAAATTTCCCTCAAGTGGATGACCTAAGGTTTATCAATCCGTGGGAGGCGCAGGATGAAGATGGTCTCTCTCAAACAACCCTGCAACCAAATAACAAAGAGTCTCTTGTGTCCCCAACACACCCAATACAATGGTAAATTGTATAGGTGCACTAGTTCGGCGAAGAGATGGTGATACAAGTGCAATATGGATGGTAGATATAGGTTTTTGTAAGAGGAAAAATATAAAAACAACAAGGTAGCAAGTGGTAAACGTGAGCATAAACGGTGTTGCAATGATAGTAGGCAAGGCCTAGGGTTCATACTTTGACTAGTGCAAGTTCTCTCAACAAGGATAACATAATAGGATCATATTACTAGCCCTCAACTTGCAACAAAGAGTCACTCCAAAGTAACTAATAGCGGAGAACAAACGAAGAGATTATGGTAGGGTACAAAACCACCTCAATGTTATTCTTTCTGATCGATCTATTCAAGAGTCCGTAGTAACGTTCAATCTATCATAGAGTTCGTACTAGAATAACACCTTAAGACACAAACCAATCAAAACCCTAATGTCGCCTAGATACTCCATTGTCACCTCAAGTATCCGTGGGCATGATTATACGATATGCATCAATCTCAGAAACATCTATTCAACCAACACATAGAACTTCAAAGAGTGCCCCAAAGATTCTACTGAAAAGTCAAGACGAAAACGTGTGCCAACCCCTATGCATAGGTTCCCAAGGTCACGGAACCCGCAAGTTGATCACCAAACCATACATCAAGTGGATCACATGATATCGCATTGTCACCACAGATAAACACGTGCAAGACATACATCAAGTGTTCTCAAATCCTTAAATACTCAATTCGATAAGATAACTTCAAAGGGAAAACTCAAACCATTACAAGAGAGTAGAGGGAGAGAAGCATCATAAGATCCAACTAGAATAGCAAAGCTCGCGATACATCAAGATCGTGCCATCTTAAGAACACGAGAGAGAGAGAGAGAGATTAAACACATAGCTACTGGTACATATCCTCAGCCCCGAGGGTGGACTACTCCCTCCTCGTCATGGAGAGCGCCGGGATGATGAAGATGGCCACCGGTGAGGGTTCCCCCCTCCGGCAGGGTGCCGGAACAGGGTCTAGATTGGTTTTCGGTGGCTATAGAGGCTTCCGGCGGCGGAACTCCCGATCTAGGTTAATTTTCGAAGGTTTCAACATTTATAAGATTTTTTGGCGTAGGGCACACGTCAGGGGGGCTTCTGGGGAATCCTCGAGATAGGAGGGCGCGCCCCCCACCCTCGAGGGCAGCCCGTGGCTCTCCTGGCCCAACTCTTTTGCTTCGGGGGCTTCTTTTGGTCCAGAAAAAATCATAAAAAATTGGCTCGTCAATTGGACTCCGTTTGATATTCCTTTTCTGTAAAACCCTAAAACAGGAGAAAAACAGAAACTGGCACTGGGCTCTGGGTTAATAGGTTAGTCCCAAAAATCATATAAAAGTGTATAATAGAGCCCATAAGACATCCTAGAAGGATAATATAATAGCATGGAACAATCAAAAATTATAGATACGTTGGAGACGTATCAAGCATCCCCGAGCTTAATTCCTGCTCGTCCTCGAGTAGGTAAATGTTAAAGAAACAATTTTTGATGTGGAATGCTAACCTACATAGTTTTTCAATTTAATTCTCTTAATTGTGGCATGAATGTTCAGATCTGAAAGATTCAAGATAAAAGTCTATATTGACATAAGAAATAATAATACTTCAAGCATACTAACAAAGCAATCATGTCTTTTTGAAATATTATGGCTAAAGAAAGTTATCCCTACAAAATCATATAGTGTTGGCTATGCTCCCTCGTTATCACACTAAATATTCATATCAGGCACAACCCTGATTTCAGCCAAGTGCTTGTTTTCATACTCTATCTTTTCAAACCTTTCATCTTTCACGCAATACATGAGCGTGAGCCATGGACATAGCACTATGGGTGGAATAGAGGTGGTTGTGGAGAAGACAAAAAGGAGGGAGATAGTCTCACATCGACTAGGCGTATCAACGGGCTATGGAGATGCCCATCAATAGATATCAATGTGAGTGAGTAGGGATTGCCATGCAACGGATGCACTAGAGCTAAATATGAATGAAAGCTCAACAAAAGAAACTAGTGGGTGTGCATCCAACTTGCTTGCTCACGAAGACCTAGGGCATTTGAGGAGGCTCATTGTTGGAATATACAAGCCAAGTTGTATAATGAAAATTCCCACTAGTATATGAAAATGACTAAGCATGATACTCTCTATCATGAAGAACATGGTGCTATTTTGAAGCACAAGTGTGGAAAAAGATAGTAGCAATTGTCCCTTTTTCTTTTCTTTTTTTTCCCTTTTTTGGGCCTTTCTTTTTTTCTTTGGCTTTTTTTTCTTTTCTTTTTTGTGGAGGGGCTTTATAGATTTAGCCTTTCCTCCCATGGGACAATGCTCTAATAATGATGATCATCACACTTTCATTACAACTTGATACTACAACAATGTATGACTCTGTATGAATGCCTCCGGCGGTGTACCGGAATGTGCAATGAATCAAGAGTGACATGTATGAAAAATTATGCATGGTGGCCTTGCCACAAATACGATGTCAACTACATGATCATGCAATGGCAATATGACAATATGACGTGTGTCATATGAACGGAATGGTGGAAAGTTGCATGGCAATATATCTCGGAATGACTATGGAAATGCCATGATAGGTAGGTATGGTGGCTGTTTTGAGGAACAATATTGTGGCTGTTTTGAGGAAGGATAAATAGTGGGTTTATGGCACCGGCGAAAGTTGCGCGATACAAGAGAGGCTAGCAATGGTGGAAGGGTGAGAGTGCGTATAATCCATGGACTCAACATTAGTCATAAGAACTCATATATTTATTGCAAAAATCTACGAGTCATCAAAACAAAGCAATCAACGCATGCTCCTAGGGGGGAGGTTGGTAGGAGTTAACCATCGCACGCCCCCGACCTCCACACAAAGGTTGACACTTTACAAATACCTAATGCTTTAACTTAGTCACACAACGGTTCACCATACGTGAATGATACGGGAATCACTAACCTTAACACAAGTATTTCTCAATTTCATAATAACTCCACTAGCATGACTCTAATATCACTATCCTCATATCTCAAAACAATTATCAAGCATCCAACATCTCATTCTATTCAATGCACTTATTGTGAAAGTTTTTACTACATTGATATTGGATGTCTATCATGTGAAGACTAGTTTTATAGCCTAAGCACATTACCATACTGTTTTAATAGACTCTCAAAAGGATATAAGTGAAGCATGAGAGTTCATCTATTTCTTCAAAATAAAACCACCGCCGTGCTCTAACAGATATAAGTGAAGCACTAGAGCAAACAACAAACTACCCCGAAAGATATAAGTGAAGATCAATGAGTAGTTGAATAATTATGTAACTATGTGAAGACTCTCTAACATTTAAGAATTTCAGATCTTGGGATATTATTCAAACAACAATAAAAACAAACTAAAATAAATTGACGCTCCAAGCAAAACACATATCATGTGGTGAATAAAAATATAGCTCCGAGTATAGTTACCGATGGATGAAGACGAAAGAGGGGATGCCTTCCCGGGGCATCCCCAAGCTTAGGCTTTTGGTTGTCCTTGAATTTTACCTTGGGGTGCCATGGGCATCCCCAAGATTAGGCTCTTGCACTCTTTGTTCCATAGTCCATCAAAGCAATACTCAAAACATGAAAACTTCACAACACAAAACTTAGACAAAAATCTCGTGAGCTCCGTTAGTACAAGAAAGCAAACCACTACACAAAGGTACTGCAATGAATTCATTCTTTGTTTATATTGGTGTTAAACCTACTGTATTCCAACTTCTCTATGGTTCATACTTCCCAATACTACTCATAGAAGCATTGAAATAAGCAAACAACACACGAAAAACAGAATCTATCAAAAACAGAACAACCTGTAGTAATCTGCAGGTTTCGCCTACTTCTATAACTCAAAAAAATTCAAACTAAATTGGTAAATTTGCGGAATTTGTCTATCAATCATCTGCAAAAAGAATAAACTAAAAAGAATGTTCCAGTAAAATCTGAAGACAACTTTAGCCAGCGCTAACGATTCTGTTTTTCACAGCAAGATCACATAAACTTTACAAGTCTTCCCAAAGATTCTACTTGGCACAAATACTAAAAAAAACATGAACCCACATCCAAACAGAAGCTAGATGCAATATTTATTCCATAACAGCAACAAAAACAAAAAACATAAAATTGTGTTGCCTCCCAACAAGCGCTATCGTTTTACGCCCGTAGCTAGGCATAATGATGCTCACATAAAAGATACGAATTGAAACATAACGGGAGAATTATGAAGCATATGAATAGCACATTTAAGTCTAATCCACTTCCTATGCATAGGGATTTTGTAAGGAAACAACTTATGGGAATGATAATCAACTAGCATAGGAAGGAAAACGAGCATAACTTCAAGATTTAAGCACATAGAGAGGAAACTTGATATTATTGGAATATGTAGAAGCATATGTTCCTCTCTCATAATAATTTTCACAAGCATCATGAATGAATTCAACAATATAACCAGCACATAAAGCATTCTTTTCCTGATCTACTTGCATAGAAATTTTACTACTCCCCACATAAGCAAAATTCTTCTCATTCATAGTAGTGGGAGCAACAAATTCAACAAAATAACTATCATGTGAAGCATAATCCAATTGAAAACTAAAATCATGATCACATGTTTCATGGTTATCATTATTCTTAATAGCATACAAGTCATCACAATAATCATCATATATAGCAACTTTGTTCTCATAGTCAATTGGAACCTCTTCCGAAATAGTGGATTCATTGCTAAATAAAGTCATGACCTCACCAAATCCACTTTCATCAATATAATCATCATAAATAGGAGGCATGCTTTCATCATAATAAATTTGCTCATCAAAACTTGGGGGACTAAAAATATCATCTTCATCAAACATAGCATCCCCAAGCTTGTGGCTTTGCATATCATTAGCATCATGGGTATTCAAAGAATTCATACTAACAACATTGCAATCATGCTCATCATGTACATATTTTATGCCAAGCATTCTATATAATTCTTCTTCTAGTACTTGAGCACAATTTTCCTTCCCATCATTTTCACGAAAGTTATTAAAAAGATGAAGCATATGAGGTAACCTTAATTCCATTTTTTTGTAGTTTTCTTTTATAAACTAAACTAGTGATAAATCAAGACACTAAAAGATTCGATTGCAAGATCTAAAGATATACCTTCAAGCACTAACCTCCCCGGCAATGGCACCAGAAAAGAGCTTGATGTCTACTACGCACCCTTCTTCTTATAGACGTTGTTGGGCCTCCAAGTGCAGAGGTTTGTAGGACAGTAGCAAATTTCTCTCAAGTGGATGACCTAAGGTTTATCAATCCGTGGGAGGCGCAGGATGAAGATGGTCTCTCTCAAACAACCCTGCAACCAAATAACGAAGAATCTCTTGTGTCCCCAATACACCCAATACAATGGTAAATTGTATAGGTGCACTAGTTCGGCGAAGAGATGGTGATACATGTGCAATATGGATGGTAGATATAGGTTTTTGTAATAGGAAAATATAAAAATAGCAAGGTAGCAAGTGGTAAATGTGAGCATAAACGGTGTTACAATGATAGTAAGCAAGGCCTAGGGTTCATACTTTCACTAGTGCAAGTTCCCTCAACAAGGATAACATAATTGGATCATATTACTATCCCTCAACATGCAACAAAGAGTCACTCCAAAGTAACTAATAGCGGAGAACAAATGAAGAGATTATGGTAGGGTACAAAACCACCTCAAAGTTATTCTTTCTGATCGATCTGTTCAAGAGTCTGTAGTAACGTTCAATCTATCATAGAGTTCGTACTAGAATAACACCTTAAGACACAAATCAATCAAAACCCTAATGTCACCTAGATACTCCATTTTCACCTCAAGTATCCGTGGGCATAATTATACGATATGCATCACACAATCTCAGAAACATCTATTCAACCAACACATAGAACTTCAAAGAGTTCCCCAATACCGGAAAGTCAAGATGAAAACGTGTGCCAACCCCTATGCATAGGTTCCCAAGGTCACGGAACCCGCAAGTTGATCACCAAAACATACATCAAGTGGATCACATGATATCCCATTGTCACCATGGATAAACACGTGCAAGACATACATCAAGTGTTCTCAAATCCTTAAAGAGTCAATCCGATAAGATAACTTCAAAGGGAAAACTCAATCCATTACAAGAGAGTAGAGGGGGAGAAGCATCATAAGATCCAACTAGAATAGCAAATCTCGCGATACATCAATATCGTGCCATCTCAAGAACACGAGAGAGAGAGAGAGAGAGAGAGAGAGAGAGAGAGATCAAGCACATAGCTACTGGTACATACCCTCAGCCCCGAGGGTGGACTACTCCCTCCTCGTCATGGAGAGCGCCGGGATGATGAAGATGGCCACCGGTGAGGGTTCCCCCCTCCGACAGGGTGCCGGAACAGGGTCTAGATTGGTTTTCGGTGGCTATAGAGGCTTTCAGCGGCGGAACTCCCGATCTAGGTTAATTTCCAAAGGTTTCAGCATTTATAGGATATTTTGGCGTAGGGCACACGTCGGGGGGCTCCTGGGCTGTCCTCGAGATAGGAGGGCGTGCCCCCTGCCCAGGGCACGCCCCCCACCCTTGAGGGCAGCCCGTGGCTCTTCTGGCCCAACTCTTTTGCTTCGGGGGCTTCTTTTGGTCCAGAAAAAATCATAAAAAAATGGCTCATCAATTGGAGTCCGTTTGATATTCCTTTTCTGTAAAACCCTAAAACAGGAGAAAAACAGAAACTGCCACTGGGCTCTGGGTTAATAGGTTTGTCCCAAAAATCATATAAAAGTGTATAATAAAGCCCATAAGACATCCTAGAAGGATAATATAATAGCATGGAACAATCAAAAATTATAGATACGTTGGAGACGTATCAATCCATTTCTTGTTTGTTATGCATATCTGCAATATTTCCCTAAACATGATAATGTTTTGATGCTTATTCGGACAACGTGCTATCTTCTATATTTTTTTTCATTACTGTTGTAAAATTATCTTAGAAGTGCTTTTGGATGTTATGCATTATACTAGACAATGTTATCATCCAGGTAGTATGTAACACATTTTTGAAGTTATACAGAGACAGGAGGTTACACAATGTTTGCTGCCAAGAGGAAAGAAGGATCTTCCTCGCGGGCGCGCAAAACTTAGTTTTGCTTTATGTATATATCTCCTCTATGATGCATGCCTTCAGTTTTAAAATCAATGCAAATCTTCAGACCCTCTGGCATGCGTGGATGATTTTTTATGGCAGCAAATCAGATTGGACATTGGTTTTGCATGTACTATTTAGGTTGAGAACGCAGGCCACACGGTTCCTTAGCTGTCCCCATGTTAACAATGTTGACATGCATTAATTTATGGTAAGTCATCATGCATGCACGCATAGGCATACATGTAATCCATTAAAATGGTACAATTAATGATACTCACTTTTAGTATTTTCAATTGACAGCTAAGTTCTTATTACTTCAATTGTCATAAATGATTATGGTTAAGGATTCATGAAAAGTAGAGACATTGCATATGAATGTTGTGGTTTATAGATTAAGACTCAAGGTATGTTAAATTGCATGCTGCCTAAATATTTTACAGAGTAATAGTCCAATTTTCTTGTAGGTGATCTAAGGTACAATTTATAGAGCCGATGCTGAAGTGACGCTCTTTCCAAATGCCAAATGCATTGCAAGATCCTGATAACAAGTATTAAATTTTGCTCTACATAAAAGAATTTTAAATCATGGTCTTTGAGCTTCCATAGATGCATTTTTTTATAAATCCCTTCAAAGTTTTCGCTGGGGTATTTGTCTTTGCCAAGTAAGAGTATATGGGAAAATATATACTATAAACCTTGGATCTTATTTTTTATGATGAAGGTTCAATCAGGCTCCATACGCTATAAACTAAATGGTTGGAGTGCAAGTTTTTGGCATTTCATAGATGTAATAAGATGGATAATAGTTATATGGTTTGGATTGTTAAGACTTTATGTTGACAAATAGAAGAATATAGATGCGGATCACATTACCTCATGTGGTAAGAATTTGAGGCAATGCTACACTTTATAGAACTTTTTACATAACAACACACAATTTTCTAAGACCATTGGTTGTGTGCGTAGGAATTTCGACTTCATTATTGACGAGTTCAGTTATACCTTATGTGCATTGATATGTATATAGTACGAAATTTATTGTGGTATTAGAACCAAAATTGGTATCGTGTATCGTGAATCTTGTGTGGTTTTCCTTTGCGAAATCAACGCGCTTGATATAAAATAATATAGGAAAAGGTCAACTGCTAGGCTACTGTTGCTTCAAAGAGTGATCCAAATTATTTGGCATTGGTAAAAAACATGTAGAATCGAGATGGACTATAAATTACCGCTAAGCGTAGTTTATTGTATTTGGGTAGCACTAACATGCGAGGAGCTAATGCAATGCAAACTCATTGATTTTTCTTGCTCTGCTACATTAAAGTATACCGTTTCTCTCATGCCTACATTATGCATTTCATTCTTGAGTTACTCTTCTACTGGTTCATTATTTGGCTATAATTTACCAAGTTTGTTTTGTGTAGAACTACCTCACCATGGCTAAATTGGGAGAAAAACAATCTGCATACAAACGATGGAGCTATGCATGAACAGAAGATGATCACTGAGTTGACTTGGCTTACCATTTGGCCCCATTTCAACTTTCTGTAGTTACCATATTGAAAATTTTAGAGGGCCGTCAAAGAGAGGTTTCTTGCGAAGAACCAAGATTGACTATATCATCGCCATATTGGGTATCCATGGTTTGGTATGCAAATGATCCTTCTTGGACTATGTTTATATATCTTGTTCTATTTTTTTCGTATGGTTTGTCGATTGCTTTTTCCATAATAGTTTTTATTGTATTTTGTTGTAAGAAATAGGAAATTCTCCCCACAAGGGAGGTTGTGCATCTTATCTAGAAGATGCACGATGGCTAGTATCCTGAGATAATTTTGTATTGCAACGGATGCTTCATTTTAGTATACTCTAGTATGGTGAAGCAATTATTTTAAACATTAAAACTGCAGATTTTGCATCAAAGTTTTGTTTTGAATGCTTGTAGTGGTCTCAAATTGACCTGGAACAGTGTGAGCAACACTTCCTTGAACCAATGTTTTTGCAAGGAACAATGTGACGAGAAGAACAATGATAAATTTGATTGTAGATGGTCATTTATGTTTAATACCATTATTGAAAGTCTGGACCTGAGGGAGATAGACCTAACAGGCAAGAAATTCACCTGGGCCGTCACGTTGTAGACTCCAACCTATAAAAAGTTGTATCAAGTTCTAACCAGTATTGAATGGGAACATAAGTTTCCATTAGTAATGGTGCAAGCTCTGAATAGAAGCATTTCTGATCAAACTCCTTTTCTGGTTGACTATGGGGATGAGAACCATATACGAAACAATAACATTTTCTCTCTCGAACTAGCATGGTTCAAGAGAGAGGGCTTTAGTGACCAGATATACGGGGAATGGGCTACAACCACAGGAGGAGGATCTAATGCAGAGCAATGTCGAAATAAAATTATGCATTTGCGATAGTTCCTGAGGGGATGGGCTAAAATTTAAAGCGAAATCTATAAGGTGGAAAAATATAGGCCCCTCACTCTCATAATGAACTTGACTCTGGTCTAAATCCAATTTACTAGATGCAGCCGAGCAACCAATGGGATGAAAATACTCGGTTTTTGCATTTGGTCGCAAATGGAAAACATGGAAGAGAATATACCAACTAGAACAGGATGAGGGTACAATCATACGTAGGGCATGAGAACCTAAAATTGTACATCTCTAACTGTTATAAATAACTTTTTTGTCCTCGTGAGCATAATTCTGTGTCTCTCGATGAACAAAGGGTAGAGGATATCCCTCAACTCGGGATAGATAAGAATGAGATTTTAGCCACACCATTTATAGGGAAAGAGGAGTTTGAGGCAGTATCACAAATGAAGATTTATAAGTCACCAGGTGTGGATGGATTCCCGACATAGTTCTATAAGAAATGGTGGCATATTATTAAGGGTGACCTATACCAATGTTCCATGACTTGTTTAATGGGAAACTTCAGCTATTCAACCTAAATTTGGGACGATTACCTTGTTTCCAAAGAAGGCGGAGGCAGTGCATATTGAGCAGTTCAGACAGATATGTCTGCTTAATGTGAGCTTTAAGTTTTTTTTACAAAAGTTGTCACAAACTGACTGACCCAAATTGCACATGGTGTGGTGCAACCAACTCAGACAACTTTCATGTCAGGAAGACACATACTAGAGGGTGTGGTGGTCCTACATGAAACACTTCCTGAGATTCACTCAAAGAAACTAGACGGAGTGGTTTTTAGGGTGAATTTCGAAAAAGCATATGATAAGGTTAGGGTCGTTTCTCCAACAAGCCTTACGTATGAAGGGATTCGATGATTCATGTAGGAAGTAGGTCAATTTTTTTGTACAAAAAGGCAGCATCAGAATTAAAGTAAATGATGACATAGGTCACTACTTCCAGATGCAAAAGGGTCTCAGGCAGGGGACCCTGTGTCACCTATCTTGTTCAAAATAGTGGCAGATATGTTGGCCATTCTCATATGTAGAGCTAAGGAGGACGAACAAGTAGGACTAGTTCCACGTCTCGTTGATGTGGAGTGTCCATACTACAGTACGCTAATGATTCGATCATCTTCATGGAACATGATATGGCAAAGGCCAGAAATATGAAGCTTGTGTTATGCTTATTTGAACAATTTTTGGGCCTGAAGATTAATTTTAACAAAAGTGAATTGTTCTGCTCTGGGAGAGCTAATGATGAACAAGATGCATATAGACAATTATTTAGTTGTGAACTTGGTACCCTACCGTTTAGTTATTTGGGTGTACCAATTCACCATTGTAGACTCTCTAATAAATAATTGAACTGTATTGAAGATCGATTTGAAAAAAAAACTAAGCTGCTAGAAGGGTAAGCTTATGTTGTACGGAGGCTGACTGGTGCTGATAAACTCAGTACTCACGAGCATGTCAATGTTTCTCCTATCTTTCTTTGAAATACCTGTGGGGGTACGGAAAACGCTAGATTTTTATCGATCACAATTCTTTTGGCAAAGTGGTGAAATTTAAAGAAAATACAGGCTTACTAAATGGGATATCATTTGTAGACTCAAGGACTAGGGGGTAGGCATTGAGAATTTAGAGATAAAAAACATATGCCTACTGAGTAAGTGGCTATATAGGCTTTCTGTGGAGATTGAAGGCATGTGGGTACAGTTATTATGTGACAAGTACCTACATTATAAAACTTTGGCCCAGGTCACCATTAGACCAAATGATACACCTTTCTGGAAGGGGTTGATGAGAGTAAAAGCGAACTTCTTTCACATGACAAAATTCATCATTGGAAATGACCAATCTACTAGATTTTGGGAGGATACGTGACTGGGGAGATACCAGTGGCCACACAATATTCGTCCTTGTATAATATTGTGCATCGCATATTTTGCTACAGTATTACAATCTTCACCTCTCAATATTTAGTTCTGGAGATCGGTAGTAGGAGACCGATGGAACGCTTGGCTGCATCTCGTCAGGAGGTTGATGGATGTACACCTCTCGGATGAGCCAGATACCATTAGCTGGAAGTTATCTATGAATTGTTTGTTTTCAGTGAAATCTATGTATGTCGACCTAATCAACTCTAGTCCAGTTCCGCAATCAATATATATTTGGAGAATTAATGTGCCCTTAAGAATCAAAGTCTTCATGTGGTTTGTTCACAAGGAGGTGATTCTGACTAAGGATAATTTGGCTAAGCGTAGTTGGGAGGGCAGTAACCGATGTTGCTTTTGTGATCATGATGAAACGATTAAACACCTCTTTCTCGAGTGCCCGATGTCTACACTATTATGGCGTTCAGTTCATATAGCATTTAAAATTACGCCTTCAAATAGCATTCACACTTTATTCCGGGCGTGGCTAAATGGGGTTGATCCAAAAATTGTGTCACCTATTCGGATAGGAGTATACGCATTACTTTGGGCTATATGGAACTACAGAAATGATATGGCTTTTAACAGACAAACTCAGATTAATTTTTTGCAAGTTTTCTATAGGGCCACTACTTGGATCCACACGTGGTCGTTACTCACTTCTGCCAAAGGCAGGAAGCATTTGGTTACTGGGTCTACCCGATGGTAGATGGTACCTCGGGTCTACAACCGGTTTGGATGGGGGTCAATAGTAGGCTAGGTGTTTAGTCCTCTCGTTCTATTTTTTGTGGCATTTTCGTCTTTATGTTTCATTTGATTTCATTTTAGCTCGGACAGAGCTTGTATTTGAGCACGGAGGTTGTTCGATTCTTTGCTTAATAATATGGATTCATGCATTATTCTGATGCAGAGGCAGGGGATATCCTCCTATTCTAAAAAAATTGTAGGCTCTATTTATTGGGTTTGCAATCTTTTTTGTGTGTTTAATTAATTTGCTTCCTTCAACGTACGTTCCCAGTTCGAATTTCCAGAGTAGATATCATGAAGTAATTGACGCAAGGTTTGTCTATAACTCATGCTAAGGAATAGGTTTCTATCTTGACCCTTGCCCATATTGTTGTGATATATGTTTCTGTACGTAGCTTTACTATCTACATTGTAAAACATTTCGATAAAAGTTGTGATTTCGTCTTTTCCCAGTGAGTTGCTAGAGTTCCTTGGTGGTTCATACACAAGACGTGTTGTGACGAGGGAGATTGTCATGGATTGAACAAGGGGCCACGTGTTGTGACGTGCATGTATTTTGAAGGCATCTTTTTGTGAATTGTGAACATGTAAACCTTGTCTTATTCGATACTCGAATGATAGTTTTTCTGTCCTCTCAAGAGTGAAATACTCTCTCCATTCTCTAATATAAGATGTTTCAGCTTTTTTCTGAATCGGATGCTTACAGACACATTTTACCGTGTTTGTTTACTTATTTCAATCCGTATATAGTTCATATTAAAATATTTAAGACATATTATATTAGTGAACGGAAGGAGTACATTATGTTTCTTAGTTATGCTAAAATATACTATTACTGCTGCAACTAAGCTAACAGCACTACCTTGATAAAACGACCACATCTAAATCAAAGTACTCCCTTTGTAAACTTGTACTTCCTCCGTCCCAAAATTCTTGTCTTAAATTTGTCTAAATACGGATGTATCAAGTCACGTTTTAGTATTAGATGCATTCGTATCTAGACAAATGTAAGACAAGAATTTTGGGAAGGAGGGAGTATAAAAGTTTACGGAGGGAGTATATAATAGACTAGCTTAGCTATAAGTATGTCCGGGCGGGCTCATAGACAGCCAGCCTCGTAGAAAGCAAATGAGTCAGGCCCACCTGCTAATATATCTAAGCATTGTTGTTGGAAGCAAGCCAGCAATGGCCACCTGTGCAGCGTTCAAGAACATGGCCATGAGCTGCATGGTGGTGCTCCTGTTGGCCGGACAGCTGGTAATGGCCACGGCAGAGGAGGAGGAGGAGGAGGAGGCACGACCAACAGGCCGGCGGCTCCTGCAGTTTCATCGCGCGATGTCCCTAGGCCCTTTGGTATGGCCGTGTCCTCCCGAACCCAAGTGCCAGGCCTGCGTTTCTGTTTGTAGAAATTTTTCTTGTGCGATAGATTGCAGAGAAGGTAAGAAGATTGGTGGGTTCAGCCTCTCGGTTGTTGTTGGTGGTGGTGGTTCGTGTCAGCTGGCCTGCCTGGCAGTGTGTTGTTTTTTCCAGTTACCCTTCTCTTGTTTATGTTTCGGCTGCAACTGCAGCTAGCTAGCTTTCCAATAAATTCAAGAATGGATCGCATCTGTAATATGTGGTTGTGTAGTAGATCTGTATATGTAAGGTAATGTATGCTTTTTTTTCTTTAATAAATGGCGATTTTATTATCTTAGAATGTAGCATCAAGAGCATAACATTATGAATAACACCCGACCTCTACATAACTAAAATGCACACGGGCAAAATTCAAAAATCTGACAAAAATCATGAAATAAACCCGACATATCGGTAACAGTAGAGTCCTATAGACCGACATTATGTCTATGTCGAAGGTGGTGGTGTATCGATCCGGAGGTTATGCTGCAACCCATGTATACTTCTGTCGGTACACATCATCAAATCAAATGTATTTATGCATGCATGCATCTTGCCAACTCTCTAATAGTGTATTAGACAGGGCATGGAGGTGAATGCTATCGATCGGTGCGAGTGTGCCCTATTGCTCCGGGTATTTCCCACCTCTTATTTACGGATGACACACTCCCGTTCTTTAAAGCAAACCATGCCCAAGCCACTCACATCAAAGAGGTCATTACTAGATATGCTAGCGCCACGGGCCAGCTTATTAATCCTCAGAAATGCTCTATTCAATTTGGTGCATGTTGTACAGAGGAAGATCAGGAGGAGGTACGTGAGGTGTTGCAAATTCAGAGTGAGGCTTTTGAAGCAAAATACTTGGGTCTCCCAACCCCTGATGGCCGAATGCATAAAGGAAGATTTCAGAATTTGACTGAGAGGTTGATGAAGAGAATAATGCTATGGGAGGACACGCTCTCTCTGGCAGCGAAAGAAATGATGATAAAAGCGCTCGGTCAGGCCCTCCCTACCTACATTATGGGTGTGTTTAAGTTGCCATACTCAGTCTGTAATGACCTTACCAATTTAGTTCGCAACTTCTGGTGGGGTAAAAAGCAAGGTAAAAGAAAGGCTCACTGGATATCCTAGGATAAGATGACGGAACCTAAATGCAGAGGAGGGCTGGGTTTCCGCGACTTTCGCCTTTTTAACCAAGCATTGCTTGCGCGACAAGCTTGGCGCCTTCTAACGAAGCCGGACTCCCTATGCGCGAGGGTTTTAAAAGATAAATAGTATCCTCATGGCTCCCTCGATGATACTGTCTTTGCAGGAAATGCATCTTCGACATGGCATGCCATGCACCATGGACTAGACCTTCTCAAGAAGGGCCTGGTATGGCGTATTGGTAATGGCGAGAGTGTCAGAATCTGGAAAGACCCGTGGCTGCCCAGGCCACATTCATATCGTGTCATCACAAACCGGGCAAACTGCCGCCTACACCGAGTCTCAGAGCTACTGGACGACCAAGGGCATTGGGACGAGGCTGCTCTTCACACTCACTTCATGCAGGCTGACGTTCAAGAGATATTGAAGATTCGGTCGTGCCCGCATCAGCTTGAGGACGTCCTCGCATGGGCGCCCGACCCTCGTGGAATCTTCAGCGTCAGGAGCGCGTACAAGCTGGCACTCGACGAAAAAAATCGCACTTCTACGTGCGCCACGAGCAGGGCACCGGACGGCACTAGAGCCGTCTGGGACACGGTATGGGGGTGCCCTGCCCCCCCCCCTAAGGTACGAGTACTGGCTTGGAGAGTGGTGACAAACTCTTTAGCTACTATGGCTAATATGAAAAAAGGAAAATAGTAAAAACTGACATCTGTACTATTTGTGGGATGGAACGCGAGGACACATTCCATGTTTTTTGCAGATGTCCGCGTGCCCGGGAGCTTTGGTGTACTATGGAGAAGAAATGGCGCATGCCGAGACTTAAGACCGTCGTCAACACGGACCGGACCGGCTATTGCAACTTCTCCACAGTGTGGCGAGGACGAGCGCCGCCATGTACTCATGACAGTGTGGCGTATATGGCATGTCCACAATGAGATTACACACCAGAAGTCGGCGCCTCCAGTTCAAGCCTCTTGTCGCTTCCTTTCGAGTTATATTGAGTCGCTCATGTGCATTCGTCAACACCCAAACGCAAATATGTTGAAGTGAAAGATGGTCTTGAGGATGCTGAGTAAATAGGCAATTTTCCGATTAATTTAATCCACGAATTAACTACTAGCATGACATTGACACAAATAATAGCATACTGATATTCAATCATGCAAACACATACTACACTAATTGTAGACAGATCTACATATAACGCTAGCATGCCTAAAACAGAAAACAGTAGGAGCGGGATAAACGAGTTATACCCTCCAGTAGGCCATGCAGTGGCCGCGGCGGCGGTGACGGCAGCAGCGTCCTCGGCTGCCTTCTTGTCGGTTTCGATCTTCTCGGCGGCGGCACGTTCGGCGTCGGTGGCCATGGTGATGACGAGGGCGACGGGGATGTATAGGAAGTAGACGAACGGCGAGCAGTCGCGTAGTTGCTTCCCAAAAACCTATTCGCCCCTCTCCCGTACAGGATCCAGAGAGGCGAGGTTTCGGAGACCTGCTCTCCCGTCGACCGTGTACGCGGCGGACGGGATGGAGTCACCGGCGGCAGCAGCAGCAAAGGGACGACGGCGGGCGTGGAGGCAGATGTGTTCTGTTGGCCGGCCGCTAGGGTTGGCAGCGCCCCACATATATATGTGCGGCCACGCGTGGAGAGATGTGGGCTGAACCCACGTCCAAGTCGATAGCCCACGATCCGACGTCTCAGATTGTGACCCTAACTCTCCATTCCTGACCGGCAAAAAGAAGCGCATAGGAGTGAGCTCGGCTCGGCTCAATCCCGCGGCGCGGCGCGGCGCGGCGCGTCGTGACGTGGCGTGGTGATACGTCCAAAACGTATCTATAATTTTTGCTTGCTCCATGACACTTTTGGGTGATATTGCTATTATATTCATACACTTCCATACACTTTTGATCATATTTGGACTAACTTACTAATCCAGTGCACCCAGTGCCAGTTTCTGTTTTCGGCTGTTTTTGTATTTCAGGTTTTCACGTTTCGAGAACTGCCCAGAAAAATGCAGAAAAATTATATAAAAAATCAGCGTTCCGGAAACAACACTGCGTCCGAAGGGCAGCCTGGGGGGGGGGGG
>LR738713.1:647901857-647915529 GCA_902687465.1 Secale cereale | reverse complement strand
GGGGGGGGGGGGGGGGGGGGGCACCAGGGCTCCAGGCGCCCTGGCGGCGCGCCCCCCGAGACTCCCCCGGTGCCCTACTTTGGCATATATTTAAAGGGTCCTCCGTAACCCTCAGAAGAGGAACTATTTTCGCGATCCCATCTCTGTTTCGCCGCCGCCGCCGCTTCCAAGATCGGGAGCACCAGGAGAACTCTTCCCGGCACCCTGCCGGAGGGGAGGATCACCATCGGGAGCTTCTCCACCACCATGGACGCCTCCCGGATGACTCGTGAGTAGTCTCCCTTGGACCATGAGTCCATGACCAGTAGCTATGTGATGTTCTCCTCCCGTTCTTATGCTTCACTAATTAGTCCTCGTGAGCTGCCCTACATGATCGAGGCACCTATGTAATCCTTATGCTGTTGCTATGTTGAGTTTGCTAGGATCCGATGGATTATGAGATTATGTTCAGATTGATCTTGAGTAATATATTTGATTCACCTCTTTTATATTTTAGTTCATAAGTAATTCTTGCATGTTCTCCGTTGTTATTTATTGCTTTGGCCGAGTAATAGGTAGTGACTCCAAGAGGGAACGTTATGCTCGATTGTGGGTTCATGCCCCTCGATGACTAGCTTGAGTGACAGAAACATGAGTCTAGGGGATGTGCTGTTGCCACAAGGGGGAAAACAACGGTGCTTGTGCCCGCGGGTGCAAGGATTGTTTACTTTACGCAAAGTTCTTTTAATGCAGTTGTCTGTTGCATTGAGTTTACACTATGGGTGGGACTCGCAACTTAATACCAGCGAGATGTTCTAGATAGATATCTCAAGGTGGATGATTAGTAGTAGATATTGATGGATTTCGGTCTACTTACTTTGGAGTACCGCCCATGCTTTGAACCTCAACCTTTCTTGCAATGTAGTCAGCATTGGTTTGCGTTCGTGGTCCTGTCAATTGCCCAGCTGTAATTTGTTTACCTCACATAGCTGTTTTATCGTCTTTTGGGAGAGAGACATCACTAGTGAACATCATGAGACTCCGGTCCATATTACCATCATTGATCACATCCACTATTTACTTTCCGTTATTACTTACTATTGCAAAAACTATCTATCACTACTATCATTGCTTTTAATCCTTTGTGAACTACAAGGCCGGAGGGATTGACAACCTCTCTGAACTCGTTGGGAGCAAAGTTATTTGTATCTGTGTGCAGGTCCACGTTGATTGCTACTAATCTGGCGCCGTAGCAATTGACACCTACTTGTTGAACCTAGGAGTCTCTGGGGAATCGATCCTTGGCATCTTTGCTAGGGGAAAACACTTCTACAATACTGCATCTTACACCTTCCACTTGGGGTAACCAACGAGGGGTTCGAGGCCCATCAAGGAGTATTTTCTGGCGCCGTTGCCGGGGACTCCACTCTTCAGGATAGGGGAGTTGCATGCTATCTTTTACCTTTACTTTTTAGTCTTGTTAGTTTACCTTTCGTTTTTGCTTTAGTACCTTTTATCGAAAATCAAAAAAAAAAATTATTTGCCTTTTTATTAGTAGTCCTTTTTGTTTAGCCAAACATGTCAGGATTTGGTGCTTTGAGGGAATCGGAAGTTCTAGATTTCCTTTAAAGGGATGGAGAAAATATGAAGAAGGCATGGGACAGAATTTCTGATGCACATAGAAGAATTATGTCTTGGATACCTATAAAAATTGTGCTTAGAAATTATTACCATGGTCTTTTTAAATGGTGTAAACACTCCCTTGACATTATAGCTGAGGGAGATTTCCTAGAATGTGATGAAGCTAGAGCTCTTGAAATTATATATGGTCTATCTAGTTACTTTGTTTATGATCATAATTTTGATACTGTCATAGATAGACTTGCTACTATTGAAAAGAGAATGGATGCTCTAGACTTAATGAAGGTAGAGAAACCTAAACCCAATAAGAGAGACATTCTGGAAATAGATAATGACTGGGAGCCTTTTGTTAGGATTAGCATCTCTAATCAAGACTTCCTTGCTTATTGTGATATTCGATCTATGGTTTCTACTATGCTAAAAATTGTTCATGATTCTTTAAAATTTAACATGGATAGATTACCATCTTATCATGAACACACTAATGGAGATATTTCTGAAATCCAGGGAAAAATAAAAGACGTGCCAGATAAATTCCTTAAAGGGATTGCAATGATTGATTTCTTCATCGTGGAGCCAAACCAAGGAAATATAGTGCTTGGAAGGGACTTCCTCCGAGCAGTTAAAGGCTTCATTGATATAGGTAAGGGACAAATCCGCTTACGCGGGAAGGCAAAAGGTGTGTACCCCTTTCCTAGAAGGAACAAGAATGAACTTGTTGAGGAACCATTTGGATCAATTTATAACTCCGATTATTATGATGATTATTGATTCCTCTATGCATTATGCCTAGCTTAAAGGCATAAAAGAAAGCGCTTTTGGGAGGCAGCCCACATGAATAAATTTTTTGCTTTTGTTGTGTCTTGATGTTGTTTACTGCTGTAGCATCATCATTGTATCTTTGCTTTTCATATTTGTGCCAAGTATAGCCTCCGATTGCTAGAAAGTTCAAAAGTTGTGAGGTGCTGTCCAGGAAACAGATTCTGTCCTTGGATAGAGAAATTCGTATAAAATCACCAGATCATCTTTTTGGTCTGAATTTTTTCGACAGCGTTCTCTATATAATTTTCTTTCGTGCATCTGTTCTGAGTTTTTTTATTTGAGTTGCAGAAGTATCCCGAAGAGATCAATTACTGCCTGCTGTTCTGTTTTTCACAGATTCTGTCCTGTTTTGCCTTTCCTTCACTTTGAAAATCAAGAACTTGCTTTTTCTTTGCAAAAAACTTTTGGCAATCTTGAGAAACAGTAGAACTTCAAGAATATCCTTATTTCCAGCAAGGTATAATTATTTTATTAAGGGTACTAACCTCGCTAATCAGATTATGATGAGTTGTGTATGAAGGGAGTTTTCAAGTGTGCGAGGGAAGATGATAAAAAGATTCAGGAGTGTCAAGCGCTCAAGCTTGGGGATGCCCTCGTGCACCCCCAAGAAATATTCAAGGAGTCTCAAGCGTCTAAGCTTGGGGATGCCCCCGTGCATCCCCTTCTCCATCAACATTATCAGTTCGTCTTTCGTTCCGCTATATTTTTATCACTTCATGTGTTATGTGCTATGCTTGGAGCGTCTTGCTTTTAGTTTTCTTTTTAGTTTTTCATAACGAGTCGGAACTCAGCATTCCTTTATGTGGGAGAGAAACACGCTCCACCTCTACCTAGAACATAACATAGAATTTTCATGTCTATCTATGCTGTGTGTGTTCTTTGTCTTTTAATAGCTACTATCGTGCTCTGCTCTTAGTATTCATGCTTATCTTTTCAAAGAGCTTTTGTTTAGTTGGTTGCTTGAACTCTCTTTAATTACCATGCTCACCTTATTAAGAGAGTTTGCTTCCGTTGCATGGGTTAATGTGTCTATGATAAAGATGCTACTTGCATGATGGTGCTTAGTAGTTCAGGTTTTCTTATGGTTAATCTCAAATAGCTGGGGGTTCCCAATGTGTTATTGGAGTACCAACTTGGTTTGTTTGCCTATGATGTGGTATGGTTTAGTAATATCTTCCTTCGAGAACTTATTTTGATTGACTTGGCGTATGCTCACGCATATTTAAGACTGTAAAGAAAGTCTGTCAAGCCTTGATGATCTTTTATGTCTAAGTAGCGATATAACTACCATGCCTGATTCAATATTGCTTTGTCGCTCTGCATGATTATGACCGTCATTGCTCTCTTAGTTGGTCGCTCCCAGTCTTTGGCTAACCTCCACCTGTACTAAGCAAACTAACCATGCAATACATAGCTCATGGGAAAGTAGCCTAAAAACTATTGTGGTAAAGAATATGTTGCCTATGTATCTTATTTCTTATGAGTTGCTTGCTGAGCGGTAACCATGTTTCTGGGGACGCCATCAACTGTCACACTTTTGTTGAATATCATGTGAGTTGCTATGCATGTTCGTCTTGTCCGAAGTAAGGGTGATTTGCCGTGGGTTGAATTAATATGCATATTGTTAGAGAAGAACATTGGGCCGCCAACCAAAGCCATGCATGATGGTGGAAGTTTTAGCTTGGACCTTAATCCTCAATCTCTTATGAGAATATGCTTATGCATTGAAGGGGAGTCCATCATCTATTTTCTATGTTGTCCCGGTATGGATGTCCTCAAGTTGAGATTTATCAAAAATGAGAAATCAAATGCGATCTATCTCCTTGGACCTTTGTACAGGTGGCATAGAGGTACCCATTTGTGACACTTGGTTAAAACATATGCAATGCAATGATAACCCATGGAAATCCGAGCTAATTAGGACAAGGTGCGAGCACTATTGGTATTCGATGCATGAGGCTTGTATCGACGTGACTCTTTACGTCGAACTCTTTATCACCTCCATAACCGAGAAACATTTCCTTATTCCTCTAAGGATAATTTTGACCACTATCTAGTGATCCACTCCTGGACCACCTTTGTACCCTCTTGCCAGACATGTGGCAAGGCACACATCAGGTGCGGTACTCATCATGGCATACCGTATAGAGCCTATGACAAAAGCATAGGGGACGACCTTCGTCCTTCCTCTTCCTTCTGCCGTGGTCAAGTTTTGAGTCTTACTCAACTTCACACCTTATAACTCAGGTAAGAATTCCTTCTTTAACTGACATATTTTGAACTCCTTCAAAATCATGTCAAAGGTGTGTGTTCCTTTTGAAAGTATCATCAGGCGTCTTGATCTATCTCTATAGATCTTGATGCCCAATTATGTAAGCAACTTTATCCAGGTCTTCCTTTGAAAAACTCCTTTCAAACAACCCTTTACGCTTTCCAGAAATTCAACATCATTTCGGATCAACCATATGTCATTCACATATGCTTATCAGAAATGTTGTAGTGCTCCCACTCACTTTATTGCAAATACAAGTTTCTAACAAACTTTGTATACCCAAAAACTTTGATCACTCCATCAAAGTGTATATTCCGACTCCGAGATGCTTGCTCTAGTCCATAGAAGGATCGCTGGAGCTGGCATATCTTTTAGCATCCTTGGGATCGACAAAACCTTTCTGATTGTATCATATACAACCTTTCCTTGCAAAAACTGGTAAGGAAACTTGTTTTGTCATCCATCTGCCAGATTTCATAAATGCAGCTAATGCTAACATGATTCCAACGGACTTAAGCATCGCTACGGGCGAGAAAATCTCATCGTAGTCAACTCCTTGAACTTGTGAAAAACTCTTTGCCACAAGTCGAGCTTCATAGACGGTGACATTACCGTCCACGTCCGTCTTCTTCTTAAAGATCCATTTATCTCAATGGCTTGCCAGTCATCGGGCAAGTCCACCAAAGTCCATACTTTGTTTCGATACATGGATCCTATCTCGGATTTTTCGGCTTCTAACCATTTGTCGGAATATGGGCCCACCATCGCTTCTCCATAGTCCGTAGGTTCATCGTTGTCCAACAACATGACCTCTAAGACAGGATCACCGTACCACTCAGGAGTAGTACATATCCTTGTCGACCTACGAGGTTCGATAGCAACTTGATCTGGAGCTTCATGATCACTATCATTAGTTTCCTCTTCAACTGTCGTAGGTTCCACAGAAACATCTTTCTGTGTTGCACTACTCTACGGTTGAAGTGAGGGTTCGACAACCTCATCAAGTTCTATCTTCCTCCCACTCAATTCTTTCGAGAGAAACTCCTTCTCGAGAAAGGACCCATTCTTAGGGACAAACATTTTTTGCCCTTGGATCTGAGATAGGAGGTATACCCAACTGTTACCTTTGGGTATCCTATGAAGATGTATTTGTCCGCTTTGGGTTCGAGCTTTTCCCGGCTGAAGCCATAAGCCTCGCAGCCCCAAACATTGAGAAACGACAACTACGGTTTCTTTCCAAACCATACGCCGTTGTCTCAACGGACTTTAGATGGTGCCCTATCTAAAGTGAATGCAGCTGTCTCTAATGCATAACCTCAAAATAACAGCGGTAGATCGGTAAGATACATCATAGATCGCACCATATCTCATAAGGTTCGATTACGATGTCCGGACACCCCATTACGCTGTGGTGTTCCAGGGGGCTTCAACTGCGAAACAATTCCACAATGTCTTAAGTGATTGCCAAACTCATAATTCAGAAAATATCCCCTTGATCAGATCGTAGGAACATGATCTTCTTGTTATGATGATTCTTAATCTTCACTCTGAAATTGTTTGAACCTTTCAAACGTTTCAGACTTTTGCTTCATTAAGTAAATATACCATATCTACTCAAATCGTCAGTGAAGATGAGAAAATAACGATATCCACCACACGCCTTAATTCTCATTGGATCACATACATCAGCATGTATGATTTCCAATAAGTCACTTACCCGTTTCATTGTACCTGAAAACGGGATCTCAGTCATCCTGCCCATGAGGCATGGCTCGCATGTGTCAAGCGATTCAAAATCAAGTGACTCCAAACGTCCATCAGCATGGAGTTTCTTCATGCATTTTATGCCAAAATGACCTAAGCGGCAGTGCCACAAGAAAGTGGTACTATCATTATTAACTCTACATCTTTTGGCATTAATATTATCATCATGTGTATTACTATGATCGAGATTCAACAAACCATTGGGTGCATGACCATAAAGGTATTATTCATGTAAACAGAATAACCATTATTCTCTGACTTAAATGAATAACTGTATTGCAATGAACATGATCTAATCATATTCATGCTCAACGTAGACACCCGATAACATTTATCTAGGTTCAACACTAATCTCGAAAATAGAGTAAGTGTGCGATGGTGATCTTATCAACCTTGGAAACACTTCCAACACACATCGTCACCTCGCCCTTAGCTAGTCTCCGTTCAGTCTGTAGATTTTGCTTCAAGTCACTAATAATAGCAACTGAACCGGTATCCAATACCCAGGTGCTACAAGGAGTACTACTAAGGTACACATCAATAACACGTATATCAAATATACTTTGTTGAAGTTGCCAGCTTTTCTTATCTACCATGTATTTGGGGTAGTTCCGCTACCATGTGACCGTTCCCCTTACAATAGAAGCACTTAGTCTCGAGGTTTGGGTTCAACCTTGGGTTCCTTCATTAGAGCGACAACTGGTTTGCCATTCATGAAGTTTCCCTTCTAGCCCTTGCCCTTCTGAAACCAGTGGTCTTGTTAAACCATCAACACTTGATGCTCCTTCTTGATTTCTACTTTCGCGGTCTTAAGAACCGCTAATAGCTCCGGGATCATCTCCATCCTTTGCATGTCATAGTTCATCACGAAGTTCTAGTAGCTTGGTGATAGTGTCTAGAGAATTATGTCAACCACTATCTCACCTGGAAGATTAACTCCCACTTGGTTCAAGTGATTTTAGCACCCAGACATTCTGAGCACATGCTCACTAGTTGAGCCATTCTCCTCCATCCTTTTGGCAAAAGAACTTGTCAGAGGTCTCATACCTCTCAACACGGGCATGAGCCTGAAATCCCAATTTCAGCTCTTAGAACATCTCATGTGTTCTATGGCGTTCAAAACGTCATTGGAATCCCGATTCTAAGCCGTAAAGTATGGTGCACTAAACTATCAAGTAGTCATCAGGACGTGTCTCTCAGGTGTTCACAACATCCACAGACAACGTTGTAGGGGTTTGCACATCGAGCGGTGCATCAAAGACGTAAGCTTTCTGTGCAGCAGTGAGGACACTCCTCGGACTACGGACCCAGTCCGCATCCTTGCTTACAATATCTTTCAACTTAGTCTTTCTCTAGGATCGTATTAAACAGGGAGCTACAACGCAGTTATTGGTCTACAACATAATTTGCGAAGACAACTTAGACTATTGTTCATGACAATGAAGTTCATCTAATGAACTCCCACTCAGATAGACATCTCTCTAGTCATCTAAGTGATACATGATCCGAATCGACTAGGCCGTGTCCGATCATCACGTGAGACGGACTAGTCATCAACGGTGAACATCTTCATGTTGATCGTATCTTCTATACGACTCATGTTCGACCTTTCGGTCTTCCGTGTTCCGAGGCCATGTCTGTACATGCTAGGCTCGTCAAGTCAACCCTAAGTGTATCGCGTGTGTAAATCTGGCTTACACCCGTTGTATGCGAATGTTAGAACCTATCACACCCGATCATCACGTGGTGCTTCGAAACAACAAACTTTAGCAACGGTGCACAGTTAGGGGGGACACAATTCTTGAAATTTTAGTGAGAGATCATCTTATTCACTACCGTCGTTCTAAGCAAATAAGATGTAAAACATGATAAACATCACATGCAATCAAATAGTGACATGATATGGCCAATATCATTTTGCTCCTTTTGATCTTCATCTTCGGGGCTCCATGATCATCATCGTCACCGGCATGACACCATGATCTCCATCATCATGATCTCCATCATCGTGTCTTCATGAAGTCGTCTCGCCAAACAATACTTCTACTACTATGGCTAACGTTTAGCAATAAAGTAAAGTAATTACATGGCGTTATTCAGTGACACGCAGGTCATACAATAAATAAGACAACTCCTATGGCTCCTGCCGGTTGTCATTCTCATCGACATGCAAGTCGTGATTCCTATTACAAGAACATGATCAATCTCATACATCACATATATATCATTCATCACATCCTTTTGGCCATATCACATCACACGGCACATGCTGCAAGAAGAAGTTAGACGTCCTCTAATTGTTGTTGCAAGTTTTTACGTGGCTGCTATAGGTTTCTAGCAAGAACGTTTCTTACCTACGTCAAAACCACAACGTGATATGCCAATTTCTATTTACCCTTCATAAGGACCCTTTTCATCGAATCCGATCCGACTAAAGTGGGAGAGACAGACACCCGCTAGCCACCTTATGCAACTAGTGCATGTCAGTCGGTGGAACCTGTCTCACGTAAGAGTACGTGTAAGGTCGGTCCGGGCCGCTTCATCCCACGATGCCGCCGAATGAAGATAAGACTAGTAACGACAAGAGGATTGACATGATCTACGCCCACAACTACTTTGTGTTCTACTCGTGCAAGATACTACGCATAGACCTAGCTCATGATGCCACTGTTGGGGATCGTAGCAGAAAATCAAATTTTTTCCTACGCGTCACCAAGATCTATCTATGGAGTAATCTAGAAACGAGCATAAAGGAGAGTGGATCTACATACCCTTGTAGATCGCGATGCGGAAGCGTTGCAAGAACGCGGATGAAGGAGTCGTACTCGCTGCGATTCAGATCGCGGTTGATTCCGATCTAAGCGCCGAACAACGGCGCCTCCGCGTTCAACACACGTGCAGCCCGGTGACGTCTCCCACGCCTTGATCCAGCAAGGAGAGAGGGAGAGGTTGGGGAAGACTCCATCCAACAGCAGCACGACGGCGTGGTGGTGGTGGAGGAGCGCGGGACTCCAGCAGGGCTTCGCCAAGCGCTGCAAGAGACGAGGAGGGAGAGGGGTAGGGTTGCGCCAAGAGGCAGAGGTCAGAACCTGTTATGGGCAGCCCCAAACCTCACATATATATAGGGGGAAGGGAGGGCTGCGCCCCCTTTAGGGTTTTCCACCCCTAGGGGTGCGGCCAGCCCTAGATCCCATCTAGGGGTGGCGGCCAGAGGGGGAGAGGGAGAGGGGGCGCACCAGTTTGGGCCCTAGGGCCCATCTGCCCTAGGGTTTGCCCCCCTCCCCTCTTGGGGCGCCTTGGGCCTTGGTGGGGGGGCGCACCAGCCCACCTGGGGCCCCCTCACACACTTGGCCCACGTATGCCTCCGGGGCTGGTGGCCCCACCCGGTGGACCCCCGGGACCCTCCCGGTGGTCCCGATACGTTACCGATAGCGCCCGAAACCTTTCCGGTGACCAAAACAGGACTTCCCATATATGAATCTTTACCTCCGGACCATTCCGGAACTCCTCGTGACGTCCGGGATCTCATCCGGGACTCCGAACAACATTCGGTAACCGCGTACATACTTTCCCTATAACCCTAGCGTCATCGAACCTTAAGTGTGTAGACCCTACGGGCTCGGAAACCATGTAGTCATGACCGAGACAACTCTCCGGCCAATAACCAACAGCGGGATCTGGATACCCATGTTGGCTCCCACATGTTCCACGATGATCTCATCGGATGAACCACGATGTCAAGGATTCAATCAATCCCGTATACGATTCCCTTTGTCTATCGGTATAGCACTTGCCCGAGATTCGATCGTCGGTATACCGATACCTTGCTCAATCTCGTTACCGGCAAGTCTCTTTACTCGTTCCGTAACACATCATCCCATGATCAACTCCTTGATCACATATTGTGCACATTATGATGATGTCCTACCGAGTGGGCCCAGAGATACCTCTCCGTCATACGGAGTGACAAATCCCAGTCTCGATTCGTGCCAACCCAACAGACACTTTCGGAGATACCTGTAGTGCACCTTTATAGCCACCCAGTTACGTTGTGACGTTTGGTACACCCAAAGCATTCCTACGGTATCCGGGAGTTGCACAATCTCATGGTCTAAGGAAAAGATACTTGACATATAGAAAAGCTTTAGCATACGAACTACACGATCTGTGCTAGGCTTAGGATTGGGTCTTGTCCATCACATCATTCTCCTAATGATGTGATCCCGTTATCAACGACATCCAATGTCCATGGTTAGGAAACCGTAACCATCTATTGATCAACGAGCTAGTCGTCTAGAGGCTAACTAGGGACATGGTGTTTGTCTATGTATCCACACATGTATCTGAGTTTCCTATCAATACAATTCTAGCATGGATAATAAACAATTATCATGAACAAGGAAATATAATAATAACCAATTTATTATTGCCTCTAGGGCATATTTCCAACATCTTGATGTCGTTTACTGCTGTAGCATCATCATTGTATCTTTGCTTTTCATATTTGTGCCAAGTATAGCCTCCGATTGCTAGAAAGTTCAAATGTTGTGAGGTGCTGTCCAGGAAACAGATTCTGTCCTTGGATAGAAAAATTCGTATAAAATCACCAGATCATCTTTTTGGTCTGAATTTTTTCGACAGCGTTCTCTATATAATTTTCTTTCGTGCTTCTGTTCTGAGTTTTTTTATTTGAGTTGCAGAAGTATCCCGAAGAGATCAATTACTGCCTGCTGTTCTGTTTTTCACAGATTCTGTCCTGTTTTGCCTTTCCTTCACTTTGCAAATCAAGAACTTGCTTTTTCTTTGCAAAAAACTTTTGGCAATCTTGAGAAACAGTAGAACTTCAAGAATATCCTTATTTCCAGCAAGGTATAATTATTTTATTAAGGGTACTAACCTCGCTAATCAGATTATGATGAGTTGTGTATGAAGGGAGTTTTCAAGTGTGCGAGGGAAGATGATAAAAAGATTCAGGAGTGTCAAGCGCTCAAGCTTGGGGATGCCCTCGTGCACCCCCAAGAAATATTCAAGGAGACTCAAGCGTCTAAGCTTGGGGATGCCCCCGTGCATCCCCTTTTCCATCAACATTATCAGTTCGTCTTTCGTTCCGCTATATTTTTATCACTTCATGTGTTATGTGCTATGCTTGGAGCGTCTTGCTTTTAGTTTTATTTTTAGATTTTCATAACGAGTCGGAACTCAGCATTCCTTTATGTGGGAGAGAAACACGCTCCACCTCTACCTAGAACATAACATAGAATTTTCATGTCTATCTATGCTGTGTGTGTTCTTTGTCTTTTAATAGCTACTATCGTGCTCTGCTCTTAGTATTCATGCTTATCTTTTCAAAGAGCTTTTGTTTAGTTGGTTGCTTGAACTCTCTTTAATTACCATGCTCACCTTATTAAGAGAGTTTGCTTCCGTTGCATGGGTTAATGTGTCTATGATAAAGATGCTACTTGCATGATGGTGCTTAGTAGTTCAGGTTTTCTTATGGTTAATCTCAAATAGCTGGGGGGTTCCTAATGTGTTATTGGAGTACCAACTTGGTTTGTTTGCCTACGATGTGGTATGGTTTAGTAATATCTTCCTTCGAGAACTTATTTTGATTGACTTGGCGTATGCTCACACATATTTAAGACTGTAAAGAAAGTCTGTGAAGCCTTGATGATCTTTTATTTCTAAGTAGCGATATAACTACCATGCCTGATCCAATATTGCTTTGTCGCTCTGCATGATTATGACCGTCATTGCTCTCTTAGTTGGTCGCTCCCAGTCTTTTGCTAACCTCCACCTGTACTAAGCAAACTAACCATGCAATACATAGCTCATGGGAAAGTAGCCTAAAAACTATTGTGGTAAAGAATATGTTGCCTATGTATCTTATTTCTTATGAGTTGCTTGCTGAGCGGTAACCATGTTTCTGGGGACGCCATCAACTGTCGCACTTTTGTTGAATATCATGTGAGTTGCTATGCATGTTCGTCTTGTCCGAAGTAAGGGTGATTTGCCGTGGGTTGAATTAATATGCATATTGTTAGAGAAGAACATTGGGCCGCCAACCAAAGCCATGCATCATGGTGGAAGTTTTAGCTTGGACCTTAATCCTCAATCTCTTATGAGAATATGCTTATGCATTGAAGGGGAGTCCATCATCTATTTTCTATGTTGTCCCGGTATGGATGTCCTCAAGTTGAGATTTATCAAAAATGAGAAATCAAATGCGATCTATCTCCTTGGACCTTTGTACAGGTGGCATAGAGGTACCCCTTTGTGACACTTGGTTAAAACATATGCAATGCAATGATAACTCATGGAAATCCGAGCTAATTAGGACAAGGTGCGAGCACTATTGGTATTCAATGCATGAGGCTTGCAACTTATAGGATGTTTTATGCATGACACATATGAAGTACTACTACCGTTGACACAATTGCTTCCATGTTTTCAAAATAAAAAGCTCTAGCACTTCAAGCACCAACTACTGAGAGCATGATTGTCATTCTGAGTGTAATGTGCATTGTCCCAATGTCTTTTGCATGATTGTGATATCGTTTATTCTGAAATAATTGTATCTAGTCATCACTTAAACCTTGAAGGTGCCCCTGCATTTATGTTTTGCATCACTAAAGGGGGCAAGCTAGATATCACTTTATCAGATCTGCACATCATGTTCATTGCAAATCTTTTTGATGTTTTAGTTTCATATTGTAAAATTTTCAGTCATTTGTGATTTTCTCTTGAGGCAACTTAATTACTTTAGAATCATTGTCTCAGTAAGCTTTTGTCATATGACTATGAAAAAGTCCTATATGGTTAGTAGCATGTCACCACAGAAATTATTCTTGTTATCATTTACCTACTCGAGGACGAGCAGGAATTAAGCTTGGGGATGTTGATACATCCAAAACATATCTATAATTTCTGCTTGCTCCATGCCACTTTTGGGTGATATTGTTATGATATTCATACACTTCCATACACTTTTGATCATATTTGGACTAACTTACTAATCCAGTGCACCTCAGTGCCAGTTTCAGTTTTCGGCTGTTTTTGTATTTCAGGTTTTCACGTTTCGAGAACTGCCCAGAAAAATCCAGAAAAATTATATAAAAAATCAGCGTTCTGGAAACAACACTGCGTCCGAAGGGCAGCCTGGGGGGGGGGGGCACCAGGGCTCCAGGCGCCCTGGCG
>LR738713.1:647879096-647901766 GCA_902687465.1 Secale cereale | reverse complement strand
GGGGGGGGGGGGGGGGGGGGGCGCCTGGGCCCCCCGAGACTCCCCCGGTGCCCTACTTTGGCATATATTTAAAGGGTCCTCCGTAACCCTCAGAAGAGGAACTCTTTTCGCGATCCCATCTCTGTTCCGCCGCCGCCGCCGCTTCCAAGATCGGGAGCACCAGGAGAACTCTTCCCGGCACCCTGCCGGAGGGGAGGATCACCATCGGGAGCTTCTCCACCACCATGGACGCCTCCCGGATGACTCGTGAGTAGTCTCCCTTGGACCATGAGTCCATGACCAGTAGCTATGTGATGTTCTCCTCCCGTTCTTATGCTTCACTAATTAGTCCTCGTGAGCTGCCCTACATGATCGAGGCACCGATGTAATCCTTATGTTGTTGCTATGTTGAGTTTGCTGGGATCCGATGGATTATGAGATTATGTTCAGATTGATCTTGAGTAATATATTTGATTCACCTCTTTTATATTTTAGTTCATAAGTAATTCTTGCATGTTCTCCGTTGTTATTTATTGCTTTGGCCGAGTAATAGGTAGTGACTCCAAGAGGGAACGTTATGCTCGATTGTGGGTTCATGCCCCTCGATGACTAGTTGATTGACAGAAACATAAGTCTAGGGGATGTGCTGTTGCCATAAGGGGGAAACCAACGGTGCTTGTGCCCGCGGGTGCAAGGATTGTTTGCTTTACGCAAAGTTCTTTTAATGCAGTTGTCTGTTGCATTGAGTTTACACTATGGGTGGGACTCGCAACTTAATACCAGCGAGATGTTCTGGATAGATATCTCAAGGTGGATGATTAGTAGTAGATGCAGATGGATTTCGGTCTACTTACTTTGGCGTACCGCCCATGCTTTGAACCTCAACCTTTCTTGCAATGTAGTCAGCATTGGTTCGTGTTCGTGGTCCTGTCAATTGCCCAGCTGTAATTTGTTACCTCACATAGTTGTTTTATCGTCTTTTGGGAGAGAGACATCACTAGTGAACATCATGAGACTCCGGTCCATATTACCATCATTGATCACATCCACTATTTACTTTCCGTTATTACTTACTATTGCAAAAACTATCTATCATTACTATCATTGCTTTTAATCCTTTGTGAACTACAAGGCCGGAGGGATTGACAACCTCTCTGTACTCGTTGGGAGCAAAGTTATTTGTATCTGTGTGCAGGTCCACGTTGATTGCTACTAATCTGGCGCCGTAGCAATTGACACCTACTTGTTGAACCAAGGAGTCTCTAGGGAATCGATCCTTGGCATCTTTGCTGGGGGAAAACACTTCTACAATACTGCATCTTACACCTTCCACTTGGGGTAACCAACGAGGGGTTCGAGGCCCATCACGTGGCGAGGCGAGCGGAGGAGGAGGAGTGTGCGAGGGCCTCATCTCTTCTCAAGCTCCAATGGCATGAGGGAGAGAATCCCTTATAAACCACTCCAACTCTCCTTCCACTTCCGGGGTGGGACTAAACTTCCCACCACTTTGTCATGCCACCTACATGGGCCCTTAGAGGTCAAATCTGAAATTGTCATATGGGCTCTAGGCCCATCTCATATTTCAACAATCCCCCACCAGATCTCGAGGGCCCATTGTGTCCTCTGTTCCAATTACTGTTTCGATATACCAGTGTTTCAGCGAAGACCTGTTAAGGTTGAGCTTCACCTAGAGCAAGTAGCTACACTCCTTCACAACTGAACAATGGACTATGCCTTGAATTGTCAGTTTGGCGTAAAGAAGCTTCACCACATGTCTTACTGATACTAGGCTGCCGAAGGCTGACCCCTCGGGTGGAGCATATAAGTCACACTCCTGGCCTGTTCATGAGCTTACTAGAGATCACCCCAATCTCATAGACTGTGACCAGCAGTCGTGCTCATATAGGTGCGTTCCTCCAAAGATCGCACTGTAGGACAGCATCTTGCTTATACATATAAGCCTTGGAACACATTAAGACAGTAGTCATCCTCCCATACAGTATTGAGAGTATTGCATCTCCAACGGAGTCGGTTAGTATAGTTACTCTCCTCAGTTCACCACTGGCTTGTTTTCCCAGGTCCTACTTCACGGGATCTCCGATCACATAGATTGGGTTACCACCATGGCAACTCATGTGGGTCTCATACCCATCTCCCTCGATGCCTTATCTATCACAACACGTGATAGCCCTTTTGTAAAGGGATCTGCCAGATTCTTAGCCGTATGGACATATTCCAACGCTATCACTCTGGAGTTTCTCAATTTTCTCATAGCTTTTAATCTCATTCTTATGTGTTTGTTGGACTTCATGTTGTCCTTTGAACTCTTCACCTTGGTGATGACGGTCTGATTGTCACAGTTCATAAGGATAGCCGGAACCGGTTTATCAACCAATGGCAAGTCCATCAAAAGATCTCGAAGCCATCCCGCTTCGACACCAGATGTGTCTAATGCTGTTAATTCTGCTTCCATTGTCGATCTCGTTAAGATCGTTTGCTTGCAACACTTCCGGGAAACAGCGCCACCTCCAAGAGTAAACATATACCCAGTTGTGGCCTTCATCTCATCAGCATCAGAGATCCAATTCGCATCACTATACCCTTCAAGTATCGACGGGTATCCGGTATAGTGAAGTCCATAGTTCATAGTACCCTTCAGATAACGCATAACTCTTTCAACAGCATGCCAATGTACATCACCCGGTTTTGATACAAACCGACTCAGTTTACTCACAGCAAAAGCGATGTCAGGCCTCGTAGCGCTAGCTAGGTACATCAGTGAACCAATGATTTGAGAGTATCTCAATTGATCTATAGCCGTGCCTTTGGATTTTCGAATCAACATGCTAGGATCATATGGTGTTTGAGATGGTGTGCAGTCCGAGTATCCAAAACGACTCAACACCTTCTCAACATAATGGGATTGCAAAAGTGTAATCCCACCCTCATTATCTCTGAGTAGCTTGATGTTCAAGATAACATCAGCCACACCAAGGTCTTTCATCTCAAAGTTCTGAGATAGAAACGACTTGACCTCCTCAATGACTTTGAGGTTGGTTCCAAATATCAGTATGTCATCAACATACAAGCACAGTATAACTCCTTCGCCCCCACCATGGCGATAGTATACACATTTGTCAGCTTCATTAACAACGAAGCCAACAGATGTCAGTGTTGTATTAAACTTATCATGCCATTGCTTAGGTGCTTGTTTCAGGCCATATAAAGATTTTATCAACCTACACACTTTTCCTTCCTGATCATCTATCACAAAGCCATCTGGCTGTTGCATGTAGATTTCCTCGTTTAGCTCTCCATTCAGGAAAGCTGTCTTAACATCCATCTGGTGGACGAGAAGACCATGTGAGGCCGCAAACGAGAGAAATACTCGAATGGTGGTCAGTCTGGCCATAGGTGAATAAGTATCAAAGAAATCTTCCTCTTCTTTTTGGTCATAGCCCTTGGCCACAAGCCTAGCCTTGTACTTTTCAATCGTACCATTGGGCCTAAGCTTCTTTTTGAACACCCACTTACATCCCAATGGTTTGCAACCATAGGGACGCTCAGTAATCTCCCATGTCCCGTTAGCCATGATGGAATCCATCTCGCTACGGACCGCTTCCTTCCAGTAGTCAGATTCTGGAGAGGCATACGCTTCTGAAATAGAAGTGGGAGTATCATCCACGAGGTACACGAAGAAATCATCACCAAAGGTCTTTGCAGTCCTTTGTCTCTTTCCCCTACCAAGGTTTTCCTCGTCATCCTCCTCAGGATTTTCATCATGTGTTCGTTCATAGTATTCCATAGGAATGGCAGGCTCAAGAGTCTCCTCAGATTCCTGTCTAGAAGTGCTTTGCATATCTCTCATAGGAAATATATCCTCGAAGAATGAAGCATCCTTAGACTCCATAATTGTACCAACCTTTTGGTCAGGTACCTCAGATTTCACTACTAGAAATCTATAGCCAACGCTATTCTTAGCGTAGCCCAAATTAACGCAGTCCACGGTCTTCGGTCCTAGCTTGCACTTTTTGGGGATTGGCACATTGACTTTCACCAAACAGCCCCAAGTACGGAAGTACGAGAGTGTTGTCCTTCTCTTCGCCCATTTCTCATAGGGAGTGATCTCATTGTCCTTTGTCGGAACTTTATTCAGGACATGACATGCCGTCAATATAGCCTCCCCCCACCATGCCTTGGATAAACCCGACGTATCTAACATGGTGTTAACCAAATCAGTTAGAGTACGGTTTTTCCGCTCGGCAACCCCGTTTGACTGGGGTGAATAGGGAGGCCTCCTCTCATGAATAATGCCATGTTCCGCACAAAAGGAATCAAACTCACTCGAGAAGTACTCTCCACCACGATCTGATCGGACTCGTTTAATTTGTTTTTCAAGTTGTTTCTCAACTTCTGCCTTATAGATTTTAAAGTAGTGTAGAGCCTCATCTTTAGTATTTAACAGATACACATAGAAATATCTAGTGGAATCATCTATCAATGTCATGAAGTATTTATTTCCACCTTTAGTCAACACACCATTCATCTCACAGAGATCAGAATGCATGAGTTCTAATGGTGCCAAGTGTCTCTCCTCCGCGGCCTTGTGAGGCTTGCGAGGTTGCTTAGCTTGTACACATGAAAGGCACTTAGAACCTTTGGCTAAAGTGAAACTCGGGATTGAATCCAACTTAGCTAGCCGCGTCATAACACCGAAACTAATGTGACAAAGACGTGAATGCCAAACTTCTGATTCATTAACATTCGAATGAATATTGTTGACGACTTTATTGCAGAAATCTGCGAGGGAAAGGCGGAACATTCCTCCGCTCTCATAACCTTTTCCAACAAAGAGTCCATATTTCGTAACAACTAATTTATTAGACTCGAAAACCAACTTAAACCCTTCTCTACATAGAAGGGAGCCACTAAAGAGGCTCTTCTTGATGGCGGGGACATGCTGCACGTTCTTTAGCTGCACGATCCTTCCCGAAGTAAACTTCAGATCGACCGTGCCAACACCATGAACAGAAGCACTCGCGCCATTCCCCATCAATACAGACCCGTGGCCTGTGACCTGGTAAGAAGTGAAGAATGAAATGTCAGCACACACATGAACTCCTGCACCTGTGTCCACCCACCAATCGTTGGGCTCAAACACTGAAAAAACAGTAAATAAATTACCGTACCCAGATGCACCATTGTCATTGTTGCCCACAATCATGTTGACAGACTTGGAGTCCTGTCCTGGCTTCTTATACTTGTTTGGGCACTTGTTGGCCCAATGTTCAGCCGAACCACAAGTAAAGCAGCCCTCATCCTTTTTGTTCTTCTTGAAGGTCTTCTTACCCTTCTTCTTAAAGTCGGCATTGTGTTGGACACCGTTCTTTCCCTTGGGATTGTGGGAGTTGGAGTTCCTCTGGTTCACCATGTTGGCGACAGAAGTCCCCTCAACCGCTTTCCCGTTCGAGTCCATTGCACTTGAGTTCTGCTCAACACTCAGATGGCCAATGACATCCTCCACTGAGAATTCACGCCTCTGATGTTTCAGAGTAGTGGCAAAGTTCCTCCAGGAATTAGGGAGCTTAGCGATTAGGCAGCCCACGACAAACTTGCCCGGTAACTCGCACTTCAGAAGCTCAAGCTCCTTAACAATGCATATTATCTCATGAGCTTGCTCCAGCACATGACGGTTTTCAACCATCTTGTAATCGTGGAACTGCTCTATAATATACATCTCACTCCCAGCATCGGTGGCCCCGAATTTAGATTCGAGCGCCTCCCACAAGTCCTTGGTGACACGCACATGTAAATATGCGTCGACCAGTTTATCTCCGATCACGCTAAGAAGTGCTCCGAGAAACACGACGGTGGCCTCCCTGAACGCCTTCTCCTGTTCGGGAGCAATCGTTCCCGTGGGCACACCGGCGACCCAGAATACGTTCATAGCCGTGAGCCATAAAGTGGTCTTAGTCTGTCAACGCTTAAAATATGTACCGGTAAACTTATCCGGTTTCAGTGCAGCGGCAAAGCCACTTGTCGAAAAATTCCTACACATAATAGGTTTTTGGATTGCTGAGTGAATAGGCAATTTTCCGATTAATTTAATCCACGAATTAACTACTAGCATGGCATTGACACAAATAATAGCATACTGATATTCAATCATGCAAACACATACTACGCTAATTGTAGACAGATCTACATATAACGCTAGCATGCCTAAAGCAGAAAACAGTAGGAGCGGGATAAACGAGTTATACCCTCCAGTAGGCCATGCAGAGGCCGCGGCAGCGGTGACGGCAGCAGCGTCCTCGGCTGCCTTCTTGTCAGCTTCGATCTTGTCGGCGGCGGCACGTTCGGCGTCTGTGGCCATGGTGATGACGAGGGCGACGGGGACGTAGAGGAAGTAGACGAACGGCGAGCAGTCGCGTAGTCGCTTCCCAAAAACCTATTCGCCCCTCTCCCGTACAGGATCCAGAGAGGCGGGGTTTCGGAGACCTGCTCTCCCGTCGACCGTGTACGCGGCGGACGGGATGGAGTCACCGGCGGCAGCAGCAACAAAGGGACGACGGCGGGCGTGGAGGCAGATGCGTTCTGTTGGGCGGCTGCTAGGGTTGGAAGCGCCCCACATATATATGTGCGGCCGCGCATGGTGAGACGTGGGCTGAACCCACTTCCAAGTCGATAGCCCACGATCCGACGTCTAGGAGTGAGCTCGGCTCGGCTCAATCTCGCAACCCGCGGCGCGGCGCGTCGCGTCGCGTCGTGACGAGGCGAGCGGAGGAGGAGGAGTGCGCGAGGGCCTCATCTCTTCTCAAGCTCCAATGGCATGAGGGAGAGAATCCCTGATAAACCACTCCAACTCTCCTTCCACTTCCGGGGTGGGACTAAACTTGCCACCACTTTGTCATGCCACCTACATGGGCCCTTAGACGTCAAATCTGAAATTTTCATATGGGCTCTAGGCCCATCTCATATTTCAACAGAGGACTGATCATATGCTCAAGCAGAAGGTAGATTTCTCATCTCCTATGGAGAACTCCCGACCGTTGGAAAAGTGGACCAAGCCCCCTATAGGTTGGTGCAAACTAAACGTTGACGGTGCCTTTGCTGAAGCGGACGGGACCGGAACTGCAGGAATGATCCTGCGAAATCATCATGGCGCTGTGATCTTTGCCTCCTGCCGATTCCTGCCGAGGTGCTCGAGTGCACTTGAAGCTGAGATCGCGGCATGTATGGAGGGTGTATCTCTCACACTTGAATGGAGCTCTGATCCTTTCATCCTGGAGACTGACAGTACAACTGCCGTAGCTATGATCACTGATGCAGCAGTGAATAGGTCACCGGTTGCATCGCTAGTGGAAGAAACAAAGCGTTTGCTGGGGTTAGGACATGAGCATGGGATAGCACATGTTAGGAGAGATGGGAATCAGGTTAGCCATGAGCTTGATCAGATGGGTATGGCGCCACGCACAGCCGTTTGGCTATGCCATGCACCTGTGGAAATTACCCCTTTGTGTAACCTTGAATGTGACAACCCTGATTGATGAATGAAAAGTTCTATTTTCACAAAAAATGTGTATTATTAATTCCACAGTTATAAATTAGCCATGCAAATATTTCATTCTCTCGAGATCGCTGCTACTAATTTGAATCATTTCATGCTTGAATTATTCCTTCATGTTCTCCTTCTAGCTACCGGCAAAGCTATGGACGACAACCTTCTGCTACTCTATGCCCAAACAACCTTCATGCATGTGCTTTAACTAAAAGCTAATTCATACGCCCCTTGCGCACTCCTCCAACTCACACCTTAGAGTATCCACAGCCGGACGCCTTAAACCGGCATCAACCGACTGGGTGGACAGCCCGGTCACTGATCAGTCAAAAAAATATGACCCACCTAGGCACCTCAAACTGGCCTCAAATGCCAGGGCTGACCAGCACCCCTCATATCTAGCCCAAATCTGAGGGATGTGGGGCGGCATGAGCGTGTCAGCCACATCAGACTGATGTTCGGGTCGAAAACGAAATTGCTCGAAAAACAAACGGTCTGATGTGCATCTCCTGGGGGGCGTGAATATTGCATGGCGCCGCCCTGACTAGCCGTCCGAGGGCCAAAGGCGGGCTATTCAAGCCAGACGGTGACCCCTAGCCCTAGACACATCCACTTCCCAGCTCTCTGCACCGCCAGCCCGAGACACTTCAACTACTCTCCCTCTCTGCCTCCCTACTCGCTCGTCGTCCATGCCATGACCCGACAGAGGGTGAGAACCTATCCTATGCTCACGCTAGAATGACGCCTCCAGCTGCTCAAGGAGATCCGGTCTAGGCGTGAAGCCCATATCACAGCCAGCCTGCCTCTACACTCGCCAGAGCTGAAGGAGGGGGAGCAACCAGATGTAGGGCATGACACCCAACCCATGGAGGGGGTGGAATCGGAGGGGGAGGCAGGGGCGACCGAGGGAATCACCTGGAGGACGCAACTCAAAGTCGCCCAAGCGGAGAAGGTGGCAGAGCAGACCGCGATCCTGGAGTCCATCCAGCCAGAGGCGAAGGTGGAGGCCAACTGACGCTTCCTCCGGCAGGATAGAACGGAGATCGATGAAATCTTTACCTCTATTGAAACCGATGACGATCCAGAGTTGCCGTAGGCGTCCATCTACCGGGAGCCCGACAGGGAGATCGTGGACATCTCCAACGATGAGTAGTGTAGGGTAGAAAGGATATGTACGTAGTATGTAGGTTTTTATTTTGCATGGTTTTCATGGATTTCAGGTATCAACTATGAGGTACTTGAATGCAACAGTCAAATTTGGATGTGTGACCGGTCCGCAAGCGTTTGAGGGCCTGAATTTGGTGTCTACGGCTATAGATGCTCTTTTTCGATAAAGGGGGTATATTAATATCTACGAAGATACCAATTAACCCAGCCTCTTTTTTATAAAGGGACGATTAATATACCAAGCGAAGGCATCAACAAGATATCGAAAGACATTAAGGATGGACACAACAGAAAACAAAGATAGAAATAGATAAATATGAAAACAAAGACCCCGTCGCAGTAATGAAAGACTCGCAACAACAACACTCTAACCACCACCAAAGGAAACACCTGAACTACGGAAGAGGTTTTATATAAGTGACACCTCGAAGAAGGAAACAATGCATAAGCGTTGTTGTAGCCCAATCAAGGATCTTGAGTTTTCACCCTAGAGAGAGTCTGAGATTCCAAAAACAATGCCTTCGCAAGATCATTGCCAGGTACAACCAATGAAGGAAAGACCTTGGGCTTTCACCCTGGAGATCGTAGCTCGATGCTCGAGAAGCACCCCCGAAATTGTTGTTCACCTATGTTGATGCCCCTTCCTTCCAAGGCCGCCGCTACAAGTCCTCAGCACCCGACACACATGAAAAAAAAACATGTGTCGCCATAGTTTAACGCAATCAAAACTCCTCGCTGCCATTAATTCTCCCATCGCAGCCGCCATGAATTTCTTCACCACCTCAACGTTGTGGAAGTCTATACTTAGACATGTCCCATGGCACCGGCAAGACTACCCAAGTAGTAGTAACGGAAAGGAACAGGTTTAGGAGAACTTGAAGTTTCGCGACACACCCTGATGAAGCCTCTCTGGCTGAAGATGACGGAACGCACAACCGAATCAATTCGGATCCAAATATTCAGTGGCACCTTGCATCAAAAGCTGGTATCTCTGATAGGAAGACCGGAACCCGTCGGTGTCTAGATCGAACAGGTCAACATGCATATTAAAGTTTCGGAGCATGAAGAACAACAGAGCCAACTAACGTAGGGCTCCTGTGGATTGGGACGGACTGAATCTGAGCATGGGGACCTGCCATAGCCAAGCGTACAATATGGAGGACATAGCACCGAACCCACACTGGCGAGCTTGGTCCAGCCACTCCCGACAAGATATGTTCCTGCCGGCCACCGTCGCAGCAGCCTCTCTACCAATCGGACCACCCATCCAAGCACCGATGAGTGGATCGAAGAAGTGCTGCATATCTTCGAGATCCACCGCGTCCTTGCGCCATGGATAGTAGCAGACCAGGCAGCCAAAGCAGCATGGAGTAGCTCCTCCAGGCCAGACCGTCGCGTCGCCCAAGCAGCCACATGAGTCGCCACCGTCGTGAACAGGTCTGGGACCGCCGCCCCGGCGCCCAAGCATCCACCGGCCAGATTGATTCCATCCGAGGACGATAACAGAGCCCCACCGCCATCATCAGCACCACGGGATTCTCCCAGGTCAGGTGCGTCCTCTGACCGCGGCGAGCATAGGAGATCGGAGATGAGAAACGCGCTGGGAAGAGATGAGATCGTCACCCATGTCGCATGTCTGGATGACGCGGGGCCGCGGCGAAACTTATGTTCTCCACTCCAACTGTAGATGCTCTTATTTGGGTATACCAATTCACCATCGTAAGCTAACAAACAGAGAATGGAAGTGTATTGAGGATCGATTTGAAAAGAAACTGAGTTGCTGGAAGGGCAAGCCGATGTCATACGGTGGCCGATTAATTCTCATTAATTCGGTACTCACGAGTATGCCAATGTTTCTCCTGTCTTTTTTTGAGGTACCTGTTGGAGTTCGGAAAAGATTAGATTTCTATCGATCCCGCTTCTTCTGGCAGAGTGATGACCTGAAGAGAAAGTACAGACTCGCTAAATGGGATATCATTTGTCGACCGAAAGACCAAGGGGGTCTAGGTATAGAAAATCTTGAGGTGAAGAACAGATGTCTTCTCAGCAAGTGGCTATATAAGCTGTCTGTAGAGATGGAGGCTACTTGGGCACAAATTCTGCGTAATAAGTACCTTCATTCCAAAACTGTGTCCCAGGTGACTGTGAGGCCGACGGACTCGCCTTTTTGGAAAGGACTGATGAGAGTTAAATCAGTCTTTTTCCATAGGACAAAGTTTATAGTTGGAGACTGTACTTCTACGAGATTCTGGGAGGATACATGGCTAGGGGAAACACCCTCGCGCTTCAGTATCCTTCTCTTTATAGCTTTGTTCAACGAAGAGACACTTTTGTTGCGACAATACTTCAATCCACTCCTCTTAATATTCATTTCAGGAGAATGCTAGCCGGAAGTCGTTGGGAAGCTTGGCTCCATATTATGAGACGACTGATGGATGCATAACTTTCTCAACGACCTGACCAGCTGTGCTGGAAGCTTACTAGGAATGGAGAGTTTACGGTTAAATCTATGTTTCTAGATGTTACCAAATCTAGCTCTATTCCTAGTTCGAAACATGTTTGGAATGTCAAAGTACCTCTGAGAGTTAAAGTGTTTATGTGGTGTGTACACAAACAAGTCATTTTAACTAAGGACAACTTGGCAAAACGAAACTGGACTGGATCTAAGAGATGTTCTTTTTGTGATCGGGATGAATCCATCAAGCACCTCTTTCTTGACTGCCCGATGGCAAAAATCTTATGGCGGACTGTTCATATCGCTTTTAACATTACTCCTCCGAATACTATCAACACGTTATTTGGGACGTGGCTTGACGCGATAGATTCCGAATCAGTGAGACATATTCGTGTAGGAGTATGTGCTTTATTATGGGCAGTATGGAATTGCCAAAATGATTTGGTTTTTAACAGAACAACAAATACATATTTTTTGTAGGTTATCTTCCGAGCCACCGCGTTGATCCGTATGTGGTCGCTACTCACTCCGGCGGAGGCCAGGGAGCGTTTGGTTACTGGGTCTATCCGATGAGAGATGGTAGCACGGGCTATTTTCAACCGGTTTGGATGGCGGTTATGTAATAGGATAGGCAATTAGTTTTCCTATCTTTCTCTTGCCAGCCGGTTGTGGCTTATTTTTATACTTCTGCTCTTTGTGAGCTTTTTTGTTTCAGACTACAGGACCTATGCTGAACTTATTTGCTTATTAATAAATGTGGTCGTATGCATCACTCTGATGCAGAGGCCGTGGATCTCCCCTTTTCGAAAAAAAACAGTAGATGCTCTTATATATCACCCTTTGGTTCTACTCATGCTTTCAAAGCTTGATATATAATAGGTGCTAGCTCTTATTTCCTTCAACGGTTATCGTAGCCCACGACTTGACACATGCAGGAGAGCTTTGTTTTTAGATGTGTTTCTTCGAATTTTGTCAGAGTTTGTGTCTTTCTCGGGAAGATGAGACGGTGGTGGCTTGCTGAAAATGGAATAAGGTTCTCCCCGTCTAGCCTGCATCACGGTGATGCATCTCTGCATCACCAGTGGGCGTGTGGAGGTGTGTCTTCAGCGGATCTTTCTTTGGTGGACTTCGTGGGATTTTTTTGTCATTTGTCTATGTTTGTGTGTCCTTAAGTTTGTTCTTTCCGTTCTACGCTGCTCTTCATCGTGGCGGTTGCTCTTCTGGTGCGCTGGTCATATGAGACCTTAACATGATGATTTTCTGGTTGTTTACTACAACAAGTTGTGCCCGGCTCCAGTGAGGAGGGGCGATGACGGCAGAGCGCCTTCGGCTCGCTTCAGTGCTTATAGTCGTCGCAAAGTGGTCTAGAAATCTAGATATAATTTTTGTAATTTTTGATGTTTTTTGTACTATCATGTTTGAAGATGAATAGAATGGATATTTTTCTAGAAAAAACACACAAGGGGTGGTGACGAGGAGAGCATCAAGGAGAGAATATGATCACAAGATCAATATAATTAAAATGAATGGCACTACCATATGTATGACGATATAATTCCTGTAAATTTTGATGTTTTTTGTACTATCATATTTGAATATGAATAGATTGGATGTTTTTCTAGAAAAGAACACACAAGTGGTGGTGACGAGGAGAGCATCAAGGAGACAATGTGATCAGAAGATCAATATAATTAAAATGGACGGCACTACCATATGTATGACGGTGTACAACGTGACCCACATGATAACCGCACGATGTAACTAGCAATAGTTTGAAAATATATTTAAGATGACTCTAATAAGACTAATATGATTCTATAATTGTTCGTATAATTTCTTAATAGATTTGGTTAAACTTTAAAATTTTACTTAACAAAAACCTATAACTTTAAGGCCTCTCTGATTTAGGATTCTCAAAATGCAGGAATAAGAAAAGTATAGGATTAGAGTCGCATGTCCACTTGAACCCTATAGTATTAGCAAGGAGTGTTTAATGTTAGTGGCAAAAGCGTGCGTATCTTTTCCTTTATTGAAGGATTTAAAATAAGTATAAAATAGGTATAACACAAGGCAGGAAGGCAAGGGGGCGTGAGGATGGTGTCCGAAGCAAAGAGACAAGAGATGCTTAACCAGAACCGAGGATACGACACACAATTAAACCCACAAAACCATGAACATGAGAGGCACACCAAACAAGCTAGACATCAAACATCGCCAAAACTTGTACCGGGGATACCACAGTCCACGAGCGACAAGATAGCGCCTTCAAGATGAAAAACGATGCCGCGCCACTACCGCCATTCGGTCGGAAGAACTGGACCTAGGGTTTCCCCTGAGCTCGCAAAGAGACGCAGATGACGTCCGTAACAATGCCTCCAAGAAGGAAAACGACAACCGATAGCGTCGCCACCGTCAGCATTCGCAAGACGAGAAGCGATTTCTCCTGGCCTGACTCTAAGCAATCCCATTGCCCCAGGGATCCAAAATCTGACATGAGTAAGCCGTTGTAGGTCTGAACCGCCAATTTCGAAGGGTTGGCGGGGCCGCAGCTACCGCCGGAAGATGGCAGCTAACGCCACCAGACAAACGACATAGGATTTGGCGCTTGGCAAGGCGTGGAGGTGTACATGGTCAAGGGTGTGGTGAGGCGGCGAGGAACGGCTTAGGGGAAGCGACGGTGACTAACGACGCCGGCAAACTAGAATGTGAGAATGAATGCATGCACTACGGGCACGAGTCATTTCATGGGTGTCCTAGAGACGCCGAGTGCGAGGACCTCCACTATGTTTGTACACACACGATTGTACTACAGTAGTGTAATATATACATACTATGAATATTTTTGTCGCATTACTTTCGTTTATGGTTCTGGAGAACAAAATTGGTCAAGGTGCCTTTTCTTTCAGTTTTCGATAGTAGTACTTACTAGTATACTGCATCAATTGGGAGAAAGAGATCAAAAATTAAAAGGCAATAAAAGCTCTATAAATCTAGGGTTCTACAGATATGTCAGCCTCCTAGCAACAGCAACACAAGCATAGCGCGCACATCATGCAAAGCAGCAACCATAGCCTCCTTTCTAGTAACAGAGCAGTTCTTCATCAATCATCGGTGATTCGTCGCTGGATGATGATGATGATCTAGACCTTCCTCCTTCACAGGGGGAACGATCCATGCTTGATCAGCTAGCCGTCGATGCAGGGCGCGTGGACTCTTGCCAGAAATTGGGCAAGCTCCACACCTTCTCACCAATATGGAAAGCCTACAAACCACCAGAAATATCATCACCAAACAGTTGACAAAAAAATACCATGCAAGGACTTCACAAAAACAATCTATGCCTGTCAGAAAACCAAGCCACAAAATCAGATTCCAGCCGTGGACAGGGCATGATTTTCATAATCTCAATAACATCAGCGTGAAAAAAGTGTTGTTGTAAAAGCCCTCTGTTCCAAGATCCATCCGTATTCAACAGTTCAGCAACCCATTTGAGACGGCACTGTCATTTTGGCATGATGGGGAGGCATGAAGGAGCACGAGCACGAGGTATCCATGGGTCTGTCCAGATCCGGACCTTTGCACCATTGCCGATACGCTAGATGATCCCTTTCTTAAGCAACTCAAGGCCAAACTCGATGGCCTTCCTAGTGGATGACACATTTCCCGTGAAGACTGTATCCACCAACGGGCCATTGGGGTAATACTTTGTCGTAAGAACTTTGGTGCATAAGCTATCAGGATGTTCAATTAATCTCCATGCCTGTTTAGCCAACAAAGCCTGGTTGAAGAGCTTTTGGTCTAGGAAACCCATACCACCACAAGCTTTTGGCCTGATCATACAAACCCAAGAGATCCAATGAGTGCGTTGTTTATTTTGCTAGCACCCCACCAAAACTCTCTTATCATTTTCTTAAGATTTTCACATAGACCCATGGGAAGTTTAAAGACACCTATGAATTAGGTTGGCAAGGATAGCACAACTACCTTGGTAAGGATTTCGTTTCTACCGCCAGAAAATTCACCCCATTGCACCATTCTTTTTAGGAGCTTCCCTTGAATGCTCTGAAACTTCCCTCGTGTCATCTGGCCCTTTGGTGTTGGGAGCCCCAAATATTTTGGCTCGAATTCTACTTGTGTGACCTGTAGCACAACGCGGACCTCCTCTTGTGCATCGCTTGGGCAAGCTTTCCCGAACATCAGAGATCATTTATCAACGTTAACCAGATGGCCCGTCCCTTGCGCATATGTATTGATCACTTGCTGCACCCTCAAGACTTGCTCGGCCTCTGCCTTAAAAAAGAGCAATGTATCGTCAGCAAATAACATATGAGAGATACCAAGGGCGCTGCTACATACTTCCAAAGGCACAATCTAATTACCATTTATCTCTTTCTGTAGTAAAGCTGAGAGACCAACTGCGACATACAAAAATAGGAAAGGCGACAAGGGATCTCCGTTGCGCAGACCACGGGAAGGGGTAAACGAATCCAACAAGGTTCCACTGAATTTAACTGAGTAGTCCCCCGTGGTCACACATGACATGATCCAACAGGTCCGTCAGTGAGAGAAACCTAAGCCTTTCATCACCTTCTCCAAGAAACCCCAATCCACACGATCATATGCCTTTGACAGGTCAATTTTTTAAGCACAGAAAATCTTACCCGGATTTGTGTTCTGCCTAATAAAATGGAAGCACTCAAAAGCCAGCAACGCATTATCTGCGATAGCCTTCCAGGGACGAACGCACTTTGGTTCACCGAAATAATATAACCAAGTATAGGCCTTAGTCGGTATGTTAAATTGCATGCTGCCTAAGTATTTTAGAGAGTAATAGTCCAATGTTCTTGTAGGTGATCTAAGATACAATTTATACAGCCGATGCTGAAGTGATGCTCTTTCCAAATGCCAAATGCATTGCAAGATCCTGATAACAAGTATTAAATTTTACTACATAAAAGAATTTTACATGATGGTCTTTGAGCTTCCATAGATGCATTTTTTCATAAATCCCTTCAAACTTTTCACTGGGGTATTTGTCTTTGCCAAGTAAGACTATATGGGAAAATATATACTATAAACCTTGGATCTTATTTTTTATGATGAAGGTTCTATCAGGCTCCATACGCTATAAACTAAATGGTTAGAGTGCAAGTTTTTGGCATTTCATAGATGTAATAAGATGGATAATAGTTATATGGTTTGGACTGTTAAGACTTTATGTTGACAAATAGATGAATATAGATATGTGGATCACATTACCTCATGCGGTAAGAATTTGAGGCAATGCTACACTTTATAGATCTTTTTACATAACAACACACAATTTTCTAAGACCATTGGTTGTGTGCGTAGGAATTCCGACTTCATTATTGACAAGTTCAGTTATACCTTATGTGCATTGATATGTATATAGTACGAAATTTATTGTGGTATTAGCACCAAGGTTGGTATCATGTATCATGAATCTTGTGTGGGTTTCCTTTGCGAAATCAACACGCTTGATATAAAATAATATAGGAAAAGGTCAACTGCTAGGCTACTGTTGCTTCAAAGAGTGATCCAAATTATTTGGCATTGGTAAAAAAACATGTAGAATCGAGATGGAATATAAATTACCGCTAAGCGCAGTTTATTGTATTTGGGTAGCACTAACATACGAGTAGCTAATGCAATGCAAACTCGTTGATTTTTCTTGCTCTGCTACATTAAAGTATATCGTTTCTCTCATGCCTACATTATGCATTTCATTCTTGAGTTACTCTTCTATAGGTTCATTATTTGGCTATAATTTACCAAGTTTGTTTTGTGTAGAACTACCTCACCATGGCTAAATTGGGAGAAAAACAATCTGCATACAAACGATGGAGCTATGCATGAACAGAAGATGATCACTGAGTTGATTTGGCTTACCATTTGGCCCCATTTCAACTTTCTGTAGTTACCATGATGAAAATTTTAGAGGGCCTTCAAAGAGAGGTTTCTTGCGAAGAACCAACATTGACTATATCATCGCCATATTGGGTATCCATGGTTTGGTATGCAAAGGATCCTTCTTGGACTATGCTTATATATGTTGTTCTGTTTTTTCGTATGGTTTGTTGATTGCTTTTGCCATAATTGTTTTTATTGTATTCTTTGTAAGAAATAGGAAATTCTCTCCACAAGGGAGGTTGTGCATCTTATCTAGAAGATGCACGATGGCTAGTATCCTGAGATAATTTTGTATTGCAATGGATGCTTCATTTTAGTATACTCTAGTATGGTGAAGCAATTATTTTAAGGGTTAATTATCCTTTTGCCCTCAGTGGTGTCCATGTGCTTAGTTTTGCCCTCAGATGCGAATTATGCTCAGTTTTGCCCCTAGTCCATGCACAGCGACTCGTTCCGTGAATTCTACCGTCTCCGTCAGGTCAACCTTTTGACTTGACCCTTACAGGTGGGACCAGGCGGCAGAGACAACCAATTGTATTCATACTGTTGCACGCGTGGTTGTGGGACCCAACAGAGAGCCGTTGAGCAGAGAGCCGTTGCCACTACAAGAAATATGTCAGCTTGTGACCACCACTATTGGTCACTGAATGGTCACAAATTTCCATGTGACCTTTTTGTGACCAAAAACATAAGGTCAAAAGCTGGCCGTCATAAACTGACTATAGCGACCTTCTCTGTGAGAAGGTCATAGACGTTTATGACCAAAATATGCCTACTGTCGTGTTCTGGTCACTAGCAGCCTCCCCAGGCCACGTAGGCATCCAGCGTGGCAAGATGATGTGGCACAAGATTCAGCCCGGTCCAATTCGGTTTTCTACTTGGGCCTAGCCCAACAATTCGGCCTTTTTAATATATATTTTTTCCTGCTAGTTTTTGTAAGCTACTTGGGCCTGGACCAACAATTCAGCCTTTTATTTATTTCTGGGCCGTGGCCTTTTAACATTATTTGGGCTATTATATTTGAAGCTGGAGCCACCAATCAGATGGGTCCCACTTCTCATCATCTCACACATTGGGCCCACTTGACAGAAATTTCAAAACTGCTCAGATTATTTTCATAAGTGGGTCCCACGAGTCAGGTTTCCATTCCACACGTTTTCAAATCACATACATAATCAATATTTCAGACCGAACAGTACAAATGTAGTTCATCAAATAACACTAAGTCTACTACAATCTGTACAGTCTATTACAACCCCAATATGCCTACTGTTACAATATTACAATATTTACAGTCTCGTCTTCAAACTTCATAGAGACAACTCTTGCGGAGTAGGGCTACACTATACGGCTTCAAACATCAAATTTCGTAGACCTGGAGCTCCTGTAAAAGAGTGAACACATAGGCAATCATAATTTGGTGTGGTCGAATAGCTGAAGTAACGGCATAATTCGTATTCATCTAAGGTTCGTTCAAGCACTATGTACAAACCCTGTGTGAATAGGAAGTGACTTTGGTATATGGTACAATAGCTGGAATAGTAGCGAAGTTGCTTCACCTATGGTTTAAGCGCTAAAACCATTGTGTGTGGCACTCCAGGGGTTGGTTGGGATGCTGGTGCACGCCTGAGCAGCGACCTTCACCATGGCTTCAGGAAGGATGCCGGCATTGCAGATGTTTGCAAAGGACCGCATGTGCTTCATTCCATACTGTGCCAACGAGCCACATTGTGATTCAAAAGCACGCACCTGAAGAAAGGGAGGACATAATATTAGTCATGCACAGCAGGGGCAGAAGAAATTACATGTTGTAACTGCATTAACTATAGTTGTAATATTCCATATGACACATGTATGTATGTATGTATGTATGTATAGAGAGCTGGCAATATGTCGAAGTGAAGAAACTGGTTGAGCATCCAAAGTTTCAATCCAGAAAATATCGATCCTGAATAATATTAGTCCTTAATATATATCCTGTTCTTCCAGTACGATTGGGATATACTCCTATTTGTCAGTCAACCCAAAACTACAACTTTATCTACAAAATTTTGTCCTAGTAGTTCCAGACAATTAACACATGATCAATAGGCAATATAAAAAAACACAACAGGAGCACAAGTAAGATAAGAGATGTTGATAGATGAGCAAGCAAAACGATGTCAAATATAGCCTTACCGTAGACTTGAGACAACTCCAGTCATCAGCAAGAGGCTGGCCAGCTGGGCGAACAGTCTTTAGAACCATTGGACCATCCGCTGAACCAAACAGAAGGTTTTCAATCAGCTCGACGCTGTTGTCAATATGAGATCTATGACCCATCATCTCGAGCAATTGCTTCCGAGCATCGTTTTTCTCAGGGGAGCTCTGAGCCAATTTCTGGTACTAGAGGCAGAAGAAAAGAAAGAAAGAAATCAGTTAGTTTGTCCATCTTTCTTACTGAGTTTATCTATGCATATACTATTGTTGTGGGTAAAGCAGCATGAGCGTATATTGAAATAGTGAGGACAACAGGTCATGCATAAGTGTATCAACTTAACACTTAGTCATGCATAAGTGTTTCACATAAAAAACATACAGAAGTGCAGACTCGAAATTGGATCACTGAACACTTAGTCATGCATAAGCGTTTCACATCAAAAACATACAAAATTTGGAGTAGGAAACTTAATCTCTAAATACTCCAGTAGCAAATACTGCTAACACTAATAGGCCAGTAGCAAATGCTGTATTTTTTGAGTTTTAACAAATGTTTAGTAATTTATGGAGTACAGCAGCAGCATCACATTAAGAAAGTGAGCTAAATCATCACATTTTCAACTCATTACTAAATCTTCTCAGTGAATCAACTAGTACTACAACCAAATTCAGTGAATTAAGCTACTCCATTTTGAAGTACTGCTCGAGTGCTCAAACATGCAGATAGACAAGTACTACAGGTTTCTCGAAGGCGTAGAATCGACCTAGCGTGTCAGAAGAGACATATTAGTACATTTTGTTGGTGAGGCAAGGAAACAGATAGCACTATGTACCGCATCTAGATATTGACCATGGAGTTGTCATAATATTGTTTTATTTATTATCCTTTCAAGAAAGCACAGATAAATCTTAAAACACCATGTAACTTTTTTTTTAACATTACCTCCTGCAAGACACACAAGGCAGCAGGCAACCAGCTCCAGGGTATATGGAGAGAGGATCTGGGAGGGACCTTGGCCCTGGTGCTTCCTGCATAATCCCGCTCAACAAGCAGCACAACTTTAAAGGAGTATGTGGCTGTTGGCCATTCTATGAGTGAACTATCAAGCTTTGAACAGGAGAAGCACAGCGTATGTATCCTTGTAACCAAAGAAACATGCTCATGAAAGCTACTTCTGGTACATCATAAAGCGCTAATCAGAAGGGGGTACTAAAAAAGTTGAGCATGAGTGGAATCCCTGAGCATATTCCTGATGCAAAGCACCAAAGCTTGGGAACAAACCAGTCCTGCCAGCCATCATGGTCATGTGAACAAAACACACTGCAACCTGACAGAAACATCTCTAGTACAGTGCAGAATCCAAAACTAGGCAACACTTTTGGTTAGGTGCTTAACAATGTTTGCTAAGAAAGAGTCTTTGGGAAAACAGAAATAAATAGGTAGTTGTGGGAGCATCTGGCCGTTGGCCATACTACGGGTGCGGGTGACTGTCAAGCTTGGAACAGGAGAATACTACAGTTGAGCTTCCTTGATGCCTAGTTTGCTGAACAACTCGCTCAAGGAAATAACTAACCACGGCGACCACGGCCAGAGCCGCCGCTCCCAGCAGTGGCAGGCGCGCCCCCCTTCTTCGCTATGACGCTTCGCCTCAGAGGCATCCCAGCCTTGAGCTTGGCCTTGCCCTTGGACGTGCCGCTCACCGGTGCGCGCTGCTGAAGCTGGTGATGCTGGCTGGTCATGCCAGATGCCACTTCTGCTGCTGGGCTCACGTTGAGTGTCTTGGAAAGACGTCGGAAGATGATGCCTGAAGCCATTGCACCACCTTGCCTGCACAAACCATAAATGGGTCACTGTGTTGTACATATCATCTAGCTCGGCTCATCAGATGAAATTCGTTTTGGATGAGAAACTTCATGCAGTGTGCGCGGAACATTCAAACAATACACTTAACCCTACATGGAGGCAATCACCTGAAGTAGTAATTTGAATGAAGAAACTGACAGTATGACACACCTAGGCAATCACATGAAGTAGAATTATATCAACCAATTTCTCCTTAACAAACAGCAACCACCGAAACTGCAACCGTGATACTCATTTAACCTTACATGGCAGCATCACATGAAGTAGCAAACAAACAAACATCAATTGCCACCATGACACATGTAGGCATGGCATGAACAAGAGAAAAATATCAAACAATATGTGATCTTTTTATGTAAAAGCATTATTTGGCTTTGCTCAATGTTCACACAATTTGATTGATGGCAAAACTAGGAAATCATGGAACAATAATTGTTTATATTGTTAGTGGCGGCGGGAGGCGTTTTACTTTTCAGATAACACAAAGTGTTGTCTTCTTATAGGGGTCACATATATTGTTCTAAATCTGCCTTTGTGATTTGTTCGCCACCTAATTTGGTTTCTTCCGTAGATTGTGTTGGTTCATTGACGTATTTATCGCAGTACTAAGGTATACCAATGTTACCAAAGTCTAATAAAAGAATGATGTGTCTAGCATATTCTAACAATCAATAAGTTATATATAATGACTAATGTCAAGTTACAGAAGCCTAGACTAAATGAATTACACATCACGCTATGCCGATGTTCATATAAGAGTTATGCATAGTACTTGACTCCCATATAACAAATGTTATCAATTATTACCAACTTTTTAAGCATGTTTCCACATGTTCATCATAGAATTATCTTATGGAGTGTCCTAAGGTACCAGCAACTTGGATTTTCATTGTCTGATAGTATTAGTGTTAACAAGGACTAGGTGACACTCAATAGAAGCTGTGACACAAATGAGGAAACTAGTCAAGTTTTTTTATCCAAAACATTCATTCATATACATAACAAGTATATTTATTTATATGTATAGTGTTCTTAAACCTAGAGTGTTTTATCTTAGTTGATGCATCGATTTCTCAGATTACCAAGGACACACATACTGGAAACCCAAAAGGGAGGCGCTAGAAGTGGTTAAGAGAGGAAGGTACCTGGAGGGGCGACTCCGGTGGCAGGAGGTGCCGGACGAGGATCTCCCTTGGAGGGGCGACTCCGGTAGCGGGCCACCACCACCACGCGCGCGCCGCCTTGTTGACCTTGGAGGCGGCGAGGAGGGCGGCGAGCGGGGAGGAGGCCACGGTGCCCTGAGCACGGCCGCGGCGGCGGACGTGGTGGCGGCGAGCTGCTTGAGCGCGCGCGAGCGGGAGATGATGAGGGGGGAGTGAGGCCGGCGGTGAGATTGGTGACGGGAGGAATCTGGTGGAGAGGGAGATCTGGGAGGAGCTGGATTCAGAGCAGCGCCGGAGTCGGGGGCCGTCATCGTCGACGGGGGGCCGACGACAGGCGGCGATTAGGGAGAG
>LR738713.1:647804473-647877623 GCA_902687465.1 Secale cereale | reverse complement strand
TGGGCTTGGCGGTGGGGAAGGCGGAGGTGGCCAACGCGCGCATGATGGAGGCTGGGGGCTCTGGATTGGATCTGGGAGGGATTGGGAGAAGGGGGCTAGGGTTTCATGGGTGGACGAGGGTGAGAGCGGCGAGGGGGGTGTGGGCTGCCGTTGGATTCGGGCGCATCCGACGGTGCTTAATCCATGATCCGCGTGAGCTCATTTTAGACCAATCAGAACACAGTATCCCCTTTGATGATGTTAAGACCATTTAAATTGGTCGTAATGGATTAAAAATAAGATTTTGAATCATGTCTGCTATTTGTGTCACCAAGTGTGACCTACTTTTCAGTAAAAATAACAAATTTTGAATAATGTTAATATCATTAAAAAAGTGTTCTAAGATATGAGTTTTTTGTAAGAGAATCATTTTTGCGAGTGTCCAAAATGATATTTTAATAAAGAACCTAGCAAATTTTTGTTGCAAATTTGGAGCACATCAATTTTATAATTCACAATCATAGCACATGTGGAGCACATCAATTTGTAAGAGAATTCCAAACATTGTTGCCTAAGGGAGTTTTCATTTTCTTTGCACGGAAAATTCATTTTCCATTTTCCGAGTGCCCGAATTGAGCTCTTTATGTGAAGGACCTACCATATATTTGTTGCAAAATTGGACCAAATCATTTTTCTAAAATACTAGGCCATATTTGATTCACGATTAACAAAATGGTTGGGTGTCAAAAGTTTTGATCCACCTCTGGTGAAAAAGACAAATTCCCGCCGATTCAGCTGGAAGCGGGTCAAATTTGAACTGTAGCTGCCTCATAGTTTGCTATTTATTTTTCCCAAAAATCATTTCTAGGTACATAAGTATCTATTTAATCAGAGAAACACCAAAAAATTTCCAAGATTCAACCACTAGCTAGGAACGGTCATTCCCGCAGTTTTGACCGCATTTTGAAACGGGCATAAAAAATTCAAAAAAATTCAAAAAATAGGAAAACCTTCGCATTGTGACATTATATATGACCAAGTTACCAGAAAAAAATATAAATTTGTAATACAGTCATTCTTTTAAAAAAGTGTTCTCAGAAATGAGCTATTATGCGTGAAGATTCATGGCTTTCAAGCCAAATGATCAATCCTATGGCCATATTCACGGCATAGTTTGTTCAAATGATCTCATATTGTGCACAAGGTTGCATCTTGGAATGGCAAACAATGTTGCCTAAGGGAGTTTTCACTTTCTTTGGACGAAAAAATCATTTTCCATTTTTCGAGTGCCCAAAAGGAGGTTTTTTTGTGAAGGACCTCCCAAATAATTGTTGCAAAATTGGACCAAATCATTTTTATAAAATACTAGGCCATATTTAATGCACAATTGACCAAATGGTTGGGTGTAAAAAGTTTTGATCTACCTCTCGTGAAAAAGACAAATTTCAGCCGATTCAGTTGGAAGCGGGCCAAATTTGAACTGTAGCTGCCTCATAGTTTGTTATTTATTTTTTTCAAAAATCATTTCTAGGTACATAAGTATCTATTTAATCAGAGAAACACCAACAAATTTCCAAGATTCAACCACTAGCTAGGAACGGTCATTCCCGCAGTTTTGACCGCATTTTGAAACGGGCATAAAAAATTCAAAAAAATTCAAAAAATAGGAAAACCTTCGCATTGTGTCATTATATATGACCAAGTTACCAGAAAAAAATATAAATTTGTAATACAGTCATTCTTTTAAAAAAGTGTTCTCAGAAATGAGCTATCATGCGTGAAGATTCATGGCTTTCAAGCCAAATGATCAATCCTATGGCCACATTCATAGCATAGTTTGTTCAAATGATCTCATATTGTGCACAAGGGTGCATCTTGGAATGGCAAACAATATTGCTTAAGGAAGTTTTCATTTTCTTTGGACGAAAAAATCATTTTCCATTTTTCAAGTGCCCAAAAGGAGGTTTTTTTCTGAAGGACCTCCCAAATAATTGTTGCAAAATTTGACCAAATTAATTTTATAAAATACTAGGCCATATTTAATGCACAATTGACCAAATGGTTTGGTGTAAAAATTTGTGATCCACCTCTCGTGAAAAAGACAAATTTCAGCCGATTCAGCTGGAAGCGGGTCAAATTTGAACTGTAGCTGCCTTGTAGTTTGCTCTTTATTTTTTTACAAAAAACATTTCTATGTACATAAGTATCTATTTAATCAGAGAAACACCAAAAAAATTCCAAGATTCAACCACTAGCTAGGAACGGTCATTCCCGCCGTTTTGACCGCATTTTGAAACGGGCATAAAAAATTCAAAAAATAGGAAAACCTTCGCATTGTGTCATTATATATGACCAAGTTACCAGAAAAAAAATATAAACTTGTAATACATTCATTCTTTTAAAAAAGTGTTCTCAGAAATGAGCTATCATGCGTGAAGATTCATGGCTTTCAATCCAAATGATCAGTCCTATGGCCACATTCATAGCATAGTTTGTTCAAATGATCTCATATTGTGCACAAGGGTGCATCTTGGAATGGCAAACAATATTGCTTAAGGAAGTTTTCATTTTCTTTGGACGAAAAAATCATTTTCCATTTTTCGAGTGCCCAACAGGAGGTTTTTTTGTGAAGGACCTCCCAAATAATTGTTGCAAAATTTGACCAAATCAATTTTATAAAATACTTGGACATATTTAATGCATAGTTGACAAAATGGTTGGGTGTAAAAAGTTTTGATCCACCTCTCCTGAAAAAGACAAATTTCCGTCGATTCAGCTGGAAGCGGGTCAAATTTGAACTGCGGCTGCCTCATAGTTTGCTATTTATTTTTCCAAAAATCATTTCTAGGTACATAAGTACCTATTTAATCGTAAATACATGGAATGGTGGCGATACGTCGAGGTTTGGGCGGTGGTCGAGGGCCCCTACTCTAGAGCGCGTAAACTCGCATGCCCGCCGCGTGGTCACCGCGTGACTGTGGCGTTGCCATGTGTTCTGGGTGGCCTAGGCATGTCTAGTGGGTTGGTCACTCCCCAGGTAGGTGCTAGGAAGAAAATTACAACATAAGATTCTCACGAGGAGACCGATCGATGCTCAAACATGAATTAGCAGCCAAGTGTTTGATTAGCGGTACGGGAAATGCACATTGCTAATGGGCGCGAGTTTTGGTTGAGGATGATCAGTTACTAAGAAGACCGTCTTCACAAGTTTTCAGCTCAAAAGGAGGAGCCTAGGTGGTACTTGCTTTGCAAAGTACCACACTGGACATAAATACGAATGTTGAAGATGGGCTCAAAATAATGAATGGATTGAGCTGGCATTTGGTGGAGGATAGTTATTTGGGCATAGGAAAGCACTGTAGAAAATGGATACCATTTGGACATGCCAAAATGGTACTTCCTTCACAAAGTGTTTTTTTGAATAGAATAGGAAAATGAATATTTTTTAATTATTTTTGAACTAGGAAAGGAAGGTTTTTTTACATATTTGACGAAGATATGACCCAAAGAATTTATGAGATTTTTTTGGAATTTTGGGAATGACAGAAATATAGGTAGCTTCAAAACCTAGGGCAAAAACTGCCACATGGACATGACACATAGGCAAAACTGATGAGGTGGTGCCTAGTCGTAGCAACCCACCACAATTTACAAGGTTATGACCATCTATATTGGTCATGATTAGCTAGAAATAAGGCAGCGAACTAGTGCTATCTGCTTTATGACCATTTCGTGTAAGGAAATTATGACCTTTCTGACCAAAATGGTCGTTATAGTTTAGGGTTTGGAGCCCCCCGAACAGCTTTTGACCAATTGGTCTGAAATGGTCATAGATCTATGACCAATTCTTCCAGGGTCACTAACAAAAGGTCATAAGTTGACATATTTCTTGTAGTGTGCGGGTGTGCTATATAAGCGGGCGAAAGAGGCGCGCGGTGACCACGGCGACAGAGAGCACGGCGACAGAGAGCACGGTGGTGACCACGGCCAGAGAGAGAGAGATAGCACAGTGGTGACCGCGGCGAGAGAGAGCACGACGGTGGGAAGCTAGCTGCGGAGGGCGCGGCGGCGTTGAGATCCCCTTCGGCTCCGAGCTCCATGTCTTCCTCAAGCTCTCGCGCCACCTCGCGGATGCAGAGCCGGGCGCGTGTGGACATTCCTGTCTTCATCTGTCCGCGGTGCAGGGCGGGCGTTGATCGGAGGGTTTCTCACACAACGAGGAACCAGAATCGTCCGTTCAACGTGTGCAGCGAGAATGGGGTAAGAATCGGGGCAATTGCACCATTTTCGTGATCGGGATCTTGGAGCAATGGGTTGATCTGTTTATTGTTCATGCAGGTGACATGCTTCTTTCTTTGGGTCGATGCTCTGGCCAAGACACTGATGAATGAACTGCAAGAAGAGCATGAAGAATGGTTGCACATGCTGCCACGAACGACAGTGGCCGCAACACGAGCTCCGGAAGAAGAGATGAAGGGCAAAGAACACACTGACAGAGAGCTAGTTGTTGAGCTTAGGATGTTGCAGAAGAAGGTTAGGAAGCTTGAAGATCAAGCAAAAATAGCAATACCCATTTGCAATTACTTTTGGGCCGTGGTAGATATGGTACTCGCACTGGTTATAATGTTGAAAATGTATGGAAAGGCATGAATTATTGAGGAATTTGTAAGCTTGAAATTGTATGAGAAATTCACCTAGTTTAAATGTTGGTCAAAGTTGTTTAAATGTTGAAAATAAATAGAAGAAGTCACCAAACAATTAATTTAGGCAGTAAATCGTAATGCTGAAAATTTTTGTGGAAGCTAATTGAATTATTCCAGAGCCAAACAATTAAGTTTAGAAATTTTTTGTAGCTGTTAAATATTTAATAGCAATTTAATTGCTCCAATTCAAATACACCGTGATTTAAATCAAATACCAAATTGTCATGGAAAATGTGCCTCAACTCTGGTAGAGGTTTACACCTGGTGCCAAAATAAATGAACATTTTTTAAGGGCATTACATTGAGAAAAATAATTTGTCTAAAAAAATGAAGGGTGGAAAATGCAAAAAAAATTGGTGCGGCTGGGGACTCGAACCCAGGACCGCGTTGGTTTGTGGCATTTAGGGCTGCGCTAGTAACCGCTAGGACAGATGGAAAGACTTTGACATGGGTAGGGAAGGAATGTATACATAGTGAGACAGTGAATGTTTGCACATGTGTGAGAGTGGTTTTCCTTTGTTTTGCACTGAAATTTTGGAGGGTTGGAAACGTATTTTTGCACTGCCACATGATTCTGGTTACAATGGCACTTGGTTTAGGGTTAGAGTGGCACTTGGTTTAGGATTTAAATGAAGAGGCGATTTCCTATGCATTGTGGAAACTACACAAAAAAAAAACTACACACTCTTTGTTTTAAGTTCCTTTTTTGATATATGAGGTTTCGGGTTTCTTATGGCATTGGCACAAGTGCATTTTCGTTATATAGAAATGACTTTTTCTGACTTCTCTTTCTTTTTTTATTATCTTTTGGACACAAGTGCCTTTTTGTTCTGTTGAAAGGGGCTTTACTCACTTCTCTCATTCATTTTGCTTGCCTTTTTGGCATAATTGCATGTTTGCTTGCCTAGCGAGTTCAAAGTCATGATATTTTCGTTATAGAGTTATTTTGTATAGTCCAAAATAAATTATCAAAATAATTAGAGATAAAAATTGGGGCCGTGCGTAGCTACCACCATGGGTAGCAAATTGTTTTTGGAATAAATTTAGGGTTAGTTAATGACTTGTTTTTTTAATGAAAGAGAGGGCTTCTCACCCCCCTTTGATTTTCATTTTTCATTAATGAAAGCCACAAGTTCTCGAACTTCATGACTTGGTTTAGGGAAAAAATGATATGTTTGGGCACAGACATTTTTTAACACACATAATAACTTAGATAAGATGCAACACACATAATAATTAAGGATACCCAATAATTAACTTAGATAAGATGCAAAGTTCACGGACACCACAACATAGAAAAGCAACAAATAAAAACGATAAAACTAAAACATCTTCTTCTTGGCCTCCTTCTTCCACCTTGGCCGCGCGCCCTTTCAATGCCGTCTTCACTCCTCGTCGTCGTCGTCGTAGGGAAGGGAGTGCATCTGGCCTGGAGTGGGGAAGATGTTCTCGTAGTTGGTGCAGATGTTGTACGCCGTGAAGAAGATGGACTCGCAGCCGCACCAATAGACTTGGCCGAGGAGCTCGCGCGCGTCAAACGTGTTGGTGAAGGTGACCGTGAGCAGTTGGAGGATGCCACCGCGGTCACGAACCTCGTTGAGGGTGAACATCCTCGGCGAGCCCCGTGGGAGGTGGGCATAGCCGGCTCTGAGGAAGGCGCGGGTGAGTTCGACGGCACCCCTCCACCTAGAAGTCGCCCACACACGGAGCTCCCTCTCGACGAGCACGCCCGGCGGGTAGCGCAGCTCTGGCACGACAGGCGGACGGTTGAAGGTCGGCCCGTTGAACTGCATCTTCGCTTGGGTGGAGAGGGCTCTGTCGCTTGGGTGGAGAGGGCTCGGAGAGAATGGATCAGATCTGGCTGTGGGTGGGAGAGGAAGGAAGAGAGGCACCCCATTTATAGGCCTGTGGGTGGGAGAGGAAGAGATGAAGGATGAGAACGGTGCGTGTGTGAATCCGGGCGCGTGTGTGAATCCGTTACGTTTTGGCTCTTAAAGTTTTGCATGAAAATGATGCATCGGGCGCGTGCGTGCATCTGAATCACTGCCGTAATGGCCTAACTACGTGCATGGCCACCTAGCTCGCCTCGCCACCTAGCTCGCCTAGCTAGCCCACTGCATAGACTAACTAGCCTAGCTGCCTCGCTTTGCTCTAAATCAGTACGTGCATGCACGTCCGGCTAGCCTCGCTCGCCTCGCTCGCATGCATGCACGTCGGACTCGCTTGCTCCCATGCATTCAGGCCTGCAAAGGCTAAGACGGCCTACTAACTGCGGTCTCAGGCCCAGACAACGAGACGGCCCAACGGTCCATCCAGCGCGCCCGACATTTCTTTAGAAAAAATAATCTTCCAGCCAATCAGATTGCATCTCGCGGATCGCCCCCCTCCTCCCCGCAGATTCCTTCTAGAAGGGTTAGATCGACGGCCCTAGATCGCCGCTAGGGTTAGATGGACGGTCCTTGTTCAGCGCCAGGGTTAGCGGGGTTTGGGAGGGGTTTGGAGCGGTCAAAGATATGTTTGACCAGATTTCAAATGAGCATAATAAATTAAATAAAAATCAGAAAAATGAAAACCCTGCGCACATAGTCTTCTTATGTCATATATTAATGATTTAAGTTGGTAAACAAGGTTTACATACATTTAAACGATAAGTTCATGTGTATTATGTGATATCTCGAGTATCTCGAACTCTCTTGTATGAGGTGAAGAGAAGTGTTTTGGTGAAATGAACATGAAAATTTCTAAAAACTCACCAGAACTTCATTTTGGAGTGACTAAGAAGGATTCATGCTTAGTTTTTTATTTTGATGTTTTAGACTTGTTTAAATCTTGGTCAAAGTTAAGTTTGACCAGAATTCAAATGAGCAAAACAAATTCAAAAAAAATGAAAAAAATAGCACACATAGTCTGTATATATATATAATATGTGTAGGAAAGTTATTTGGCTGATTTAGACAAGGTCGAAAAAAACTTTGCTTACAAATGAGGCTGTTTACCCTACCTTTGGACCCCACTTTTTAGCACATTTTTCATGAAATTTCCAAAACCTCACCACAGCTTCCTTTTGGATTGATTAAGAAGGATCCAGGCTTAGTTTTTCATTTTGATGTTTTAGACTTGTTTAAATCTTGGTCAAAGTTAAGTTTGACTAGAATTCAAATGAGCAAAACAAATTCAAAACAATGAAAAAATGAAAAAAAAATCAGCGCACATAGTCTGTATATATATATAATATGTGTAGGAAAGTTATTTGGTTGATTTAGACAAGGTAGAAAAAAGCCTTGCCTACAAATGACGCTGTTTACCCTACCTTGGACCCCACTTTTTAGCACATTTTTCATGAAATTTCCAAAACCTCACCACAGCTTCCTATTAAGAAGGATCAGGCTTAGTTTTTTATTTTGATGTTTTAGACTTGTTTAAATCTTGGTCAAAGTTAAGTTTGACCAGATTTCAAATGAGCAAAACAAAATTCAAAAAAAAATCAAAATGAAAAACATACTTCTAACATAGGTCCAACATCATTTAAACATAGTTCTAACATAGGTCCAACATCACCCAACAGAAAATACAACATTATTTATAATGTTTCATAATTATTCATAAATAGCGTTGAGGCTTCTGTCTGTTCCTTGAGCCTCTTGCCATCACTTTGCTCCTCGTGCACCTTGTGCTCATCGCTTCTTCTCTTCTCCTCTTGGTTGTCGGTACCTTGCGCATCTTCTTCAAACCTACCATAGAGCCGTGCAAAACATAAAGGGTAATGACATCATGTCAAGTGATAAATGTACAGTAGTATTTGACCCTTTCAAGATTTACATACCTAGCAGAACTCACAACAACAGAAGGTTGATCAACATTTGGAGCCTCACTTGGATCACCATGATCAACATTTGGAGCCTCACTTGGATCACCATGATCAACATTTGGAGCCTCACTTGGATCACCATGATCAACATTTGGAGCCTCACTTGGATCACCATTTGGAGCCTCACTTGGATCATCATTTGGGGCCTCACTTGAATCATTATTTGGAGGATATTTTGCATCATCGTGAAAATCATGCGGCTGTTGACCATCATCAATTGGAACCTTGTCAAAATCCTCATCTGATGCAACCGGTGACCATCATTTTCATCATCTGTTGAGGCAACCGTCTGCTGACCAACATTTTCATCGAAGCCTTCATCGAAACTCTCTCCGAACGCTGGATCTACTGTGTTATCACAAGACTTACCGAAATGACCAGACCCACCACACCTTGTGCACTTACGCTTCCTCGCTCCAAGTCCAGCCCCTTCGCTGCGAGGTCTAATCCGACTCTTCCTTGGTCAACCTGCTGCTCTCTTCAGAACTAGAGCGCAAAGCTTGAATCCAGGGTCCACCATGTCCCATTGTTGTTTTCCCTCCATAGCAGGAAAGGCATAAGCATATGTGGCTTTGAACCTTGCAACAAAGTAGTAATCATGCACATACTGCTTTATGTTCCCTGCTGGACCTGGGAGAGAAGTGATGAAAATCAAGGCATGAATGCATGGCAACCCAGTTATCTGCCATTGCCTACAACTGCAAGTTCTAGCTTCTAAATCCACTGGATATCTCCATTCCCTCTTCTCTTTATCCAAATATGATATCTCTGTTGTGGTACCCGAGCAAAGAGTCATGTTCATTTCCAAGCCTGTTGTTTTCTGATTCAGTTCATTCATCACGGCTGGAATGATAATGTGGCCCATGAATTTTGCCTCGGCTATTCCTGCACGATAATGAAATTTCTGCATGTATTCTACCCTTATCCTGTCAAGCAAATCCACCACATAATGACCCTTTAGTTTCCGGATCGTTGAGTTGAAAGACTCTGCTAGATTATTGTGCACATAGTCAACTTTGCTCAGTTCACTGAATTGGCTTCTGGCCCATAACTTGGAGTGGTGTGTTTCCAAGTATTCTTTCACTTTGGGATTCATGTATAACTGTCTCAAGTGGTACTTGTGCTTCTTCACACTGCAAGTCAAAGATGCTGGCCATAAATTGTCGGTATACACCTTTCCTTTGAATTTCTTCATGAAATTTGCAGCAAGGTGACGCATGCATTCCCTATGCTCTACTCCAGGAAACACATTGTCCACGGACACTTCTAAACCTTTGCAGGCATATGTATGAATGACTAACCCATTGGGATGTGCAATAGCCCGTCGCAGATTATGCAAAAACCAAGTCCAACTCTCCTCAGATTCTGTCTCCGGCACACCGTAGGCAACTGGAAATACAAAACTGTGTGCATCAACTGCACAAGTTGCTACTAACTGTCCTTTAAACCTCCCTGTGAGAAAAGTGGCATCAATAGCCAAATAAGGCCTGCAGCCTGCCAAAAACCCCGGCGACAAGCCTCAAAGCAGACAAAAACCCTCCTAAAGCATTCCTTGGTCTTTGTCACTCCCCTGAATGTGTACTCCAGGTGTGGTGATCAATATCTACAATACTACCTTGATAAAACGACCACATATAAATCAAAGTACTCCCTTTGTAAACTTGTACTTCCTCTGTCCCAAAATTCTTGTCTTAAATTTTTCTAAATACGGATGTATCAAGTCACGTTTTAGTATTAGATGCATCCGTATCTAGACAAATGTAAGACAAGTATATAGTGAAGGAGGGAGTATAAAAGTTTACGGAGGGAGTATATAATAAACAGTGTGCTATCTTCCAGATTTTGTTTTTAATTACTGTTGTAACTTTATCTTACCGGTGCTTTTGAATGTTATGATTTCTACTAGACAATTTCATCACGCGGATAGTACGCACTGTTTTTTCTTTTTACAGTCATATATAGAGAGAGAGAGGAGGTTAAACCGTCTGCTGGCAAGAGGAAAAGAGGAAGCTTTATCGCCTCTCGCAGAGCTCGATTCTGCTGCCTTCTCTCTCTCTCTGTCTTCTCTCCTGTCTGTGCTGCATATCTTCAGTATTAAAATTCAGTGCAAATCGTCAAACCTTGTTGCATGTGTGGATGATTTTTTAATGACAGTGAATCAGATTTTGCAAATCGGCTTGGCTTAGTCATGTGTAGGAGTACAAAGTAGAGATGCATTAATTAGAGTCTGATTGTCGTGCACGCACGCATAGGTTTACATGGGATCCTCGATATGGTAGAGGTAATGATACTCAATTGCACACGAGGTCTATCGCGCTAAGCGGGCCAGCTAGCCACTAATAAATCGCGTCACTATTTGATCCCCGACTAGCTTAGCTATAAGTATGTCCGGGCGGGCTCATAGACAGCCAGCCTCGTAGCAAGCAAATGAGTCAGGCCCACCTGCTAATATATCTAAGCATTGTTGTTGGAAGCAAGCAAGCAATGGCCGCCGGTGCAGCGCTCAAGAAGATGGCCATGAGCTGCATGGTGGTGCTCCTGTTGGCCGGACAGCTGGTAATGGCCACGCCAGAGGAGGAGGAGGCACGACCAACGGGCCGGCGACTCCTGCAGTTACATGGCGCGAGGTTCCTAGGCCCTTTGTTGTGGCCGTGTCCTCCCGAACCCAAGTGCCAGGTCTGCGTTTCAGGTTGTAGAGATTTTTTTTGTGCGGTAGATTGCGGAGAAGGAAAGAAGATTGGTGGGTTCAGCCTCTTCTGTCCTACCGACCCTAAGTGTGAGGCCTGCAAGTCTCGTTGTCCCCGAACTATGCTGTCGGTCGCTCTTGGCACCGGTGCAAAATGCCAGAATGAATGCACGGGCGGGCACGAGTCCTTTCATGGGTGCCCTAGAGACGCCGAGTGCCAGAATTGCCACTCCGTTTGTATCCGCCAGTGGGATACTTTGCGTAGTGTTTCTGTTTACAAAGCCTGCGCGAGGGGATGCCGCATGAAGGAAGATGACCATGGGTTCATGTACTGTCCTACCGACGCCAATTGTGAGCGCTGCGCGGATGCCTGTCCTGCCTGCGACACTAGCCCTGATTGCAGGAATGAATGCAAGAATAAATGCGGCCTTGCATGATTGCTATGTGTGTGGTTTGGCTTGGTTTGGTTTATACATCCTCTCGGTTGTTGTTGTTGTTGTTGTTGTTGTTGTTGTTGTTGTTGTTGTTGTTGTTGTTGTTGGTTAGTGTCAGCTGGCATGTGCCCGACAGTGTGTTGCTTTTCCGAGTTACCCTTCTTTTGTTTATGCTTAGGCTGCAATTGCAGCTAGCTAGCTTTCCAATAAATTCGAAAATGGATCGTATCTGTAAGCTGTAGTTGTGGAGTAGATCTGTATATGTGACGAATTGTTCGCCTCCGATCCGACCCAATCATCTCCACGGTTGATGGGCCGGAGGGCGTCTACCCCCTACATCGCTTCTTAATCCCAGATTTGAGAGGGGGGGGGGGGTTTAATGTGGTGAAGGCGCGGCGCCGCCAACGGACGTGTCTCCTTGCGGAACCACTCGTCAGGACATAACGATCAAAGGAGGACCAGGCCCTAGCCCCACTCATGAGCAGTTAGCAGTCAAGCCATTGATCCGACGGCAAACGTCTAGTTTGACCATTTTTGAGAGTTTCGGACAAAAGTGTGGGAAAAAATGAGCAAAAATTTAGAGCATGGGACAACTGAGCACTACTAAGGAACCAGTAGCACTATCCTAAAAAACATTTTTGTTTTGCATGGATTTTATCAACTATGAGGTACTTGGATGCAGCAGGCAAATCTGGAGGTGTGACTGGTCCGCGAGCAATTGAGGGCCTAAATTTGATGTTTTTTTATAAAGAAATATATTAATATCGCAGAGATATCAATTACGCCCAGCCACTTTTTTTGATAAAGGAAATATATTAATATTGCATCAATAAGATATCGAAAGACATTAAGGATGCACACGGCTAAACAAAAAAATAAAAAGAGAGAAATATGAAAACAAAGACCCCACCGCAGCAACGAAACACTCGCAACAACAACACTAACCACCACCAAAGACAACACCTGAACTACAGAAGAGGTTCTTCAAAAGCGACGCCTCCAAGAAGGAAACAATGCATAAGCATTGTCGTCGCCTGATCAAGGATCTTGAGTTTTCACCCTGGAGAGAGCCCGAGATTCCAAAAACAATGCCTTCGAAAGACCATTGTCAGGTACAACCAATGAAGAAAAGACCTTGGGCTTTCACCCTGGAGAACGTGGCTCGGTGCTTGAGGAACAACATCACCAAACAGTTGGCAAAGAAACATCATGCAAGGACTTGACAAAAACTTTTACATCACTCTTAACAACCAGCGAGATGCAGATACAACATAATGTGCAAGAACTCTGAATATTTACATCACAGAATGCAGCAGTATGGCATGATGATCCGCTGCACCGCCGATTGACCTTCTCCCACACAAGCCTGCCAGTGAGGAGGCTGTAGATCACGTTAAGCCACATTGGCAGTAATCAAAATACTCCTAGTTGTGTTAGGCTCAATCAGACCTTAAGACTTCAGCCAAATTAATGCAGGCTGTGAAGCATCAGAAGATATGTTCATTCAGAATTTCATATATGCCGAACTGTGCACACCACTTGCCAAATTGTGGCAGCAAGTTATTTTGTTATTTTGAGCAAGGATAGAGCCCTCACCGGCATGCTGAGCGAGGGAGAGGGGGCGGGGCGGGGAGGAGGGGGGCGACCGTGGCGCCCTCACCGGAACCACCACCAGAACCTCCGCCGCCACCAGCGTTGGGGGCTACGTCTGACCTGCAGCCATCGTCCTCAGAGCCGGGGCCGGGATCCATAAGTTTTTCCACCGCCGGATCCGATTCCGAGCCGGATCGGGATCTGGAGGACGTGGATCCAGAAACTTGGCAGATCCATTTTAAAGACCGCCGGTGGGTCGGACCATGGAGAAATGGCTTCCTCTACGTGCATGCGCCGTCAAGATGGACTACAGTACGAGATGGTGATCACGATATTCTTGCCGGCCGGTATTTGGACGTCGACGAGCAGATCCGCACAGGTACGCGCTTGAATATAGATGTTTTCGATTGTGTTGTGGTTGATTGTGTGCAGGACTCTGAAGGCGGGGGAGAGAAGATCGAGGTTGTCCATTTAACCTTGGAACCTGATGTCTCATTGCCTAAACCGAAGATCGGAGGAAGGGTTTGGGTCTTAGCTGATGGAGTTCACGACGATGATGATGGTACAGAGCATGATTCACCTAGAGGCTCGAAGCCAACACTGGCTGACCTGATGAAGTTCACGGCAACAGCCACAGCGGCTTCTTCTCAACCCGCGCTTGGCGAGGGGCACGAACACAGGAGGGTCCCGGGACCTCGATCGGCAGGTTTCGGCAAGCCGGCGTCGAAGAAGATCAAACCTTGGAAAGGACCTCTTCCCAAGGTATTTTTGCCACAACCTACTTTATCGGATTTTTTCCCTTCGGATGTTTGGACAAAGATTGTTCACAAGAAGAAGAAAAAAGGTAGATCCGGCAGTCGTTCAATCACCGCCGGCGGCCGGAGGTCCTGGAGGGATCCGGGCGTCGTGGCTGGTGCGTTTGAACCTGTTGCTGGGAATTGATGGGCCGGTGGAGGATACATCCAACTTGGGCCCGAGGCGTACTGGGTATGTGGCCCAGTGCGCGGTAGATGATGCATCAAGGTTCAAATCACATAGATCACCCGTGACGATGTCGGTTAGCGTGAATCGATCAGCCAGGTGGGCGAGCTCGATTTCATCGCTGAACCTCGAGGTGGGGCTTGAATCGCACTTGGTCGTGGGCTCTCTAGACTTGGGCCAGGTGGCCCAGTTAGAAGCCCAAGCCAGGTCGTCCGATTAGCCGTGCATGCATGATACGTCGAGGCCCGAGCCGACCCCCGCTGTTCTGTCTAGGGTTTATCGAGCACCAAGTTTCCCTTCGCTCGGGGCTGGGAGAGCGGCTAGGATCACCGTCGTCGGTATGATGGCCGGACGCGGAGGACCGTCGCCCGCCGCTGGAGGCAGCCGTGCTGCCAATCCGCCCCCGCGAGGCAACCGCCGGCCAAGCAAGATCCGACGCTCGCCGCGGGGGCCAACCGCGGCGCTCCTCCTCCCGCTGCGAGGCAGCAGCAGCCAATCGCTCAAGGGCATGCACCACGAGTCGCTGGAGCTGAGAGGGATACTCCGGCTGTTGCGCGGACGAACACGCGGCACCCCGACGAGCAGACGCAGATGCCGCTGCCCAAACCGCGTGCATTGGGACGTGGTGGCGGAGCGGACCCGAATAGGGATGGTCATGGATACGGCGGGTATGGCAGAGATGGTCCCTGTTACAACCGTTATGGACAGTGGGGCGACGATGGTTATGATGTGTATGGCGATGAACAGCACCGTGGGTCATCCTCGGGTGGTGGTCGAGGCAACAACTGGTATAATGGCGGAGGACACTTCAAGGGACCGCCCAGGAACTTTGTTGAAGTGGTTGCCGGACCAAATGACCATTACCGAGGGGGCTTTCGTCGTGGGAGAGGTGGTGCAAGGTGACCACCTCCACCGTGCCAGGTTCCACCGCCCCTTCCGCCGGCGGACACAACTCAAGCGCCCCGGAGGCGGTGATGGATCATGTCGCTTCGGCAGTGGTAATTTCACTGACTCTTCCCACTGCTGCTGTTCAGGCAGTCAAGGCCTTGGCAGCAGTTTCTATTCCGACGGCCACTGGGGCTACTAAGAGTAATGATGATGGATTGGGGAAGAACTCCGACAAACCGGAGAGAGAAAAGCTTTCGAAGTGGGCAATTAAATAGAAGAAGTTGCCTTGCTTTAGATGTGGCGAGCCGGGTCACTTTGTGACAGAATGTATCAATGAGCTTTGCGATTATTGCCCCGGGTCGCAGCATTTGACTGGAGACTGCCCACTACTATCCGGTCCTAAACCTGGCGTCAACATTTATGGTGTGTGCTGCAAGGAGTTGATGATCTTTGAGACACCAGAGGTGGATCCCCTTCCCCAGGTGGTTGAGAGTTCTTTCCCTGCAGTGGTCCGGGTTACTAACGGACAGTTGACTGAAGCCCAGATTGTGAGGTAGTTGCGAGACTTGGTACTAGGTAATTATCAGTGGCATCTGGAAAAACTCGAGGGAAATGCTTATAAGGTGGATTTCCCCACTAAAGAGGATCAGGCGCATTTTCTTAAGTGGGTTTTATGCAGGGTTCCTAGTACCAGCACTATTATTGCTTTTGATGAATGGAAACAGAATGAACCAGTAGGAACACCTTTGGAAAAGGTGTGGGTACGTTTCTTTGGTGCACCACCAAAACTGATTAAACACTTTCTGATCGCCTGGAGCTTGGGTGCTATGATTGTCAAGACAGAAAAGCTGGACATGTCTTTCACTCACGCGCACGGGGCTGCGAGGTTGTTGGTAAGTGTTGTGAGTGTTGAGTTTGTACCAGATGTGGTTCGTTGGACACATGCTGGAATCACGTATGTTCTTGAGCTCGAGATCGAGGACACTCCAATTTCCCAGGATGGAGATGAGATTCAGGACATGGACACAACTGAGGGGGGCGGAGCCCCTAGGGATCATGACAAGGGGGCTGATAAATCACCACGAGAGCAGGCCACGGGGCACAGTGCTCAATCAGATATGGTAGATGACTCTGCCAAAGGGTTACTCTCGTGTACTACTCCGATGAATACTCTTCGTTTTTTGTTCGTTTGGGGCAAGTTCGGCCCCTAGTCGACTGATACGTCTCCAACATATCTATAATATTTTATTATTCCATGCTATTATTTATGAAGTCTTGGATGTTTAATGGGCTTTATCATTCACTTTTATATCATTTTTGGGACTAACCTACTAACCCAAAGGCCTAGTCTAGATTGCTGTTTTTTGCCTGTTTTAGGGTTTTGCAGAAAAAGAATATCAAACGGAGTCCAAACGGAATGAAACCTTCGTGAGAGATATTTTTGGAGAAAATCACGCACGAAGAACTTGAGAACCACGTCAGAAGAGCCACGTGGGGCCCACGAGGGTGGGGGGGGGCGCCCCCCTTCCCAGGGCGCGCCCCCCTGCCTCGTGGAGCCCCCATGACTCCCCCGGCGCCCTCCTTCTTCCTATATAAGTCTACGTACCCCAGAAACTCCGTAGACAGAGAGAAAACCCTAATTCCACCACCGTACCTTCTATTCCCGTGGAGATCCCATCTTGGAGCCTGTTCCGGAGCTCCACCGGAGGTGGATCCATCACGGAGGCCTTCATCATCATCATCATCGCCCTCACCATGTGTTGTGAGTAGTTTAGCACAGACCTTCGGGTCCATAGCTAGTATCTAGATGGCTTCTTCTTTCTCTCTGGATCTCAATACAAAGTTCTCCTCGGTCTTCGAGGAGATCTATTCGATGTAATCTCTTTTTGCGGTGTGTTCGTCGAGATCCGATGAATTGTGAGTTTATGATCAAGGTTATCTATGAAAGATATTTGGTTATTTTCTGAACTTTTTATGTGTGCTCATAGTATCCTTGCAAGTCTCTTCGAATTATTGGTTTGGTTTGGCCTACTAGATCTATAGTTCTTGCAATGGGAGAAATGCTTGGCTTTGGGTTCAATCTTGCGGTGTCCTTTCCCAGTGACAGTAGGGGCAACAAGGCACGTATTGTATTGTTGCCATCGAGTATAAAAAGATGGGGTTTATATCATATTGCTTGAGTTTATCCCTCTACATCATGTCATCTTGCTTACAGTGTTACTCTGTTCTTACGAACTCAATACACTAGATGCATGTTGGATAGCGGTCGATGTGTGGAGTAATAGTAGTAGATGCATAATCGTTTCGGTCTACTTGTCTCGGACGTGATGCTTATATACAATGATCATGCCTAGATAGTCTCATAATTATTCGCTTTTCTATCAATTGCTCGACAGTAATTTGTTTACCCGCCGTAGAATATCGCTATCATGAGAGAAGCCACTAGAGAAAACTATGGCCCCCGGGTCTATTCTCAACATATCAATCTACATCTACTTTACTTTTATCGCTTTTATTTGATGTTTTATTAAAACTAAAAATACAAAAAATAGAAACTATCGACTCTATCAGATCTCACTTTCGTAAGTGACTGTAAAGGGATTGACAACCCCTAATCGCGTTGGCTGCGAAGTTCTTATTTGTTTGTGCAGGTGCGAGGGACTCGTGCGTGGTCTCCTACTGGATTGATACCGTGGTTCTCAAAAACTGAGGGAAATACTTACGCTACTGTGCTGTATCTCCCTTTCCTCCTCGAGGGAATACAACGCAAGCTCAAGAGGTAGCAAGAAGAATTTCTGGCGCCGTTGCCGGGGAGGCTTACGCAAAAGTCATATACCAAGTACCTATCACAAACCCTTATCCTTCGCATTACATTTATTTGCCTCTCGTTTTCCTCTCCCCCACTTCACCCTTACCGTTTTATTTGCCCTTCTTCCGTCGTGTGTTTATCGTTTGCTTGCTTCTTGTTTGCTCATGTGCTGCTTACTTACTCGCCCTCATGTCTGAGATGGGGGACAATTTTATCGAGAAGGGTAGCAATGTCGAGGGCAACGTTCATGTTGACCCCCCGGATGAAGCTACCACTTTACATATTAAGAAGTTCCGGGTTGGTAGTGGTAATATTATTGGAAAAGGAGTTCTTCAAGACTTCTTTACTTGTGCCGGTGCTTTGCCCACTATGGGTGGCTCTATTCTTCACAGAACTAGTAGCCTTGCAGATGTTGTATCTATGCTCATAATAGAAATTGAAAGGCAATTTATCCATATGCATCTCTGTATTCAGAGAATAGTTTTGGAGTTCTCCAATATTGAGCATTTTTCTGTTAAGCGTGTAGCTACTATCTTTTTGGCTCATGAATTTAGATATATCATGAAAGAGGCCAGAGAAATCTTTGCTCATTACGGAGTAGATGCCGGTCGACCTCTTATAAAGGCTATCTTGTTCAATCAAGAAGACCTAATGCGGTTGCAATCTCCTGATCATGTTGCTTTTAATGAAAACCTTAGAAAAAAGGTTCCTGTTGAGATCTTGATTGATAGAATTTCTGAGATAAACGATGATTTTGCTGTTCAAAATAATGGGTTAGGCTTCTCCCTTGAGCAAAGGCTTATGACCTTCTGCCAAAAGAATGCCTATAACGATGAATTGGTCATCCACTACAAAGGGCCAAAGGAGGGACCTGTTCCTCCCAAGATTGATGTATGGGACGTTTGTCCCATTAAATTTAGCCCTTTTGATTATTTTTTCTTGCCACAAAGGAAGCTTTCTGCTGAACGTAGGGAGTATGAGATGAGCTTTCGCGACATATCGTACCAATATGGCTATCCCTAGATTTATCTTGTATTGTGCCTAGCTAGGGGCGTAAAACGATAGCGCTTGTTGGGAGGCAACCCAATTTTTTGTTTTTTTGTTTTTGCTGCTGTTAGGGAATAAATATTACATCTAGCCTCTGATAAGATGTGGTTTCATGTTTTGTTTAGTGTTTATGCCAAGTAGAACATTTGGGAAGACTTGTGTGAAGTTTATATGATCTTGCCGTGAAAAACAGAATCGTTAGCGCTCGCTAAATTGGTCGGAAGATTTTACTGGAGCATGATTTTTAGTTGATTTTTTCTGCAGATGATTTGTAGACAAATTCCGCAAATTTACCAATTTAGTTTGAATTTTTCGGAGTTCCATAAGTAGGCGAATCCTGCAGATTACTATAGACTGTTCTGTTTTTGACAGATTCGGTTTTTCGTGTGTTGTTTGCTTATTCCGATGCATCTATGAGTAGTATTGGAGGATATGCACCATAGAGAATTTAGACAGTAGGTTTGACACCAATATAAACAAAGAATGAATTCATTGCTGCACCTTTGAGTAGTGGTGTGCTTTCTTATACTAACGGAGCTCACGAGAATTTTTGTCTAAGTTTTGTGTTGTGAAGTTTTCAAGTTTTGAGTATTGCTTTGATGGACTATGGAACAAGGAGTAGCAAAGGCCTAATCTTGGGTATGACCATGACACCCCAAGTAAATTCAAGATAATCAAAAGCCTAAGCTTGGCGATGCCCCGGGAAGGCATCCCCTCTTTCGTCTTCATCCATCGGTAACTATACTTGGAGCTATATTATTATTCGCAACATGTTATGTGTTTTGCTTGGAGCGTCTTGTATAATTTGAGTATTTTCTTGTTAGTTTGCCACAATCATCCTTGCCGGACACACCTATTTGAGAGAGTTAAATATGGCCTACAAATTATTAGAACACTCTTTATGCTTCACTTATATCTTTTGGGTTGAATAGTTTTGCTCTAGTGCTTCACTTATATCTTTTAGAGCACGGTGGTGGTAATATTTTGTAGAAATTGTTGAACTCCCATGCTTCACTTATATCCTTTTGAGAGTCTATTAAAAAAGCATGGTAATGTGTTTAGGCTAAAGAAACTAGTCTTCACATGATAAACATCCAATGTCAATGTAGTAAAAAAATTCACACTAAGTGCATTGAATAGAATGAGATGTTGGATACTTGATAATTGTTTTGAGATATGAGGATAGTTATATTGGAGTCATGCTAGTGGAGTTATTATGAAATTGAGAAATACTTGTGTTAAGGTTAGTGATTCCCGTATCATGCACGTATGGTGAACCGCTATGTGATGAAGTTAGAGCATGAGGTATTTGTAGAGTGCCAACCTTTGTGTGGAGGTCGGGGGCGCGCGATGGTCAACTCCTAACAACCTCCCCCCTAGGAGCATGCGTTCATTGCTTTGTTTTGATGACTAGTAGATTTTTACAATAAGTATATGAGTTCTTATGACTAATGTTGAGTCCATGGATTATACGCACTCTCACCCTTCCACCATTGCTAGCCTCTCTTGTACCACACAACTTTCGTCGGTGCCATAAACCAACTATATATCCTTCCTCGAAACAGCCACCATATTGTTCCTCAAAATAACCATCATACCTAACTATCATGGCATTTCCATAGCCATTCCGAGATATATTTCCATGCAACTTTCCACCGTTCCGTTCATATGACACGCATCATATTGTCATATTGCCATTGCATGATCATGTAGTTGACATCGTAGTTGTGGCAAAGCCACCATGCATAATTTTTCATATATGTCGCTCTTGATTCATTGCATATCCCGGTACACCGCCGGAGGCATTCATGTAGAGTAATACTTGTTGTAGTATCGAGTTGTAATAAAAAGTGTGATGATCATCATTATTATTAGAGCATTGTCCCATGTGAGGAAATGCCAGCAAAAAAGGGAGATAGCCCAAAAAACATAGAGGGGCTAATAAAAAAAGAAAAAAAAAGAGAGAAAGCCCCTCCAAAAGAATGAGAGAAAAGAGAGAAGGGACAATTGCTACTATCTTTTTTCCACACTTGTGCTTGAAAGTAGCACCATGTTTTTCATTTTAGACAGTCTCATGCTTAGTCACTTTCATATACTAGTGGGAATTTTTCATTATAGAACTTGGCTTGTATATTCCCACTAGTAGAAAACATGGCTTTGTTTTAGGCCTGTCCAGCCCATTAGCCCCGGTTCAATCTAGAACCGGGTCCAATGGGGGCACTGGACCCGGTTCATGAGCCCAGGGGGCCGGCCGGGCCACGTGGGCCATTGGTCCCGGTTCGTCTGGACCTTTTGGTCCCGGTTGGTGCGATGAACCGGGACCAATGGGTCTTGCTCCGGGCCCACCACCATTGGTCCCGGTTGGTGGCATGAACCGGGACCAAAGGCACCCCTTTAGCCCCGGTTTGTAGCACCAACCGGGACCAATGAGGTGCCTATATATACCCCCTCATTCAAGAGCAGAGCACACTGCTTTGTTTTTTTTTGGCCGAGGGGGAGAGGGGTTAGTGGTGCTCTAGCTCACCTCCTATGCACACAACGTGTTCGATGGAATGCCAGAGCCACACTAGTTAAACTTTTCTCCTCTCGAAGCTCTATTTTCTCCGAGATTTGTCTAGGTTTAGCGGTCCGTCACGTCCCGTCCCCGTCTTCGCCGCCGTCGATCGCCCCCGCCGATCTCGTCACCGGCACCACCGTGGTGAGCCTCTTGTTATGTCCATGTTTTTCTTACTTTTATTATTGCTTGTTATTATTGCTTTAGATAGATATTTGTCTAATTTTCTTACGTTTATTATTGCTTGTTATTATATAGTGCGATGGTTTTGATATCCGCCCATGTGGGCCCTCGTCCTGTCTACGATTCGGATGTGGTATATTATCTTTAATTTATAACTATTTGTTTTAGTGTTTATGATAGTTATGCCGACCAACCTGACATGCATAGATGTTTTATTATGTCTAGGAGGTAGTTGAACCGGAAATTCCAACCGACCCTCTTGTGGAGAGGTTAAATTTAGTTGAAGAGGAAAACATTTCCTTAAAGAAAAAATTGGAAAAAATGGAGGAGGAGAAGATGGAATTGGAGTTGCATGTTGCGGAAGTCATCGATGATCACAAGATCAAGATGGACCCTATTGTCGAGAGGTTAAATTTAGTTGAAGAAGAAAACAAATTCTTGATGGAAAAAATAAAAAGAATTGAGGACGAGAAGATGATATTGGAGTTGCATGTTGCGGATGTCGTCGATGATCACAAGATCAAGATGGATGCAATGCGGTTGAAGATTAGAAAGATTAGAAAATATGCCATTCATACCGAGGCTTGGTATCATTATGCCGTTGGATCAATTGTTACCTTGGTTGCGATTATGATCGCATTTGTTTTCGCATTGAAATGTTTTACATAGTTTGGATGTGTATGGAGAGCTATATGTTGTTAGATGAGAACTATATATGTATGTACTTTGGTTTGAATGTGATGATGAACTTTTATTAATTTGGTCACTTAATTATCTATTTATGATGTTCTGTAATGGTTTTTGACACACTTAATTATATATAATGCACGCAGATGAACCGGCAATGGATGTACGGTGACAGACACACCTCCGAGTACATTAAGGGCGTGCATGAGTTTCTAAATGTGGCTGAGGAAAACAAGCAGAATGGTTTTATGTGTTGTCCATGCACAAAATGTGGAAATACGATGTCTTACTCTAACCGGAAAATCCTTCACTCCCACCTGCTTTACAAGGGTTTCATGCCACACTATAATGTTTGGACAAGGCACGGAGAAATATGGCTTATGATGGAAGACGGCGAAGAAGAAGAGTACGATGACAACTATGTGCCCCCTGAATACGGTGATGCTGGAATGGGGGGAGCTGGTAAAGATCAAGAGGAACCAGACGATGTGCCCAATGATGCTGCAACGGGTGAAGCTGCTGAAGATCAAGAGGAACCAAATGATGATCTCCGCCGGGTCATTGTCGATGCAAGGACACAATGCGAAAGTCAAAAGGAGAAGCTGAAGTTCGATCGCATGTTAGAGGATCACAAAAAAGGGTTGTACCCCAATTGCGAAGATGGCAACACAAAGCTCGGTACCGTACTGGAATTGCTGCAGTGGAAGGCAGAGAATGCTGTGGCTGACAAAGGATTTGAGAAGCTACTGAAAATATTGAAGAAGAAGCTTCCGAAGGATAATGAATTGCCCGACAGTACATACGCAACAAAGAAGGTCGTATGCCCTCTAGGATTGGAGGTGCAGAAGATACATGCATGCCCTAATGACTGCATCCTCTACCGCGGTGCATACAAGGATCTGAACGCATGCCCGGTATGCGGTGCATTGCGGTATAAGATGAGACGAGATGACCCTGGTGATGTTGATGGCGAGCCCGCCAGGAAGAGGGTTCCTGCGAAGGTGATGTTGTATGCTCCTATAATACCACGGTTAAAACGTTTGTTTAGAAACAGAGAGCATGCCAAGTTGATGCGATGGCACAGTGAGGACCGTAAGAAAGGCGGGAAGTTGAGAGCACCCACTGACGGGTCGCAGTGGAGAAAAATCGAGAGAAAGTACTGGAAGGAGTTTGCAAAGGACCCAAGGAACGTATGGTTTGCTTTAAGTGTGGATGGCATTAATCCTTTCGGGGAGCAGAGCAGCAATCACAGCACCTGGCCCATGACTCTATGTATGTATAACCTTCCTCCTTGGATGTGCATGAAGCGGAAGTTCATTATGATGCCAGTTCTCATCCAAGGCCCTAAGCAACCCGGCAACGACATTGATGTGTACCTAAGGCCATTAGTTGAAGAACTTTTACAGCTGTGGAATGGAAACGGTGTACGTGCGTGGGATGAGCACAGACAGGAGGAATTTGACCTAAAGGCGTTGCTATTCGTGACCATCAACGATTGGCCCGCTCTCAGTAATCTTTCAGGACAGACAAACAAAGGATACCACACATGCACGCACTGTTTAGATGACACTGAAAGTATATACCTGGACAAGTGCAGGAAGAATGTGTACCTGGGCCATCGTCGATTTCTTCCGACCAACCAATAATGTCGAAAGAAAGGCAAGCATTTCAAAGGCGAGGCAGATCACCGGAAGAAGCACGCCATGCGTACCGGTGATCACGTACTTGCTATGGTCAATGATTTACACGTAATCTTTGGAAAGGGCCCCGGCGCACTAGCTGTTCCGAATGACGCTGAGGGACACGCACCCATGTGGAAGAAGAAATCTATATTTTGGGACCTACCCTACTGGAAAGACCTAGAGGTCCGCTCTTCAATCGACGTGATGCACATGAAGAAGAACCTTTGTGTGAACCTGCTAGGCTTCTTGGGCGTGTATGGAAAGACAAAAGATACAGCTGAGGCACAGGAGGACCTGCAACGTCTGCACGAAAAAGACGGCAACCCTCCGAAGCAGTATGAAGGTCCTGCCAACTATGCTCTTACGAAAGAAGAGAAAGAAATCTTCTTTGAATGCCTGCTCAGTATGAAGGTCCCGACTAGCTTCTCGTCGAATATAAAGGGAATAATAAATATGGTAGAGAAAAAGTTCCAGAACCTAAAGTCTCATGACTGCCACATAATTATGACGCAACTGCTTCCGGTTGCATTGAGGGGGCTTCTACCGGAAAACGTCCGATTAGCCATTGTGAAGCTATGTGCATTCCTCAATGCAATCTCTCAGAAGGTGATCGATCCAGAAATCATACCAAGGCTAAGGAGTGATGTGGCGCAATGTCTTGTCAGTTTCGAGCTGGTGTTCCCACCATCCTTGTTCAATATCATGACACACGTCCTAGTTCATCTAGTCGACGAGATTGTCATTCTGGGGCCCGTATTTCTACACAATATGTTCCCCTTTGAGAGGTTCATGGGAGTCCTAAAGAAATATGTCCGTAACCGCGCTAGGCCAGAAGGAAACATCTCCATGGGCCATCAAACAGAGGATGTCATCGGGTTTTGTGTTGACTTCATTCCTGGCCTTAATAAGATAGGTCTCCCTAAATCGCGGTACAAGGGGAGACTGACTGGAAAAGGCACGCTTGGAAGGGACTAAATAATATGCAGGGACGGATATTCTTGGTCTCAAGCACACAACATAGTTCTATAGAAATCTACATTAGTGACCCCGTATGTCGATGAACACAAGAACAGTCTGCGCTCCAAACACCCGGAGCAGTGCGACGACTGGATTACATGTGAACACATCAGGACTTTCAGCAGTTGGTTGGAAACACGTCTCAGAGGTGACAACACTGTTTGTGATGAGTTGTACTTGTTGTCTAGGGGACGATCTTCGACTGTATTGATTTACAAAGGATACGAGATAAATGGGAATACATTTTACACGATTGTCCAAGATCAAAAGAGCACCAACCAAAACAGCGGTGTCCGCTTTGATGCAACAACCGAGAGGGGAAAGGACACATATTATGGTTACATGGTGGACATATGGGAACTTGACTACAGACATGATTTTAAGGTCCCTTTGTTTAAGTGCAAATGGGTCAATCTGTCAGGAGGCGGGGTACAGGTAGACCCACAGTACGGAATGACAACGGTGGATCTGAAAAATCTTGGATACACTGACGAACCGTTCGTCCTAGCCAATGTTGTGGCACAGGTTATCTATGTGAAGGACATGTCTACCAGACCGAGAAAAAGAAAAGATAAGGAAGCGAATACATCATACGATGAGCCAAAGCGCCACATATTTCTTTCAGGAAAAAGGGACATCCTGGGAGTGGAGGGCAAGACAGACATATCCGAAGATTATGAAAAGTTTCATGAAATTCCTCCCTTCAAAGTCAAGGCTGACCCAAGCATCCTGATAAACGATGAAGATTATCCATGGTTACGGCGCAATAAGCAAATGACACAAGCGAAGAAAAAGTGAAGACTTTTTTCCACAACTATTATGATGATACCATGCCAACTTTGTAACAGACGAGTATGATACCATTGTCCGTTTGTACTATTCAAATTTCAATACTACTTGCACTAACAGAAAGTTTGTAATTAGTTTTACCAGAAAGAATTAAAAAATAAAGCAAAAACAAAACAAAATAAATAATGCAGAAAACAAAAAAAAAACTTGCAGAAAAATAAAAAATAGCAACAATAAGTATTTCGTTGTAAGTAGAAACAAAATAAAATAAATAAAGCAACAAAGAAAACAAATAATTTTAAATTTAAACTATTCAAATTTGAATACTACTTGCACTAACAGAAAGTTTGTAATTGGTTTTACCAGAAAGAATTAAAAAATAAAGCAGAAAACAAAAGAAAATAAATAATGCAGAAAAGAAAACAAAAAAACTTGCAAAAAAATAAAAATAGCAACCATAAGTATTTTGTTGTAAGTAGAAACAAAATAAAATAAATAAAGCAACAAAGAAAACAAAGAAAGTTTATAATTTTTGTGACCTAAAAGAAAAAAGAAATCACTAAAAAACTATAAGTATTTAGTTCTAAGTAGAAATGAAAAAATAAATAGAAATAAAGAAAAAAAATGCCACCTACTGGGCCAGCACGGCCTGAATACGACTAGAAACCCAACCATGGGCAAGGATTCAGGCCCGCAGCAGGCCCAGTAGGCCCACAGGCATTGCAGTGTCCAATTAGGCCTGTAAGCCTGCATTTCAGAGGAGTTCGAGAGGAGAGAGGCAGCGCAGCTTATAAACAGGTGCTGGCCGCTCTCAACTAGCGAGGTGGGACTAAACTCCCACCGCAGCGCCAGCGCAAGGCAATTGGTCCCGGTTGGTGGCACCAACCGGGACTAAAGGGGGGTATTAGTCCCGGTTGGAGGCACCAACCGGGACCAAAGGCCCCTCCTTCCCGCCCTTTGGGTTGCTGAAAAGGGACTGTCAGGGATATTACTAGCAGGTATGAACCGGCTAGTGTAAACCGGATTATGGTAATATAGTTGTATCATCGTAATACCTAGTAGAGGCTACGGCCCATGAGATCTTAGGGCCCGTGTATAGTGTTACGATTTGTAAACTGCCTGATCATGTAACTTGAGAGATAAGGAAGAAAGAGCAGAGACAGAGGCGGACACAAGTATGAGCCGGCCTCGGGACTCTGTAAACCGGACCGGGCGTCGCCTCTATATAAAGGGACGACCCGGCGACGGTTCAGGGAGGAGAAGAAACAACCCGTCGAGGCACAGGCAAGCGATCCGCTCCCTGTTCATCGACGCCCAAGCAATACCAAACCAAACTAGACGTAGGCTTTTACCTTCATCGAAGGGGCCGAACTAGTATAAACCCTCTGTGTCCTTTGTGTGCTTTTAACCCCTTCAAGCTAACCTGTGCGATGGTTCCATTATTAAGTCCATTAAACCGGACATCTGCCGTGTTAATTCCACGACAGGGACCTTTAGTCCCGGTTGGTGGCACCAACCGGGACTAAAGGGGGGGTATTTGTCCCGGTTTGTGGCACCAACCGGGACTAATACGCCTCCTATATAAACTAACACTTGTGAAAATTTCATTCAGTTCTTCTTCCCCGCCCCGACGCCTCCTCACATCGAGCTCGCCGTCGCCCCGTCGCCCCGCGCCGTCGCCCCGTCGCCCCGCCCCCGACGCCGTCGCGTCGCCCCGCCCCGCGCAGTCGCGCCGCCCCGCCCCGCGCCGTCGCTCCGCCCCGCGTCGTCACAGCGTAAACCGGTACCACCGAATACTTTTTTGGATGAGCTGCACAGTCCATCAGTTCAAGTACCGTCGGAGGAAGACTTGGCTGTTCCTGATCCGGCTGGGTTCACAGCGTAAACCGGTACCACCGAATACTTTTTTGGATGAGCTGCACAGTCCATCAGTTCATGTTATTCCGGACTGGATGCTACCTTATCTGGCGTATCTAAACCGGGGAGAGCTACCGGACGACGAGATCGAGGCACGACAGATAGTCCGGCGTTCTAAGTCCATGACAATTGTAAACGGGGAACTTCATCATCGCAGCGTTTCTGGAGCATTTCAGCGGTGTGTGTCAGCTCAGGAAGGTTGTGATATTCTTCGTGAGATCCATGAAGGGGATTGTGGTCATCATGCCGGTTCAAAATCCTTGGTGGCTAAGGCTTTTAGACATGGGTTCTATTGGCTGACAGCTCATGCTGATGCAGCGGATCTAGTCCGAAAGTGTGATGCTTGTCAGAAGTTTTCACGACGTGCTCTTGTTCCCGCACAAGAGCTCCGGATGATACCGATAACGTGGCCGTTCGCAACTTGGGGGCTTGATATGGTCGGACCTTTTAAGCGATCCCAAGATCAAAAGACTCATTTACTGGTGGCTGTGGATAAATTTACAAAGTGAATTGAGGCAGAGCCTGTGAGCAAGTGTGATGCGGCAACAGCAGTTAAATTCATAAAAAAGGTAATTTTCCGATTTTGCTTTCCACACAGCATCATCACAGACAACGGCACCAATTTATCTAAGGGTGAGATGGAAGAATTTTGTCAACGGGAACACATTCTCCTAGACGTGTCTTCTGTGGCCCACCCTCAGTCCAATGGTCAAGCTGAAAGAGCAAATCAGGAGATTTTGCGAGGTATCAAGCCCCGGCTTATGACTCCCTTTCAAAGAACACCTGGGTGCTGGGTTGAGGAGTTACCTTTTGTCCTTTGGAGTATCAATACTATGCCAAACCGGTCCATAGGTTACACACCCTTCTTTATGGTATATGGCGCTGAAGCGGTCCTTCGAAGTGATATCCGTCATGATTCTTCAAGGGTGGCGGCCTATGTTGAAGCGGCCAACGAGCAGGCGAGACAAGAAAGTTTGGACCGGCTGGATGAAGAGCGTGATATAGCAGCAGCACGGTCTGCGATCTATCAACAAGACTTGCGCAGATATCACAGCCGCCGGATCAAGACAAGGACGTTCCAGGAGGGAGACTTAGTACTCCGGCTTATACAAGATCAAACAGATATGCACAAGCTATCCCCGCCTTGGGAAGGACCCTTTGTGATCAGCAAGAATCTGCACAATGGTTCATATTACCTGGTGGACGTTCGAGAACACAAGGACTCACGGACATCAGAAGAAGAGACAAAGAGGTCGTGGAACATCGCCCTCTTGCGGCCCTACTATACCTGAGCCATGAGCTCCACTGTATCCTATGTATATATTATGATTAATGAATAAACCGGCACCCTCGGTAAACCGGGGGCTCAGCCTTTTTTCCAATACAATTATTTTATGGTGACAACCATACATTTCTTATCATATGTCATATTTCAAAACACTTCGATCGGTTTAAACTGATTGTGCAGGGCATATATACTCTGGAGCAATAACTCACAGAAGGGATTACTGTTCAAACATAGGTCGTATTCGAACCAAAGAAGACATGACATAAAGGCCCTCTGGATGGTACCCGCATCCAGTGATTGGCTAAGTTTTTCCTATGGTTGTACCCGAACCATAAAGGCCCTCTGGATGGTACCCGCATCCAGTGATTGGCTAAGTTTTTCCTATGGTTGTACCCGAACCATAAAGGCCCTCTGGATGGTACCCGCATCAAGTGATTGGCTAAAGTTTTATATGGCCAGGAGGGGGCAGGTTTGTACCCGAATCCTAGTTTAACCCCTGTTGGTTATATCCGGTTCCTATGGATGGTACCCGCATCCATAAGGCCCTCTAGATGGTACCCGGATCCAGTGATTGGCTGAACCTTGCTTTGAGCCTGGCAGCTCATAAAAAGCCTCGACTACATGGTTTTATTTGCAAATTTGCATTTCTGGTATTTATGTTTTATGGTTCTTTGATCAGGAGTGGGACAACTCCAGAGTTGACCATGTACCTTCAAAAGTCTGGGTCATGAACACCAGCATAAGTTCAAAAGTCTGGGTCATGAACACCAGCATAAGTTCAAAAGTCTGGGTCATGAACACCAGCATAAGTTCAAAAGTCTGGGTCATGAACACCAGCATAAGTTCCAAAAGTCTGGGTCATGAACACCAGCATAAGTTCAAAGGCTGGGTCATAAACACCAGCAAAGAGTTAAACCGGCGTTCATCATAAACCAGAACAATCATTAGGCAGAAGCCAAGTCAGAAAGCCAACAGCTTTAGCAGAATCATCAGGCAAAAACAAAGTAAGAAGCCAAGCATGATCTAAACCGGTAGCTTCTATAAGACCCGGGATTATTATTGTGTCTATCAAAAGGCTCCCTTAAAAAATGGCAAATTTCGTCGGATTAAGAGTATCAAGCATACTTGATCTCAGGTATAAAGTTATTTCTGATACAAACATACACTTGTTTGATATATTGTGAGAGCAATTTAATTTGTCCAGCGGTAAACCGCTAGGACATATTTTCAGTGTTATCTATGCAGGAACATATAATATGCAGAATAAACCATATCAGATTAGATTTAAATTGGCAATGTCAGAACAAGAAGTTGGAATATCCGGATCAAGACGAATAATTTTTTACACTATCCTATTACAAGGCATAGCAAGCCTGAACGGATTAAAGATTGTCCAGCAAAATGAGACTGCAACTACAAAGACATACTATGATCTACGCTTCTTCCTGCTGCGACGGCTGGGGATCAACTTGTTCTGGAGTCACCTCCTCTTCTTGAAGCGGCTGGAAGTCAGGGACGCACCAATCGATTTTCGTTAAAGCACGAAAGTACATCTCTTCATTGATGAGTTCAGACGGATCAATATCTAGGGCGAAAGTATGAGGGCGCACTGGTGGGATTAGATTGACGGTATCATAAACCGGCCGATCCACCCGCTCGTTCTGTAAATCATACCCTGGATGATACCTGGACAAGTCTGATTCAGCAGCAAGCTTGCTAGCGAGAGGACGCATCTCCTTCGTCAGGGTGTGGAGATCTTTGGCAGTAAAAGCCGATCTGTCTTCTTTAGTGCCGGGATACCCATTCAAGGCTTCTTCCGGATCAAAATTTGGGACCCAAGCTTTAGCTCTAGTAAGTGCCATGAGAGAACCGGCTCGAGCAGCAGATTTCTTCACTTCCTCCAAGCGCACTGGTAAGACAGACAGTTTCTCTAATGTGCCTTGGATAGTGGTCGGGGCCGGTTTATTGAAAGATGTTGCGCTTATGATCCTTTGAGCGCCGGAATACAGCTGCTCGACCAAAGTATAACACTCCTTGAGTTTTTTCCGCAAATCATCCCCAAGATGGGTGACACGGCGCCCTGTATATGATTATCATTTTTAAACCAGAACGGATTAAAAATTGCAAGGATGAAGCAGGAATACAGATTAAGTACTTACCGAAGACAGCTGAAGTCATCAATTCTATTTGCCGCTTTAAACCGGTTAACTCTTCAGTCACCGGATTAAGGGCTTCCTCAGCGTCCTTTGCCCTTTTTTCCAGATCCTTTTTCTGAACTTCAAAGGCAATTCGCTCCTCTTCAAAGTATTTCTTCAGCTGTTCAGCAGTCTTTAAACTCGGCACCAAATCTTTCTTGGCCTTAGAAGCAGCAGACTCCGTTTCATCAAGTCTGTTCCGGAGTTCAGTGATCTCTTCAGCTCTCCGTTTCAAATCAGCCTGCAATGAAAATCAAGTGGAATAAAAGCAAAAGTCAGGCAAGTCTCAAGCACATAACCAAGTTATCCACTTGACACTTGGGGGCTAATGGGCAGTTGAAGCGTCAAACAATAGCAATTCAAAGACAAGTCTCAAGCACACAAACAAGTTGTCTACTTGACACTTGGGGGCTAATGGATAGTTGAAGTATCAAACGAAAAATTCAGACAAGTCCCAGGCACATAAACCAAGTTATGCCCCTGGCACTTGGGGGCTAATGTAAGATCATTTTTTTAATCAGGAAGTACCGGTTCACCTTCTGGACGTAGCTAAACCGGAACTTTGGGGCTACTATGATATAGACAGAAGAACATCAAAAGAAAAAATCAAAAGCAAAGGATTACCTCATACTTGTCCTTCGTCATGTTAACCAAGCCCGCTTCATAATCTCGACTACTATGAAGCCGGTTCAAGTACCCGGAATATAGCTCCTGGGCACTCATGTCGGCAAGGCTAGATAGCTCTGTACTCCATTTACCCCTTTCTTGATGCAACATCTCCGCTTTAGCCATATGTTTGGCTAGGACAGTGGGCTCAGCAGGAGCGGTGTAAGTTGTGCCGGTTACTTGAACTTCCGGAGAAGCAGTCGTTGGTGGTGGGGTTGTAGTGTGAACCGGACTAGCAGGAGCCGGACTAGTCCGAGGAGAATTGGCCCAGGCAGGACTTGCCGGTTCACGAACGTTCTCAGTATTGGGATTCTCAGGTGCAGTGGTATGATCCATAGGAGCGGGATCTTCAAGCGGCATTGTGGGCTCGCCTTCTGGAGGGACGGTTGTATCCGGATCAACCGCCGGATCATCAGTAGCAGCCTCAGCAGTTGGTTTGTTGGCCTTTGCCCTTTTGCTGGGTTTAGGCTTGCTGAAAGAAATTGGAAAAAGAAGTCAGAACTGTAAAGCAAAGTGCAATCATAAACCGGATAAATTAAAAAGACTTACCCTGGGACGGTTTTCAGGGGTGGGAGTTGTGTGGCAGTTGATTCGCCGGAAGAAGATAAAGGAGTATCCTGATAATTAGGGTCAGACGGTTTAAGTGGTTTGCGTATAAGCCCTGCCTTGGGTTGAAGAAGAGTTGGAGAGAGTATAACCTCAGAGCGGCGCCTCCGAGTCGGAGTAAGAGAAATTCCAGACGATTCAACTGCAAGGCCACTATGGCGGGTAGTTCGGCGAAGGGCTTCGTGTTGCTGTTTCTTCAAAAGAAAATTGGGGTCCAGTTGAGCATAAGGGTGAGAAAACTGATATTTCCGGACTGTCCGACGAATTTTTGGTGGAGGTGGTTCTGAATCTGAAGAAAGAATAGTTACCTCAATTTCTGCCAGTTTGTCCCCTTCAGCCAACTCCTGCGAAAAGTTACCGTTAAACACAAATATGGATAAAAAGTAAATAAGTCATAGCCGGGTTAATTCATACCTCAGAGTCCGGATCATCATCTTCAGCATGTGAACCGGAACCAGCAGCCGCCTTTTTCTTCTTGATAGCATAAGCCTTCCGGCGTGGCAGTTTTCCAGCCTTCTCCTGAGGTTTCCTCTTCCAAAAAGGATCATCAGCCTGTTCAAAAGGTGAAAAGTAATTGAAAGAACGGTTTAAAGGAACGGATTACAAACATACGAAAGAGAGCAAGACTTACTGCAGGCAGCTTGTTCTTCTTATAATACGGAGCCAATCCGGTTTGGCTGCATTCTTCCAAAGAGACATTGAGCATCTTTTTAGCAAACTCAATGACTTCCGATTCAGAAAGTTTGTCTTTAGAAAACCGTTGAGGATCATCCGGTTTACCAGAAAATTTACACATCAGACTCGGGCGTCGACTCAAAGGAAGGATACTCCAAGAAAGCCAGCAGCGCATAAAATCAATTCCGGTCAAACCGTTGGCCATAAAGGGTTTCAACCTGGCAAGTTGAGAAGCAAACCGGGGCCGCTCTGAGGAGCTGAGGCGCTACGACAAAGGGTGATACTCCGGAAGACGGTGTTCGCGATAACCCGGCAGTGGGTTTTCCCCTTCAGCTGAAGTGTCAATGCAATAAAACCAAGACTTGTTCCAATCCTTGGGTTGCGTGTGGAGAGCGGCATGAGGAAAGACTACGTCTCTTCTCTTCTGAATGCTGACCACGCCCAGTTCTTGATGAGGTCCGCTGGTAAACTCAGTTCGCCGGCTCAAGTGGAAAAAGTCCCTGAACAGGTCGACTGATGGCTCTTCTTGCAAATAAACCTCTGACAAAACTTGAAAATCGCAGATGTTGGAAATAGAGTTGGGACCTATGACCTGAGAGTGGAGTTGGAAAGCAGAAAGCACGTCCCGGAAGAACTTTGAACCGGGAGGAGTGAAACCTCGAGCTATGTGGTCGAAGAAGACAATAACCTCCCCCTCTCTGGGAGTAGGAGGACATTCATCTGCTGGAGCCCGCCATTTTAAAACGGACTGAGGGCCTAGAGTGCCAACTGTAGCAGCATTGACTAAATCTTCTTCCGTAACCATGGAAGGAATCCAGTTGCAAGAGACAAACTGTTTAGCCATAGCAACAGAAGAACAGCGCTGAAAGGGTAAAGTATAAACCCGGGTTATTCGAGTACAGTGACGTAAACCGGAAGACATAGGCAAAGATCACGTGACGGTTTAGACAAGGGACTAATTATATGGCTAACCCGGCAGTAAGCAGGAAGGCGTATTACTACCGGTTCATGATAACAAAAGAGAAGGAGCTAAACCGTCGCGTTCGTCATTGAATTATTACAGAAGCAACATACGTCTGGTTAAACCGGAGAATATTTTACAAGATCTACAAGGATGAAGAAACAAGTTTTTGTAGACAGCTAAAGTAAAATAGATCTGAGCGCCTAGGAAAAACAAAAACAAATACGCTGCTATTGCAAGAAGAACTAGGGGGATCATATACAGAGCAGACAAATTTAAAGGTTGAATCTAAAGGACGAGATCTAAAGTATACGGCAGCGGAACAGAGGCAAGTTTTAAGGGCAAGATCTAAAGGCTGAAATTACTGCGAACTTGGTGCCTAGGACGAACAGATGAAGCTTTCTCTGAGGTTTAATGGCGGAGGCGCGAGAAGAACCCTAGAGCTATAGATCTACAACGAAGAAGATAAAGTACCTGGAACAGCAAGAAGCGGCGGCGGAGTTTCTCTGGTCGCACTCAGGTTGATGCAGCGGCCGGCGGAGGCGAGCTCGACGGATGAACGACGGAGACTTGAATTCAGGCGACGGAGGAAGAAGAACGAACGGAAGGTGAATGAGGAAGAGTTGCAGCGGTATTCATAAAGGGGCAGAGAACGAAACGGCAGGCACGAAATTTGAGGAGGCAAAAAATCGGATAAAGATTCCCTGTCGCCTCGATTCTCGGGATAGCCTTTAAACAAAGGTGATAGACACCTGGGCGCGTTAAATGCGGAAGTGATGTCACGGTCAAAATTAAGTGATTTGCAAGGATGACGTCATGGCCGGTTTACAAAAATGAGAAGACACAAGAAGGAAGATTATGCAAGACTGAGAAGATTGATGTGAACAAGTTCAAATCATTCTGGGGCCTAATGTCAGGGATATTACTAGCAAGTATGAACCGGCTAGTGTAAACCGGATTATGGTAATATAGTTGTATCATCGTAATACCTAGTAGAGGCTACGGCCCATGAGATCTTAGGGCCCGTGTATAGTGTTACGATTTGTAAACTGCCTGATCATGTAACTTGAGAGATAAGGAAGAAAGAGCAGAGACAGAGGCGGACACAAGTATGAGCCGGCCTCGGGACTCTGTAAACCGGACCGGGCGTCGCCTCTATATAAAGGGACGACCCGGCGACGGTTCAGGGAGGAGAAGAAACAACCCGTCGAGGCATAGGCAAGCGATCCGCTCCCTGTTCATCGACGCCCAAGCAATACCAAACCAAACTAGACGTAGGCTTTTACCTTCATCGAAGGGGCCGAACTAGTATAAACCCTCTGTGTCCTTTATGTGCTTTTAACCCCTTCAAGCTAACCTGTGCGATGGTTCCACTATTAAGTCCATTAAACCGGACATCTGCCGTGTTAATTCCACGACAGGGACCTTTAGTCCCGGTTGGTGGCACCAACCGGGACTAAAGGGGGGTATTTGTCCCGGTTTGTGGCACCAACCGGGACTAATACGCCTCCTATATAAACTAACACTTGTGAAAATTTCGTTCAGTTCTTCTTCCCCGCCCCGACGCCTCCTCACATCGAGCTCGCCGTCGCCCCGTCGCCCCGCGCCGTCGCCCCGTCGCCCCGCCCCGCGCCGTCGCCCAGTCGCCCCCGACGCCGCCCCGTCGACCCGCCCCGCGCCATCGCGTCGCCCCGCCCCGCGCCGTCGCGATGTGAGGAGCTTTTTTTGTGTGTATATGTTTATTTGTATGTGTTTATTTGTATATAGTTGTTGTATGTGATGTATAGTTGCTGTATGTGATATATAGTTGATGTATATGTTTATGTGTATATATAGTTGCTGTATATATATTTTGTATGTGTATATGATTTTTTTTAAATTTTTTTCTTAGGAATTTGCTAAATTTATATGTTAAAAATGTTTTTTTCATAGAATGTTTTTTGTTTATATATAGAAAGTTACAATTGTGATGTATAGTTGTTGTATGTGATGTGTATGTGATGTATATGTGTATGTGCTTATATAGTTTTTTGTTTATATATGCTAAATATATATAGAAAGTTTTATATATGCAAAATTTACAAATTTAGAAAAAGAAGGATAGGAAAGAAGAAAATAAGAAAGAGGAAAGAGAAGAAGAGGAGAGGAAGAAGAGGAGAAATAAATAAGAAGAAGAAAAAAGAAGAAGAAAAAAGAGGAGAAGAAGAAAGGAATAGAGGAGAAGAAGAGAAATGTTCTCTTCTTCTCCTCTATTCCTTTCTTCTTCTCCTTTTTTTTCTTTTTTTCTTCGATCTTCTCCTCTAGCGGTTCCTTTTTTCTTCTTCTTTCTCTTTTTTTTATCGGATATGTCGTTGTCGATATACACCCTGCCCGATAACTTTGACATTAGGGGGGGGGGGTCGAGGGTCATCGAGGGACCGAGGGTCGTCAAGGGTCGAGAGATCGCCGAGGGGTCGAGAGACCGAGGGTCGTCAAGGGTCGAGAGATCACCTAATGATGAAGTATTGGTTTTGTTGAATCCTTTGACACTAGACAAAATATGACATGAGGGGGTCTAGGGTTGTGGATCGCCGATCAGTCGAGGTTCGAGGTGTCGAGAGGTTGCCTAGCTAGTGTCAAAGTATTGAAGAAATCCAGGACTTCATCATTTGCCAGAAGTAACCGGGGCATGTTGGTACGAATTCTGCGAAGTTGTTCTGGAACGAAGTTCCTGATAGGATAATCCGTCTTTTGTTATGAATAATCCTATCTGGGACTCCGTTCCAGAATATCTTTGGAGAGCTTCGTACCATCATGCGACTGTTACTTTCGCCTAATGATGAAGTATTGGTTTTGTTGAATCCTTTGACACTAGACAAAATGTGACATGAGGGGGTCTAGGGTTGGGGATCGCCGAGCAGTCGAGGGTCGAGGAGTCGAGAGGTTGCCTAGCTAGTGTCAAAGTATTGAAGAAATCCAGGACTTCATCTTTTGCCAGAAGTAACCGGGGCATGTTGGTACGAAGTTCTGCAAAGTTGTTCTGGAACGAAGTTCCTGATAGGATAATCCATCTTTGGTTACGAATTATCCTATCTGGGACTCCGTTCCAAAATAACTTTGGAGAGCTTCGTACCATCATGCGACTGTTACTTTCGCCTAATGATGAAGTATTGGTTTTGTTGAATGCTTTGACACTAGACAAAATGTGACATGAGGGGGTCTAGGGTTGTGGATCGCCGAGCAATCGAGGGTCGTCCAGGGGTCTAGGGTCGAAGCTAGTTCTACATTTGCCATTAATATATCCATCTGTCATGTTTGAATAATAATTGGCATGTTGTAAATATTTGTAGAAACTATGGACGACAACACCCGAGACCTAGCACAAGAAGCGATGTTGATGGACATAATCGCAGACGGACAAGATGCCGTCTTGTCGTTTCTCAACGACACCAATGAGCTGGTGGAAAGAGAGCTGCAGCTGGAAGATCTAGGCTATGATATTGATGGCTCCGGTGACCCAATGCACATGGAAGAAGTAGACCGTGAGGACGGCTCCGGTGACCCAATGTCGGTGCAAGAAGGAGACTGTGATGCTGGCTCCGGTGACCGAACCGAGTCCGGCCAGGAGGTATATATGTTAGTTAAGCATGTGCTGACTAGTTAATTGATGCATTCATTAACTCTCGTCTTTGTTCCTTTTTTCTAGCCCTCCGGATCGAGCAAATCTTCGGTAAAGAGATGAGGCGCGAAGAAAAAGTTGAGGCCGGATGAAAAGTTTGTGATCTCAGAAATCTCGCGCTCCGGCGAGCCGATTGAACCCATCCGGACAAAGAACGCATTTGTTAATCAGTGCGGGGTTCTGGTTAGGGACAAGATCCCGATCAGCATCCATCAATGGTTAAAGCCGGCTGCAAAAGAGGGTCGGGTGTCTTATGTCACTGATATGCAGAAAGAAGATCTTTGGACTGAGCTGAAGTCAAATTTCATCCTACCGCCAGAGGATGATCCGGCGAATCCAGTTAAAGAGGAATTAATCAAGTCTGCTGCTCTTTCGAAGATGGCAGACCAATTCAGGGCATGGAAGAAAAAACTAAATAAGTTTGTCCGCGATAAAGAAACTCCAGAATTCGTGGGCATATATGAGAAGATCAAAGATGACTGGCCCGCATTTGTGGCCTATAAGACATCGGAAAAGAGTAAGAAGATGTCGGCAACAAACCAGATAAATGCTGCGAAGAAGAAGCATCACCATCGCACGGGGTCAGGTGGCTACCTCAGAGCCCGGCCTAAGTGGGCCAAGGCTGAGAATGATATGCTTGAGAAAGGGATCAAACCAGAGACAATGCAATGGCCAGGCCGTTGCCGGACTTGGTTCTTCGGGGCTAGCGGAACCTTGGACCCTGTATCAGGGAGGTGCATTTGGACGGACAAGCAATTGGAAATACCACTCAGGAAGCTTCGGCACTATATCAAAGCAGCCCATGAAGGGACGTTCTTCCTCGACAGAGAGAACGACGAGCTCACAATGGCCCTCGGGAATCCTGAGCACCCTGGACGGACACGAGGCATGCCAGGCTCCCTTCCGTGGAGTGCTGGGTTTCCGGACGCAGGCGGCTACAAATGCCACGAGAGGAGGAAGAAAATGCAGCAGACCGAACTGCAGGCGCTTGATGGCTTCTCGCCCCTCGTTGGTTACCCCAAGTGGAAGGTTTGAGATGTAGCGTAGCAGAAAATTTCCCTTGGCAAAGATACCAAGGATCGAATCCCGTGAGACTCCGAGGGTCGACAAGAAGGTGTCAACGGCGCCAGAAACTTAGCGGTTGACAGGACCTGCACACAGATACAATAACTTTGCTCCCAACGAGTACAGAGAGGTTGTCAATCCCTCCGGCCTTGTTGTTTACAAAGGATCAAACACAAGAGATAATAATGATAGGTATGACTGCACCTAGGAAATAAGAACAGGAAGTAAATAGAAGGTGTGATCAGTGGTGGTAATATGGACCGGGGTCCCATGATGTTCACTAGTGATGTCTCTCTCCCAAAAGATGATAAAACAGCAAAGCGAGGTAAACAAATTACGGCTAGGCAATTGACAGGATTATGTGCGCAAACCAATGCTAACTATGATGCAAAGAAAGGTATAGAAAAAAAAGCATGGGCGGTACGCCAAGGCAAGTAGACCGTTATCCATCTGCAACTACTACTAATCATCCACCTTGAGATATCTATCCAGAACATCTCGCTGGTATTAAGTTGCGAATCCCACCCAAAGTGTAAACTCAAAGCAACAGACAACTGCATTAAAAGAACTTTGCGTAAAGTAAACAATCCTTGCACCCGCAAGTACAAGCACTGTTGTTTCCCCCTTGTGGAAACATCACATCCCCTAGACTCATGTTTCTGTCACTCAAGCTAGTCATCAGGGGGCATGAACCCACAATCAAGCATAACGCTCCCTCTTGGAGTTACTACCTACTACTTGGCCAAAGCAATAAACAACAACGGAGAACATGCAAGAATTACTCAAGAACATAAATATAAAAGAGGTCTAAACCATGAAGAACAAAGAGGGGAGGAGAACATCACATAGCTACTGATCATGGACCCATGGTCCAAGGTGGACTACTCACGACTCATCCGGGAAGCGTCTATGGTGGTGGAGAAGCTCCCGGTGGTGGTTCTCTCCTCCGGCAGGGTGCCGGGAAGAGTTCTCCTGATGCTCCCGATCTTGGAAGCGCTGCGGCGGCGGAACAGAGGCGAGATCGCGAAAAAGGGTTCCGTCCTTGAGGGTTTCGAGACGCGAGGAATATATATGCGAAGGGGGGTCACCAGAGGCGGAGCCGGGGCCCCAGGCGCCCCCTGGCGCGGCCAGGGGTGGGGCCGCGCCAGGTGGCCACCTGGGCCACCCCTGGCTCCCCTCTGGCCCCGCTTTGGTTTTTCTCGAAGCTTCCTGTACGCTGATTTTTCCTGTATTTTTCCCGGAATTTTTGGAGCACTTTTAATATGCGGGAAACCTGAAATAGAAAAACAACAGAAAACAGGAACTGGCACTATGGTGCACTGAGTTAATAGGTTAGTCCAAATATGATCAAAAGTGTATGGAAGTGCATAAATATCATAGCAATATCACACAAAATAAGCATGGAGCAAGCAGAAATTATCGATACGTTTTGGACGTATCAACATCCCCAAGCTTAATTCCTGCTCGATCTCAAGTAGGTAAATGATAACAAGCATAATTTCTGTGGTGACATGCTATCAACCATATAAGAACTTTTAAGTAAAACAATCAAGGCATGTAATTCAATTCAAGTCATAACAAGCAAGAGTCTGTATTAGCATTGTAACAAGTAACATAAGAACATAAAGGTGCAAGAGCTCTCGCTGTCCGTGACTCGAATGTCTCCAAATGGTGTTTGCGTGCAAGAAAGGGGATAGGGATATACGAGAGAGTAGAACATAGTTTTTGTATTGTTGAGAACTTAATCTAGTAAAGTTTCACACTTGGTCTTCTTTGGAATCTTATCTTGACTCATCCCCAGACCAGCAGCCAGGTACAAGTCAGAATGATCCACTCCCTTTTGATATTTTGAGCACTCATGCAATGGATGAGCGTAAGCAAGAAAGTGGACACTTAGGATGGCAAAGAGAGAAAAATGATGAAGGGGGAAGACAAAAAAGGTGTGAAAGGCTCACATCAATGAGGACAATCATAGGCGAGAGAAAGCCAAATGATAGATATGATGTGGGGAGTAGGGATTGCCATGCAACGGATGCACATATGAGCTAAGGTAAGCTCTCCAATGGAACTAGTGGGGTGCATCCAACTTGCTTGCTCAAGAAGACCTAGAGCTCTTTTGAGGAGGCTCATCATTGGAATATACAAGCCAAGTTCTATAGTGTGAAGGTCCCCACATAGCTATATGCATGAATGATAATCTCTATGGAGTACAAGGTATAAGATGGAGTACGAGTGTGGATCTCTCAAAAGGAATAGTAGTGTGCCCCCTTCTCTCTTTTTATTTCTTTTTTTTTCCTTTTTCTATTTTTTTAATGTTTTGTGGCCTCAATGGCTCTTTCTATTTAACTCTCATTTGTCCTCTTTGGGATCTTTTGATTTTGTCCTCTTTGGGATCTTTTAATTTTGTCCTCTTTGGGATCTTTTCCTCACTTTAGGGGCAACAATCTATTTATTACAAGAAGTATAGAAGATCTTTCACACTTTACAAAAGTACTCAACATAAAGAAAATGAAACTATCATGATGTATGCAAATGTATGCCTCTGCCAGTGTAGCAGGATATGCGATGATACTAGCGCGTCATGTAGCAATGATTAGGGCAAGGCCCAACTAGCATGCGGCTCATCGATCAAGCAAAAAGCATGTATGACATGAAGATCAAGTCATGAGAAGATGGATGTTGCATGGCAATGTATCTCGGAAAGGCTATGGAAATGCCTTGATAGGTAGGTATGATGGCTGTTTTGAGGAAGGATATAATGAGGCTTATAATGACAGAGCGTATCGTGCCAAGGATTTGGATGCATCGGCGAAGTATGCGCCAACTCTCGAGGTGAGAAAGGGCAATGCACGGTACCGAAGAGGCTAGAAAAATATGGCTAGGTGGAAGTGTCAACTTTCGAATACTCACATTAGTCCGAAGAACTCATGCACTTATTATCGGTAACTCTCAATCTAATTAGGAGGTTCACAAAGAGACAAGTACCCCGAGAGGAGTGTATGGGGGTTTGGTTATCCTTGCGCATCCTCGACTCATGGTACGTGAGTGTACTCTAATATTCGATCCCTCCAAAGATTAGTGATTCATCTAGTAGCTAAAGTTCTCAACTATTTTGTAGGTTTTCGAAAATAAACACGGATTGCCCAAAATACGACATCTATCACTAATAGGCTAAAGCTCTTGACACCAAAAGTTCAGACATTACTCATGGCAATACCTCAAAACTATTGCAAGTTACTACTAAAATTAAAATAGCAACCTCAATTACCTACTTTAAGTTAAGACACACAACTCAGTGCAACAGGCAAACTCTCTTAACAAGATAAACATGAAAACTCAAGAGAGTTCAGCAACCAACTAAACAAAAGCTCTTTAAAAAGAAAAGCATGAAAACTAAGAGCTAAACATGACAGCAGCTATGGAAAGACAAAGAACACACATAGCAAAGATAAGCATGGAAATCCTATGTTGTGTTCTAGGTTGAAGTGGAGCGTGTTTCTCTCCCACACAAAGAAAGCTGGGTTCTAACTTGTTATGAACAGCAAGCAAAGCTAAAGAAAACTAAAAAGGAAACTAAGAGCAAGACGCTCCAAGCATAGCACATAACACATGAAGTGATAATTATAGTGGAACGAAAGACGAACTGATAATTGTTGATGGAGAAGGGGATGCATGGGGGCATCCCCAAGCTTAGACGCTTGAGTCTTCTTGAATATTTCTTGGGGGTGCACGGGGGCATCCCCAAGCTTGAGCGTTTGACCCTCCTGAATCTTCTTTTATCATCTTCCCTCGCACACTTGAAAACTCCCTTCATACATTACTCATCATAATCTGATTAGCGAGGTTAGTACCCACAATAAAATAATTTTTCCCTACTGGAAATAAAGATAATCTTGAAGAGCTACTGTTTCTCAAGATTGCCAAAAGGTTTTTGCAAAGAAAGAGCAAGCTCAAGGTTTGCAAAACGAAGAAAAGGCAAAACAGGACAGAATCTGTGAAAAACAGACCAGCAGGTAGTAAATAATTTCTTCGGGGCACTTGTGCAACTCAAATCAAAAAACTCAGAACAGACGCCCGAAAGCCAATTGTATAGAGCACGCTGTCAAAAAAATTCAGATCAAAAAGATGATTTGGTGATTTTATTCGAATTTTTCTGTCTAAGGACAGAATCTGTTTTCTGGACAGCACATCACAACTTTTGAACTTTCTTGCAATCGGAGGCTAAACTTGGCACAAAGCTGAAAAGAAAAGATACAATGATGATGCTACTGTAGTAAAAAACATCAAGACACAACAAAAGCAAAATAAAACCTAATTCGTTGTGGGCTGCCTCCCAAAAGCGCTTTCTTTTATGCCTTTAAGCTAGGCATGATGCAAAAAGAGAGGATCAAGTTTTATCAAGAGTAAGAGAATAGCTAGCCCGTGTAACGGACTCAAAAGGCAACTTAATCTTCTTTCTAGGGAAGTGTTCCATCCCTTTATTGAGAGAGAATTGGAATTTTATATTCCCCTCTTTCATGTCAATGATAGCACCAACGGTGTGAAGAAAAGGACGTCCCAAAATAATTGGACATGAAGGTTCACATTCAATATCCATAATAGTAAAATCAACGGGAACATAATTGTCATTGACAATGATAAGAACATCGTCGATCTTCCCCAAAGGTTTCTTTACGGAAGAATCAACAAGACGAACACCAAAAGAACAAGGATCAAAAGGTTTCAATTCAAGCATATCATACATTCTTTCGGGCATAACGGAGGTACTAGCTCCAACATCACACAAAACATAGCAAGAGAAGTTATTCAACTTAATTTTAATCATAGGATCCCAACTATCTTCTAGCTTTCTAGGTATGGAGGCTTCTACCCTAAGCTTCTCCTCCCTAGCTTTGATAAGAGCATTAGTGATATGCTCCGTGAAGGCAAGATTAAGTGTGCTAGTGTGGGGATCTCTAGACATCTTGTGAAGAAAACCAATAACTTCAGAAAGGGTGCAATTATCAAAATCAAGGTCACTACTATCAAGTAAAGTGGTAATGGTGTCCTTTAGGGTCACTTGTTTGGTAGCTTCTATGGTTATAGGAGTTTCTTCTTCTACGGTTGAGGTCATAGCATCACCATTAATAGGTCCAATGGGACTAGGAGTGCATTGGGTGCTAAGAGTTTGGATATCCTCAACAACTTGGATAGTAGCAACAGTGTGGTGGGTAGGAAGGCTCTTAATTCTATCTTCTTCCTTCTTTTCTCTAGCCCATCTCTCTTTAAGTTTAGCCATCATCCTAATGTTTTCATTAATTTGCACTTGAATAGCATTCATAGGAGTGGTCTTCCTCTCCTCAAGAGGAGAAGTTCTAATTTTAAGCAACTCTACCTCATGGGCTAAATTGTCTACCTTCGAAGAGAGATTATCTAGTTTGTCTAGTTTTTCTTCTACACTCTTATTGAAGGCCTTTTGGGTAGTGATGAAGTCTTTAAGCATAATCTCTAGTTCAGAAGTGGAGTTCTTGGTGCTAGGATAAGCATTGTTGTTCCCATAGGAATTAGAGGGGAACGGTCTAGGGTTGCTACCAAAATTACTCCTATAAGCATTATTATTGAAATTGTTTCTAGAGATAGAGTTCACATCTACTTGATCTTGAGCAATCAAAAAATTTAAAGGAACATCATGAGGATCAATAGAAGATTGCTTGGAAAGTAGAGACACGATCAAGTCAACTTTTTCATTTAGGGAGGAAATCTCCTCGACAGAGTTTACCTTCCTACCTGTTGGAGCGCGTTCGGTGTGCCATTGGGAATAATTGGTCATCATCTCGTCGAGAAGCTTCGTGGCAGCACCAAGTGTAGTTGCCATAAAGGTTCCTCCCGCGGCCGAATCTAACAAGTTCCGCGAGGTAAAGTTCAAGCCTGCATAAAAAGTTTGGATAACCATCCAAGTAGTCAAACCATGAGTAGGGCAGTTCTTGACAAGAGATTTCATGTGTTCCCAAGCTTGGGCAACGTGTTCATTATCCAATTGTTTAAAATTCATTATGTTACTCCTTAATTGGATAATTTTAGCAGGGGGATAGTACTTCCCAATAAAGGCATCCTTGCACTTGTCCCAAGAATCTATACTATTCCTAGGCAAGGATTGAAACCAGATTTTAGCCCCTCCTCTCAAGGAGAAAGGAAAAAGCTTAAGATTAACAATATCACCATCTATTTCTGTGTACTTTTGCATATCACAGAGCTCAACAAAATTATTTAAGTGCAAAGCAGCATCATCTCCAGCACCGGAGAATTGATCTTTCATAACTAGGTTCAGTAAAGCAGGTTTAATCTCATAAGAAGGTGCTGAAGTGGCAGGTGTAGCAATAGGCGTGCAGATAAAGTCATTGTTGTTATGACTAGTGAAGTCACACAAGTTGGTGTTCTCGGTGGAACCCATAGCAGCAGCAAGCAAGATAACTATTTTTGTGATTTTTGGTAAGGGACACTAAAGCAAAAACTGAAAGGTAAACTGACAAGACTAAAAAGCAAAGATAAAAGATAGCGTGCAACTCCCCTATCTCGAAGAGTGGAGTCCCCGGCAACGGCGCCAGAAACTTTGCTTGATGGCTTCTCGCCCCTCGTTGGTTACCCCAAGTGGAAGGTTTGAGATGTAGCGTAGCAGAAAATTTCCCTTGGCAAAGATACCAAGGATCGAATCCCGTGAGACTCCGAGGGTCGACAAGAAGGTGTCAACGGTGCCAGAAACTTAGCGGTTGACAGGACCTGCACACAGATACAAATAACTTTGCTCCCAACGAGTACAGAGAGGTTGTCAATCCCTCCGGCCTTGTTGTTTACAAAGGATCAAACACAAGAGATAATAATGATAGGTATGACTGCAACTAGGAAATAAGAACAAGAAGTAAATAGAAGGTGTGATCAGTGGTGGTAATATGGACCGGGGTCCCATGATGTTCACTAGTGATGTCTCTCTCCCAAAAGACGATAAAACAGCAAAGCGAGGTAAACAAATTACAGCTGGGCAATTGACAGGATTATGTGCGCAAACAAATGCTAACTATGCTGCAAAGAAAGGTAGATGCTCAAAAGCATGGGCGGTACGCCAAGGCAAGTAGACCTAAATCCATCTGCATCTACTACTAATCATCCACCTTGAGATATCTATCCAGAACATCTCGCTGGTATTAAGTTGCGAATCCCACCCAAAGTGTAAACTCAAAGCAACAGACAACTGCATTAAAAGAACTTTGCGCAAAGTAAACAATCCTTGCACCCGCAAGTACAAGCACCGTTGTTTTCCCCCTTGTGGCAATAGCACATCCCCTAGACTCATGTTTCTGTCACTCAAGCTAGTCATCAGGGGGCATGAACCCACAATCAAGCATAACGCTCCCTCTTGGAGTTACTACCTACTACTTGGCCAAAGCAATAAACAACAACGGAGAACATGCAAGAATTACTCAAGAACATAAATATAAAAGAGGTGAATCAAATATATTACTCACACACAATCTGAACATAATCTCATAATCCATCGGATCCCAGCAAACTCAGCAGAGCAACAGCATAAAGATTACATATGTGCCTCGATCATGTAGGGCAGCTCACGAGGTCTAAACCATGAAGAACAAAGAGGGGAGGAGAACATCACATAGCTACTGATCATGGACCCATGGTCCAAGGTGGACTACTCACGACTCATCCGGGAAGCGTCCATGGTGGTGGAGAAGCTCCCGGTGGTGGTTCTCCCCTCCGGCAGGGTGCCGGGAAGAGTTCTCCTGATGCTCCCGATCTTGGAAGCACTGCGGTGGCGGAACAGAGGCGAGATCGCGAAAAAGTGTTCCTTCCTCGAGGGTTTCGGGATGCGAGGAATATATATGCGAAGGGGGGTCACCAGAGGCGGAGCCGGGGCCCCAGGCGCCCCCCTGGCGCGGCCAGGGGTGGGGCCGCGCCAGGTGGCCGCCTGGGCCACCCCTGGCTCCCCTCTGGCCCCGCTTTTGTTTTTCTCGCAGCTTCCTGGACGCTGATTTTTCCTTTATTTTTCCCGGAATTTTTGGAGCACTTTTAATATGGGGGAAACCTGAAATAGAAAAACAGTAGAAAACAGGAACTGGCACTGTGGTGCACTGAGTTAATAGGTTAGTCCAAATATGATCAAAAGTGTATGGAAGTGCATAAATATCATAGCAATATCACACAAAAGAAGCATGAAGCAAGCAGAAATTATAGATACGTTTTGGACGTATCAGCGCTGCGGGCCAGAATACAAGCGATAGAGGAACGAGAAGCAAATCGGGACAAAAGAATTGCCGAAGCTTCCCCCGAAGCTACCCCGCCATCTCAGCGGAGAAGCAGCGTGGCTTCCACCGAGCTGCTTCAGCCGGAGCATGTCTTGACGGCTACTGCCAGGTATCCCGTGGATGCTATCACGGAGGTACAAAATTGCCACCTTATGACGCAATGGATAAATCTGAAGGTCAAGGCGGTTGCTGGCTCTGTTTTTCCTACTGGACCCGGCGGCACTTTTCACTGCCGGCCGATTCCAGAAGGATATGCTACGGTGATGGTGGATGAAATTACGGAGGGATTTGTGGAGCTCCAGCTTGACCACCCTACCGGTGAAGGGGAGACTTGGCTGGGTTCTTCACTGAAGACTTCATGCCTATGGCAGAAGGACCTCATCAACATTCTCAACTGGACGCCTCCGCCTCCTCCTCCAGCGAGTCAGGGCACTCCGCCTCCTCCACCGCCTCCTCCACCGGCGAGTGACGATCAGGGCACTCCGGCTCCTTCTCCGGCGTGTGGCGGCACTCCGCCTCCTTCGCCTGCGCCGGCGCGCCCGAGCAGCCAGCCTCCTCCTTCTCCGCCTACGCCGGCGCGCCCGAGCAGCCAGCCTGCTCCTCCTTCTCTGCCAAGTCAGCAAGGGCGGAAGAGACCTGCCGCCGCTCCGGCTGCTCCTGCTCCGGCGCGTAAGCAAGGAAAGAAGACAGCCACTTCGTCTGGTCTGGCGACGTCTAGCAGTACAGCCAGAGGCGGGAGGCGATTCAGATTCGGTCCTTCTCTCATGCCTCTAGAGAAGTTACCTTACGAGAGGTCCGACGAGGAAAACACGAAGATCGCTCAAGGCGAAGTGAAGGACTGGCTTGAAGGGTTGAAAGCACAGAGACATCCACCTCCGGAGGAGAAGATAGATCTGGTGAAAGCAAAGCTCACTCTTGCTGCCCTGAAGCAACCAGCGAAAAGTAAGTCGAAGGACAACTATGACCGCATGATTGAAAAGTCATTTCAAGCAGCGAAGCGGTCGGGAAGTACTAAAAGTGATCAAAGGTTAGCAGAAGGACGAGCTGTAAAACAAATTGCCCAGCTCGGCGAACAACCGGACCAATCGTGCCCCCCGCTCAACGTGTCTAGCGACATGGTCGCTAATGATCCGAGGATGGTGCCCGGTTATAGCAATCTTGGAGATTACTTGTCCGACGATGTACAATATGATTTCTTGGACGTGCAGATACAAAGATACGAGTACGGGAAGCCTCTCGTCAAAAATGAAAGATCTCTATCAACGAATATGCGAAGATTGCATGATTGGTACTTGAAAATCTCCAGAGAGTCTGGGGGGAGGGATAGCTTGTATGTGAGAGTTCAACCGGAGCATGACCTCATTGGAATTGAACTGTTGCCTATTCCATTTGAGGAGTTCTATCAGTTTTTCAATCAATTGGCCCTCAATAAATCAACGGTCACCTGCTACTGTCTGTAAGTAGTACTACTTATGTCATTAAGTCTCTCTATATAGCTGATCTCTTTCATTGCATGTATTTATAATTATCCTCACTATATTATGCAGATTGAAGATCGTAGAATTGAAGAAAAGACAAGTAGGTGATATTGGGTTCATTAACACATACCTCATAGATGCAACCGAGGTTAAGTGGCGTCCCTCAGATACCGAGACCAACTTGCTACGATCGTTGGTGGTAAATGAAAACAAAGATATAATACTCTTTCCTTACAACTTCAAGTGAGTGTTACTGTCTTGTGCATATTTGGTTTCCCTTATATATCAGTCCAGGTTATAGTAATATAATTGATGAGTTCATGCATGTGTGCGCAGCTACCACTATATTCTCTTAGAGATTAAGCTTGAGAAGGGAGTAGTAACTGTCTTGGACTCTAAACGTAAAGATCCCGAGGAGTATGCGGACATGACTCAAATGCTCGACAGGTAAGTTAAATCGATCAATATTATCCACCATGCATATCAGCAACTTTGTTCATTTCTGATATCAAGTAATTGTTTTCTTTGTCTGGCAGGGTTTGGAGAAAATTCACCAAAAAAGCTCCGGGACTGCCGAAGAAGCTAGAATTTAGACACCCGAAAGTAAGTACTATATAGTAGCATGTTCCGCGCATCTCCTATATCTTGATTCAAGCGCTAGTTTCATCAATACCATTTGGCATTCTTGCTTATCAGTTTGATTGACCTCTATTTCTTGTAAAGTGGTTGTGGCAGGAACCTAGGAATGATTACTATGGATGCTACATTTGCGAGTCCATCTGCCACACGACCTGTGAGCGGGGCTACTCTGAAGCACAATTTGAAGTGCGTAAGCAATTAATAATATTCACAATTTTATTTCATTACCATCATTTGAAGTGCGTAAGCAATTAATTAATAATATTCACAATTTTATAGCATCATTTCATGTATTGACCCCCTTCTTCAAATTAGATGTTTCGGATGCGGGATGAACAACTAACACCAGATCGTCTGTGAGCAATTCAAGAGGAATTGGCGGCATTCTTCCTTGAACACGTGATCGCGCCAGACGGAGAATACTATGTGGACCATGCGTCCATCGTATAGGAGATTATATTTGTAAGAGATAATTATTGTATATATGTACCCGGTAGTGTCGGATAGATATACAAGAACTTGTTGTTCGACCAATCTCTCGGAGAAGGAGAGGTGGTCGATATTACTTCTCTCTGTATGCATATATATATATGTTGATTATATGATCTTCTGTTTCCTTCGTTTGCTTACTATCTAGCTAGCTGGCTAGCGTGTCTAGTCCTCTCTATACGTATGTGTAGTACGTAGCGTCGACCAAGCACGGACATAAGAGAGGACACTTCTCTCTATTAATTAGCTATCTAACACAATATGAAACACCTAAATTAACCCCCCAAAACCTCCAACCCCCCCTCCCCTTTCAAACAAAAACAAAAAACACAGCCACAGAAATGCTGACGTGTGGATGCCTTTTGGTCCCGGTTGGTGCCACCAACCGGGACCAAAGCCCCTCCTGCCTGGGCTCGGCGCACAGGCCACGTGGACACCCATCTGCCCCGGTTCTGGATCGAACCGGGACTAAAGGGTCAGAGCATTAGTACCGACACTTTTGTCCCGGTTCAAGAACCGGGGCTAAAGGCCCTAACAAACCGGGTCTGATCTCCCTTTATCTACTAGTGTCCAACGATGGGCTTGCTCAAATGCCCTAGGTCTTCGTGAGCAAGCTAGTTGGATGCACACCCACTAGTTTCTTTTGTTGAGCTTTCATTCATATTTAGCTCTAGTGCATCCGTTGCATGGCAATCCCTACACACTCACATTGATGGGCATCTCCATAGCCCGTTGATACGCCTAGTCGATGTGAGACTATCTCCCACCTTTTTGTCTTCTCCACAACCACCTCTATTCCTCCCATAGTGCTATATCCATGGCTCACGCTCATGTATTGCGTGAAAGTTGAAAGGTTTTAAAAAATAGAGTATGAAAACAAATGATTGGCTAAAATCGGGGTTGTGCATAATACGAATATTTTGTGTGATGAAGAGGGAGCATACCCAGACTATATGATTTTGTAGGGATAACTTTCTTTAGCCATAGTATTTTGAGAAGACGTGATTGCTTTATTAGTATGCTTGAAGTATTGTTATTTCTTATGTCAATATAGAATTTTATCTTGAATCTTTCAGATCTGAACATTCATGCCACAATTAAGAGAATTACATTGAAAAACTATATTGGTTAGCATTCGACATCAAAAATTCTTTCTTTATCATTTACCTACTCGAGGACGAGCAGGAATTAAGCTTGGGGATGCTTGATACGTCTCCAACGTATCTATATTTTTTGATTGTTCCATGCTATTATTTATGAAGTCTTGGATGTTTAATGGGCTTTATCATTCACTTTTATATCATTTTTGGGACTAACCTACAAACCCAAAGGCCCAGTCCAGATTGTTGTTTTTTGCCTGTTTCAGGGTTTTGCAGAAATAGAATATCAAACGGAGTCCAAACGGAATGAAACCTTCGCGAGAGATATTTTTGGAAAAAATTACGCATGAAGAACTTGAGAACCACGTCAAAAGAGCCACGTGGGGCCCACGAGGGTGGGGGGCGCGCCCCCTACCTCGTGGAGCCCCCGTGACTCCCCTGTGCCCTCCTTCTTCCTATATAAGTCTACGTACCCCAGAAACTCCGTGGATAGAGAGAAAACCCTAATTCCACCGCCGTACCTTCTGTTCCCGTGGAGATCCCATCTTGGAGCCTGTTCCGGAGCTCCACCAGAGGGGGATCCATCACGGAGGCCTTCATCATCATCATCATCGCCCTCACCATGAGTTGTGAGTAGTTTACCACAGACCTTTGGGTCCATAGCTAGTATCTAGATGGCTTCTTCTCTCTCTCTAGATCTCAATACAAAGTTCTCCTCGGTCTTCGAGGAGATCTATTCGATGTAATCTATTTTTGCGGTTTGTTTGTCGAGATCCGATGAATTGTGAGTTTATGATCAAGGTTATCTATGAAAGATATTTGGTTCTTCTCTGGACTTTTTATGTGTGCTCATAATATCCTTGCAAGTCTCTTTGAATGATTGGGTTGGTTTGGCCTACTAGACCTATAGTTCTTGCAATGGGAGAAGTGCTTGGCTTTGGGTTCAATCTGGCGGTCTCCTTTCCCAGTGACAGTAGGGGCAGCAAGGCACGTGTTGTATTGTTGCCATCGAGGCTAAAAAGATGGGGTTTATATCATATTCTTTGAATTTATCCCTCTACATCATGTCATCTTGCTTAAGGCGTTACTCTGTTCTTATGAACTCAATACACTAGATACATGCTGGATGGCGGTCGATGTGTGGAGTAATAGTAGTAGATGCAGAATCGTTTCGGTCTACTTGTCTCGGACGTGATGCCTATATACAATGATCATGCCTAGATAGTCTCATAATTATTCGCTTTTCTATCAATTGCTCGACAGTAATTTGTTTACGCGCCATAGAATATCGCTATCATGAGAGAAGCCACTAGAGAAAACTATGGCCCCCGGGTCTATTCTCAACATATCAATCTACATCTACTTTACTTTTATCGCTTTTATTTGATATTTTATTAAAACTAAAAATACCAAAAATATAAACTATCATCTCTATCAGATCTCACTTTCGTAAGTGACCGTAAAGGGATTGACAACCCCTTATTGTGTTGGCTGCGAAGTTCTTATTTGTTTGTGCAGGTGCGAGGGACTCGTGCGTGGTCTCCTACTGTATTGATACTTTGGTTCTCAAAAACTGAGGGAAATACTTACGCTACTGTGCTGCATCTCCCTTTCCTCTTCGAGGGAATACAACGCAAGCTCAAGAGGTAGCATCGACTATGGAGCACCAGAGTTGAGGCGGACGATCCGACGGAACGTGAGCTTCCGCCGGTGTTGGACTCAGTCTACGAGGAGGTGACGACGGCACCTGAGGGCTCGGATACTGATGCTCTTGGGATGCTCACCAGTGAGGGAGAGGTCTTGGGCAGGAGGCTCAACACGACGCTTACACACATCTGACTTGAGCCCTCTGGGAGAGGCGCCAGGGCAGGAGGTCTGGTCTACACCATCTACCACGGATGTCCCGATCTTGGGAATGAGGATCGGTCAGGAGTCTCGTGTTCTAACTCCTACGCACGGCAGCACCATGCTGGATGGACAGGGATGGCGACATCAGGTTACCAAGGGGGGGAGCGGGACCACTGAGCAGGTGGCTCCACAGTCCTCTTCTGCCGTCACCACTGAGGGTGATACCCACGCGAACATACCCTACCCTCCTTCACCGACACTAGGGAAAGGGTGTCGGAGTCAGGACCACATTCCTCGGGAGAGGATGGTGGATGAGCTTATCGCATTCGGTGGGATCGTGGATCCGGTGACGGCTGGCAGGCGTGTCAGCAACCGGATCCAGGGGTAGCCAGATGCATATGATATGCAGCTTGCGCGCGCCAAGAGAGCGGCCATGCTTCGTCACGCCAAGGCTACGACAGGTACGTCTTCCGATAAGAGTTGTTCAATTTTGCATTTCACGGAGAATGAAATAGTAGATAAAGCAAATGACTTAGGGATTTCTTTGGGTTCAAACGAAACTGAGGTCGCAAAATCCGTAAATGATCTTTTAGACTTGGAAGCGGAAAGGGCTTCCGAAATTATTCGTAATCTTGCATCTATCAAACCCATGGATGATAATGAAATGAATAACTTAGGAATGGTTGACCTAGCAAATATATGTAACAATCTGTTACCTGATACGGAGGCCGAGGATGTGGAGGAGTCGGAAACTACTGACAAGGTAGAACCTCTAGTGATGGAGGGCGCGACCTCGGTAGTAGTTGATCCTACTGTCCCGCAGGGTATTGGGGAGAAGCCCAAACGACCCTGGAAGAGGAAAACATATCCTACTTCGGCAATACGCATAAGTGATCGAGTTAAGCTTAAGAAAAAAATTCATGATGACTTATGAAAGGACTCTTTTGGAATAGCAGAGGTCTAGCTGACTTGGCTAAACAAAAGTTCTTATCGAAAAGAACGTTAGAACAACAATTGGACTTTATTGCACTGCTGGAGACAGGACGAGATAATTTTACATCAAAGTTTCTTCAAAATCTCTCCAGTGGTATCGACTTTGACTGGCACATCTTACCCCCTAGAGGAAGATCCGCTGGGATCTTACTAGGAGTACGGTGTGACATGCTTGAGGTGCTTAATGTGGTTCAGGGTGATTTTTCGGTAAAATTTAGGGTGAAAAACTGGATGGGTTTTGATGGTCTCTTGTTGCTGTTTATGGGGCAGCACAACTCGAATTCAAACCAGACTTCCTGGCCGATTTAGTATGGATTTCCGGAGATGAAAATCTGTCGATACTCATTGGGGGGGGATTTCAATATTATCAGGAGGAGAGATGAAAAGAATAATGACAATTTTGATGGACGTTGGTCTATGATGTTTAACATGATTATCGAGAGTCTTAATTTGAGAGAAATTGAACTCACCGGTAGACAATTTACATGGGCAAACTCGTTACCCATTCCGACGTATGAAAAGTTGGATAGGGTACTTGCTAGTGTGGAGTGGGAACAAAAATACCCTTTAGTGTCGGTCCATGTGATGCAGAGAGCGATCTCCGATCACACACCACTTCTTTTAGACTCGGGTGTAGCTACCCATATGGCAAATAAAAATTATTTCTCCTTCGAACAAAGTTGGTTCGAGAGAGAAGGATTTTTGGAGATCATCGCACGCGAATGGACTAAGCCGGTTAGTGGTAGGACCCATGTTGTGAGATGCCAAACAAGATTAGACATCTCCGGCAGTTTTTGAGAGGTTGGGCCAGAAATGAGAGTGGGTTCTAGAAACATGAAAAAGAGTGTCTTACTCCATTAATTGAGACACTAGACTTAAAGGCTGAACATACCCTTCTTTCGGTGAATGAGCAAAGGGCCAAGTCTAAGGGTGAGCAAGGTCTACGAGCTCTCCTGAGAGAGGAGGAGCTTAAGTGGGCATTGCGCGCTAAGACGCTCAAGGTGGTTCAAGGGGACGATAATACACAATTCTTCCATATGGTTGCAAATGGTAAACATAGGAAGAAGAAAATTATCCAGCTTGAACAAGACGAGGGGACAATAGTGGGGCATGACAATCTGTTATCTCTAATTACTATAAACAACTTTTTGGACCCCCAATTACGAACACGGTAACACTAGATGAATCTGTGATTGAGGATATTCCTCAATTACACGGAGTGGAGAATGATGTTCTCTCTACCCCATTTACTGAAAAAGAGGTCCTTCAGGCAATTTCAAAAATGAAACCGAATAAAGCACCGGGACCAGATGGGTTTCCTGCTGAATTCTATAAGAAATGTTGGCATCTTATAAAAGATGATCTTATGCCTATGTTTCATGATTTTTTCGACGGTCATTTATAGTTGTTTCATCTCAACTGCGGTACAATAACGCTGCTACCAAAGAAAGATGAGGCAATTCGGATAGAACAATTTCGGCCCATATGTCTGCTGAATGTGAGTTTTAAAATTTTCACAAAGGTTGGAACCAATCGATTGAGAAAAGTTGCTCATAACATGATCCAACCAAGTCAGACAGCGTTCATGCGAGGGCGACACATTCTGGAAGGGGTTGTCGTCCTGCATGAAACACTTCATGAGATCCATTCTAAGAAACTGGATGGGGTTATCTTCAAAGTGGATTTCGAAAAGGCGTATGATAAAGTCAAATGGCCTTTTCTTCAGCAGGCAATGCGCATGAAGGGCTTTAGTGAAGTCTGGAGGAACCAAGTGGACACCCAAGTCCAGAAGGGTAGTGTCGGAGTCAAGGTGAATGATGACATTGGCCATTATTTCCAGACTCATAAGGGGTTGAGACAAGGGGATGCCATGTCTCCTCTCCCGTTTAATATTGTGGCTGACATGCTGGCCGTCCTTATTTGCATGGCCAAGCAGCGTGGCCATCTCGAAGGGTTAGTTCCTGATCTAGTCGATGGAGGGTATCTATTCTACAATATGGAGATGACACTATTCTTTTCGTGGAACATGACATGGCTAAGGCACGTAACATGAAACTCATATTATGTCTCTTCGAACAGTTGTCTGGATTAAAAATTAATTTCCATAAGAGCGAGTTTTTTTTTGGGAAAGCCAAAGACGAGGAACACACTTATAGGCAGATGTTTGGATGTGAGTTAGGTGCTTTACCATTCAATTACTTGGGCATACGGATACATCACCGTAAATTATCCAATAAATAATGGAAATGTATTGAAGAACGAATTAAAAAAACTTAGCTGCTGGAAGGGCAAGCTTATGTCATATGGAGGTCGGCTAGTCCTAATTAACTCGGTTCTGACTAGTATGCCGATGTTTCTACTTTCCTTCTTTGAAAATCCGAAAGGAGTTAGAAAGCGACTTGATTTCTTTAGATCTCGATTTTTTTGGCAGTCTGATGAGGTCAAAAGGAAATACCATCTGGCGAGATGGGATATCCTTTGCCGATCGAAAGAACAAGGGGGACTTGGTATTGAGAACTTAGAAATCAAGAATAAATGCCTTATGTGCAAATGGATATACAGGCTAGAGACCGAGCCAGAGGGTATGTGGTCACAAATCATGCGCAATAAGTATTTACAATCCAAAACTTTAGCCCAGGTTACCATTAGACCAACTGACTCACCATTCTGGAAGGGCCTTATGAGAACGAAGAACTTGTTCTTTCGCAGGGTCAAATTCTTGGTTGGCAATGGGTTGTCAACAAGATTTTGGGAGGATACGTGGTTAGGCGAGACACCTCAGGCCGTCCAATATCCCACATTTTATAATATTATGCAACGAAAGGAGGATTACGTGGGCACTGTTCTGCAAACCACTCCCCTAAACATCCAGTTTCGACGTGAGTTAGTTGGTGAAAGATGGAATGCCTGGCTACATTTGGTTCGGAGACTAATAGACGTTCAACTCTCTGACCAACCGGATACGATACACTGGAAGTTAGCTAAGAATGGGATTTTTACGGTGAAATCTTTCTATTTAGATTTGATTAACTCTGGTCCAATCTCAAGATCATTACACATCTGGAGGGTTAAGGTTCCTTTGTGGATAAAAATCTTTATGTGGTTTGTCCACAAAAAAGTGATACTTACAAAGGACAACCTAATTAAAAGAAGATGGGTAGGAAGCTCGCAGTGCTGTTTTTGTGATCATGATGAAACAATACAACACATATTTCTTGAATGCCCTTTGGCAAAATTACTGTGGAGAACGATTCATATAGCTTTCAACATTAATTCCCAGTCGATATTACGTCGTTGTTTGGGACGTTGTTAGCTAGGGTTGATCAGATTACTCCAGCTCGTATTCGGATTGGAATATGTGCGCTTTTATGGGCTATATGGAACTGCAGGAATGATATGATCTTTAACAGACAACACACTTTAACTTTCTTGCAGGTCATTTTCAGAGCTACAGATTGGATCCGTACGTGGTCCTTACTCATTCATATGGACTCCAGGGAGCCTTTGGTTACTGGGTACAACCGATGGAAGATGGTAGCTCGGGTTATATTCAAACGGTTTGGATGACGATCGCATAACATGATATGAGTCTAGGGAGTTTATCATACATATTAGTATACCGGTTGCTGGTGTCAACATGTAATTTTGTTTTGTTCTTATTTTCGTTCTGCTCCGCTTGCGAGCTGTAAGACCTTTTTGGAGTTACTTTTTGGACTTTTAATAATATGGCTGCATGCATCTCCATGATGCAGAGGCCGGGGTACACCTTCATTTTTTTTAAAAGCCTTATTTTGCTGCCTTCTCTTAGCTACTCCCTCCGTTCCTAAATATTTGTCTTTCTAGACATTTCAAATGGTTACAACATACGGATGTATGTAGACATATTTTAGAGTGTAGATTCACTTATTTTGCTTCGTATGTAGTCATTTGTTGAAATTTTTAGAAAGACAAATATTTTGGAACGGAGGGTCCGTGCTACATGCATTGAGTTTTAAATCATGCATACTGTCAAACCTCGTGGCGATGTGTGGATGATCTTTTTGTGACAGCGACTCGGATTAGCATCTCGTAAATATTGGTAAAGCTAGTGTAGTGTTGAGTCACTTATATTTAGGACGATGGGATCATTATTTATTTACCTTATGGATGTGGGCCATGAGGTTTCCTAGCTGGCCCCATGTGAACAAAGTTGAGATGTAGTCATCGTGCACGCACGCATGCGTAGGCATATATACATGGGATCCGTCGACATGGTGCAGTTAATGATACTCAATTGCACATGGTGCGACTAATTAATCTCTCCACTATTTGATCCCTGTACGTAGCTATATATAAATACCTAAAGACGGGCTCATCCCAAGCCAGCCTCATAGCAAATCCGTCAGCTCCACCTGCGATCTAAGCAGCAACGACAAGCTAGCAAGTGAAAGGAGTATTTAACCAAAAACTATTACAATTCGTGCAACCGTGCCTATAAACTATCACTTTACAAATTTGTGCTGAAAACTACCACTTTATGACTAATCTTTGACTAAAAACACTAGTGACTACTTTGGCAGAAATTAAACATGATTATGATAGGGCTGGCCCACACGTAAGCGTTGATGTGGCAAATGGTAGTCAAGTCCGTTAGATTGACCGTTATGACATGTGGGCCTGTATGTCAGTTATAGTAAAATTTCTGAGTTTTTAATGAACATACTATTTTTTTCTGGGGACAATTACATTTGAGCCCCTAGTTGTGTCACACCCATGTGTTTTGCCCCTAAATTTAAAAAAACCTCATTTCTGCCCAAGTTCGTTTGCTCTTCTTATGCTTTTGCCCTTTGACCATTTGACCGTAACGTTGAAAACATCATAACGAATTCATACTAACTCAGAAAAATGCATATAAGATATCAAAATGTTCGGAAAAACGTCATCTATATATCCACATCATTTGCCTTTATGACAAAAGTGTTGAAAATCCAAAAAAAATCATTTGAGCTCAAACTGAGGTATAGACTTTTCAGCACTATTGTCATGAATGCGAATGACATGCACTTATGGGTGATGTTATCTCGAACATTTTGATATCTTATTTGCAGTTTTCTAAGTTAGTATGAATTGGTTATGAAGTTTTCAAAGTTGCGGTCAAACGGTCAAAGGGCAAAAGCATAAGAGGAGCAAGCGAGCTTGGATAGAAACGAGGGTTTTTTGAATTTAGGGGCAAAACACACGGGTGTGACACAACTAGGGGCTCAAATATAATTGTCCCTTTTTTCTGAGAAACACGTAGTACTAAATACCGCTAGTAAGGGCCCGTTCGGAACGTCGACTGGCTCCCGCAAAGCCAGCTTCTTGGGGGAGCCAGCGCTAGCCAGCTTCCCACGGGAGCCAGGATCGTTCGGCTGCTCAGGGCGCTCCAGTTCTGTTGCATGGGCTGGCAGCCCAGGAAGGGAGCCTAAAGCCCATTCGGGGGGAGCTGCTTGATGGCCCGTTTTTGTGAGGAAGGTAGGCTGGGCTGAAAAGAGTACTGCAGGCCAGATTACAAAGATGCTTGTAAATTTTTTTCTCTGTATGTTTCTGCGATTTTGGTTGTACAGAGAGCAGTTTTGGGCAGTCAGAGAGCAGTTTTGGGTAGTACAAGTGCAAATAATGTAATGAACGTGCAGATTTTTGAATTTCACCAAGTTTAGATAAAGAACCTTAAGGTTTGAGATATGTCCAACGGCAAAAGCTTTCTCAAATTTGCATATGTTTGCAAATCAAAATGGATAGAGATATCTATACAACATGACCATGACTTCACCAACCAAGAGCAATGGCGGTAGCTAGTTCATTCCTAAACCTATCCATGCCAGGAGCACTTGCCTCCGAAGTTGAAGCATCTGATGCACTTGAAGGAATAACATACTTCTTATATCTATCCGGAATTGTTGGAACATAATCCGGATCACTTTCACATCGAACAAAGTGGATATCATCTTTGTCATGGAGGCGAACATAGTTGTGCAATGTCATAGTAGCTGCAACTATCTTCATCTGTGTTTTGAACGAGTAGTTTGGCATCTTGAGGAGAATTTGCCATTTCATTTTTCACACTCCAAAGGTTCTCTCTATGCAATTGCGTTTGGAGGAGTGAATGTTGTTGAACTTCTCCTTAGGAGTATTTGGAGGTGCACCTCTTTGAAAGTCAGGGACATGATACCGTTCTCCTTTGTATGGTGCTAGATATACATCTCTATTAGGATACCCGGCATCTACAAGGTAATACTTGCCTAAATTGACAACACACATACATGTTAGTTGGAGCATAAAGTACATCATGTGTAATGAGAAGAAATGCTCACCCTTTGGAGGATGGGGGAAGGAGGGTCTGTCATTCTTAATTGCATGGTATAACACATTTGTATCATGCATAGAACCAGGTTGCCCAATTGAAGCATAAGTAAAGTGCATATCGAAGTCACATATCGCCATCACATTCTGAGTTGTCATGCCCGTCCTCCCAATGTACCTAACTTTCGGTGGCCCATCGGGAATAGAAGCTCTTATATGAGTCCCATCGATTGCACCAATGCAATCTTTGAGATGAGGATAAGCCCTCATATCCTTTTTAATTAGATCATGCACAATGTGGAAGTTTGGGTCTTGTGGCTTAAGGTAGTGAGATGCCATGTTCACTACACACTGTAGAACCTCATGGAATTTACGATGGATTGTATCCGCTGAATGTTTGAAGCGATTTTGAGTTCTTCTATTTGATTCACAACCTCCCAATGTCCACAAGAACATAGCAAGAGACTCATAAGTGCTAACAAAGCTTGTTTCTTTGAGACCATAGTCACGTACCAACAAGTCATGAAGATCAAAGAACACACTTGCCGTCATTCTCAACATTGTGTAGGTCTCTCCCGGTGTGGCAATAGTCTCTTGAAGCCATCCAAATCCACTCAAAATAGATTTCCGAGACTCGGCCTTCATGACCCAACTTTCACAATACTTGCCAAATATGACTGTTGCACCCGAACAAAGCATGTTCATATTATGTTGTTGATGCATAACCAAATTCCTCATTGTTTCATAACTATTGTCATCCTCACTATCACTATCCGATGACATCTGCCATATCAAACAATAGTTAGCATCATGCAAAATAATATGTTCACCAACATAAGAATAAATATGTTGACCGACAAGATAATAATAGATTCACCAACATAGGCATAAATATTGTACCGATAGCACAAGATAATAATAGGTTCACCAACATAGGCATAAATATTGTACCGATAGCACAAGATAATAATAGGTTCGCCAACATGCGCATAAATATTGTTCCCATAGCTAAGATAAGATAGAACAAACTAGTTCCCATACTTGAGGTCAAACCTCCTACGCAACCAACCCTTTCGGGAGTCGGATGTCATGTGCAAGAACATCTCTCTTTGCTCTCTCTTCAGAAAAAGTCAGTAGCAATGAAATGCTCATCAGTGCCGTCTATTGCGCCACAATCACGAACTAAATCCATGGTAGAGGCAACAGAAATGGTCTCTTCTTTTTTTAGGAAAGATTGGAACGATGTGTGTGAAGCATGCGCAATAGAACTAATCTTTCTAATCTCCTCTTGCATCACTTGTGCGGTCTTCGGTTTCTTGTTCTTCTCTGGAATAGTGACCCCAAGCCTCACTTTAGATGAACTAGCTACTGATGGAGAAGGTTGCTCTTCGATATCATCCTCCAAATAAAGATCGGTGATTTCATCAACATTCAAGGCAGATTTCAATGCCGAACTAGAGGGGGGAGGTAGACCAGATGCGGGGTTCCAATGGTCAGTGCCATCAACACTGATATCTTCAAACAAGATGCGCAAGCCTTCTTCATTACGAAGTCCATGCTTCTTGAACTTGCCACAACCTGGGAGGTCCTATTGTATGAAAGAGAGACATTAGTACATAAAGCATGACAAGTTTAGATTTTATTTTATGAGAAACATAAGCATGATAACTTACAACTTTCGCCTTTTTCCACCACTCATTATCTTGTTTCACAGTGTTTTTCTCAAAGTCCCAGCCCCCTCCAGTCTCACGCAACTTGAGCTTCTTGAATGTGTTGTACTCACGTTTTAACTTGGTCCATTTGTTCCTCACTTGCTTTGGTGTGTACTCAAGTCCAGTTCTCAGCAAAAATTCCTTTCCCACGTCATCATATGCATTGGGTGTCAAATGAGTGCTTGGCATGTTTCCAGCCTTCACTTGTTTCACAAACAACTCCACTATAATCCGAGTATTCTCATCGGTCCATTCGGCAGACCCATTTGACATTTCTATACAAAAATGATGTTACTTTACGGATACATATTTCCTCAAGATATATGCCAAACAATCAGTAGCTTTTCACAAATAGATACCAAAATCAGTAGCATCATGAACATGTAGCAACAATCAGCGTCCATTAGTATATAGTCATGTGTCCAAATATGTGAGAAACAATCACTACCATCTCACAAACAATCAGTAGCAACATGAATTTGTAGCAACGAATCGGCATCCATCGGTATATAATTATGTGCCCAACTATATGGAAAATACACATCTCACAAACAATCAGTAGCAGCATGAATATGTAGCAACGAATCGGCATCCATCAGTATATAATTATGTGCCCTACTATATGGAAAATATACAGTAACCAGCATGAACATGTACTACCAACATAAGGAAATTCTTGACTTGATCTGAAATCAATTCATAGCACTACAGACTGCACTACACATATATACGAAAAAGGTGCACACATCAGTTTCATATCACAAGAAATTGGGGCTACAGACAGAACATAAACTAGGCTGAATCAGAGTACTACAAGAGGGGGGAGGTGGCTGCTCACCTTGAGCTAGGGGAATGGCTTCTCTGCCGTGGATCTTGCGGCCAGGCCCGTCCAGGAGCTCTACTTCGTGCGGCTGCCGGCGGCGACCAACGGAGGAAGTGGCGGCAGATGGGGAGACGATAACACAGGGGACGTTGGGCGGCTGCTGCGAGCGGTGATGGATGGAGACTTGCAGGGCGATGCGTACATCCGAGGGACGGCGGCGGACGGCGGGGCAGCGGCGGACGACGGCGCGGAGGCGTCGGGCCGGCGGCAACGGTTGGGACTTGCGAGAGCAGAGGAGGAGCTGCTGTGGGCGTTCGTTTCTGTACGAGCAGAGGAGGAGTCGGGCCACCAGGTGAGGGAAACGATTCGACGAGGTATACTTCGCGGTGGCATTAGCACCGTAATTTTGAGCAACTCCCGCTTCTCGTTTTTGCGAAGCTGGGCCGGAGCTGCTCCACAAAATTGCACTGCAGGCTGCTCGAACTTCAGAAGCTGGATTCTCAGATCTAAACCGTTCGGCTGGCTTCTAGCGGGCTTCTTGGGAAGCTGGATCGTGGAGGAGTTCCGAACGGGCCCTAAGGCTAATCTAACCCGCCCGGCCAGTGGTCAGTGGTCCATCTAAACAAACCACTAACCTATCCCAAAACCTACCACTAACCGATCACCTAACCAAATCTTACCGCTGGCGCCGCTCTGCCCAGGCCGTCGACTGCCGCGCCGCCGGAGTAGAGCCGGCCGGAACGTGCCGCGGGGATGCCCAGGCCACCGCCCGGTGGCTCGCTGCGCCTGCATTTCGCGCCGCGGGGAGGCCCATGTTACCGCCCTATTGCTCACCTCTCCAGATGCGGGCGCGCCATAGCTATCCTCCTCGCGCCGACGAGGCCATCTCCCGTCCATTCGTCATGTCCAGAAGATCCGCGACCTCGCACTGGTCATCTCCACAGAATAACTCGTCCGCGGCTGCACTGCACCAGCCGAATGTAGCCGTCTTCCTCGCCGGCACCCGAAGACCAAAACCGTCGATTCGTCGTTGATGGGCCTCTAACCCCTCGTTGGTTACCCCAAGTGGAAGGTGTGAGATGCAGTGTTGTGGAAGTTTTTCCCTTAGCAAAGATGCCAAGGATCTAATCCCCAGAGACTCCTAGGTTCAACAAGTAGGTGTCAACTGCTAACGGCGCCAGATATTAGCAATCAACGTGGACCTGCACACAGATACAAATAACTTTGCTCCCAACGAGTACAGAGAGGTTGTCAATCCCTCCGGCCTTGTAGTTCACAAAGGATTAAACGCAAGTGATAGTAGTGATAGATAATGTTTGCAATAGTAAGTAAAAGCGAAAAGTAAATAGCGGATGTGATCAATGATGGTAATATGGACCGGAGCCTCATGATGTTCACTAGTGATATCTCTCTCCCAAAAGACGATAAAACAGCTATGTGAGGTAAACGAATTACAGCTGGGCAATTGACAGGACCACGAACGCAAACCAATGCTGACTACATTGCAAGAAAGGTTGAGGTTCAAAGCATGGGCGGTACGCCAAAGTAAGTAGACCGAAATCCATCAATATCTACTACTAATCATCCACCTTGAGATATCTATCCAGAACATCTCGCTGGTATTAAGTTGCGAGTCCCACCCATAGTGTAAACTCAAAGCAACAGACAACTGCATTAAAAGAACTCTGCGTAAAGTAAACAATCCTTGCACCCGCGGGCACAAGCACCGTTGTTTTTCCCCTTGTGGCAACAGCACATCCCCTAGACTCATGTTTCTGTCACTCAAGCTAGTCATCGAGGGACATGAACCCACAATCAAGCATAACGTTCCCTGTTGGAGTCAGTACCCATTACTTGGCCAAAGCAATAAATAACAACGGAGAACATGCAAGAATTACTTACGAACATAAATATAAAAGAGGTAGATCAAATATATTACTCAATCACAATCTGAACATAATTTCATAATCCATCGGATCCCAGCAAACTCATCATAGCAACAACATAAGGATTACATATGTGCCTCGATCATGTAGGGCATCTCACGAGGACTAATTAGTGAAGCACAAGAACGGGAGGAGAACATCACATAGCTACTGGTCATGGACTCATGGTCCAAGGGAGACTACTCACAACTCATCCGGGAGGCGTCCATGGTGGTGGAGAGGCTCCCGATGGTGATCCTCCCCTCCGGTAGGGTGCCGGGAAGAGTTCTCCTGGTGCTCCCGATCTTGGAAGCGGCGGCGGCGGCGGAACAGAGATGAGATCGCGAAAAAGAGTTCCCGTCTCGAGGGTTTCGGAGGACGCTCTAAATATATGCCAAAGGGGGGCACCAGATGGGGTTCGGGGGGCCCAGGCACCCCCCCGGCGCGGCCCAGGGGGGGGCGCGCCGCCAGGGCGCCTGGAGCCCTGGTGCCCCCCCCCCCGGCTGTCCTTCGGGCGCACGGTAGGTTCTGGAACGGTGATTTTTTATATAATTTTTCTGGATTTTTCCTAGCAGTTCTCGTAACGTGAAAACCTGAAATACAAAAACAGCCGAAAACAGAAACTGGCACTGGGGTGCACTGAGTTAATAGGTTAGTCCAAATATGATCAAATGTGTATGGAAGTGTATGAATATCATAGCAATATCACCCAAAAGAGGCATGGAGCAAGCAGAATTTATAGATACGTTTTGGACGTATCAACATCCCCCAGCTTAATTCCTGCTCGTCCTCGAGTAGGTAAATGATAACAAGAATAATTTCTGTGGTGACATGCTATTAACCATATAGGACCTATTCATAGTCATATGACAAAAGCTTACTGAGATAATGAATCTAAAGTAATTGAGTTCCCTCATGAGAAAATCACAAAGGACTGAAAGTTTTACAATATGAAACTGAAACATCAAAAAGATTTGCAATGAACATGATGTGCAAATATGATAAAGTGATATCTAGCTTGCCCCCTTTAGTGAAGCAAAACATAAATGCAGGGGCACCTTCATGGTTTAAGTGATGACTAGATACAATGATTTCAAAATAAACGATATCACAATCATGCAAAAGACAATGCTACTTTGGGACAATGCACATTACACTTAGAATGACAATCATGCTCTTAGTAGTTGGTGCTTGAAGAAAGAAGGTGGGGACTCAAAAAGTAAAAGAATGGTTATGTGCTAGAGCTTTTTTTTAAAACATAGAAGCAATTTTGTCAACGGTAGTATTACTTCATATGTGTCATGCATAAGACATCCTATAAGTTGCAAGCCTCATGCATCGAATACCAATAGTGCTCGCACCTTGTCCTAATTAGCTCGGATTTCCATGGATTGTCATTGCATTACATATGTTTCAACCAAGTGTCACAAAGGGGTACCTCTATGCCACCTGTACAAAGGTCCAAGGAGATAAATCGCATTTGATTTCTCGTTTTTGATAGATCTCAACTTGAGGACATCCATACCGGGACAACATAGAAAATAGATGATGGACTCCCCTTCAATGCATAAGCATATTCTCATAAGAGATTGAGGATTAAGGTCCAAGCTAAAACTTCCACCATGATGCATGGCTTTGGTTGGCGGCCCAATGTTCTTCTCTAACAATATGCATATTAATTCAACCCACGGCAAATCACCCTTACTTCGGACAAGACGAACATGCATAGCAACTCACATGATATTCAACAAAAGTGTGACAGTTGATGGCGTCCCCAGAAACATGGTTACCGCTCAGCAAGCAACTCATAAGAAATAAGATACATAGGCAACATATTCTTTACCACAATAGTTTTTAGGCTACTTTCCCATGAGCTATGTATTGCATGGTTAGTTTGCTTAGTACAGGTGGAGGTTAGCAAAAGACTGGGAGCGACCAACTAAGAGAGCAATGACGGTCATAATCATGCAGAGCGACAAAGCAATATTGAATCAGGCATGGTAGTTATATCGCTACTTAGAAATAAAAGATCATCAAGGCTTGACAGACTTTCTTTACAGTCTTAAATATGCGTGAGCATACGCCAAGTCAATCAAAATAAGTTCTCGAAGGAAGATATTACTAAACCATACCACATCATAGGCAAACAAACCAAGTTGGTACTCCAATAACACATTGGGAACCCCCAGCTATTTGAGATTAACCATAAGAAAACCTGAACTACTAAGCACCATCATGCAAGTAGCATCTTTATCATAGACACATTAACCCATGCAACGGAAGCAAACTCTCTTAATAAGGTGAGCATGGTAATTAAAGAGAGTTCAAGCAACCAACTAAACAAAAGCTCTTTGAAAAGATAAGCATGAATACTAAGAGCAGAGCACGATAGTAGCTATTAAAAGACAAAGAACACACACAGCATAGATAGACATGAAAATTCTATGTTATGTTCTAGGTAGAGGTGGAGCGTGTTTCTCTCCCACATAAAGGAATGCTGAGTTCCGACTCGTTATGAAAAACTAAAAAGAAAACTAAAAGCAAGACGCTCCAAGCATAGCACATAACACATGAAGTGATAAAAATATAGCGGAACGAAAGACGAACTGATAATGTTGATGGAGAAGGGGATACACGGGGGCATCCCCAAGCTTAGACGCTTGAGTCTCCTTGAATATTTCTTGGGGGTGCATGGGGGCATCCCCAAGCTTGAGCGCTTGACACTCCTGAATCTTTTTATCATCTTCCCTCGTACACTTGAAAACTCCCTTCATACATAACTCATCATAATCTGATTAGCGAGGTTAGTACCCTTAATAAAATAATTGTTCCTTGCTGGAAATAAAGATATTCTTTAAGTTCTACTGTTTCTCAAGATTGCCAAAAGGTTTTTGCAAAGAAAAAGCAAGCTCTTGGTTTGCAATATGAAGGAGAGGCAATACATGACAGAATCTGTGAAAAACAGAACAGCAGGTAGTAATTGATTTGTTCGGGGCACTTCTGCAACTCAAATAAAAAAACTCAGAACAGATGCACGAAAGAAAATTATATAGAGAACGCTGTAGAAAAAATTCAGACCAAAAAGATGATTTGGTGATTTTATACGAATTTTTCTATCCAAGGACAGAATCTGTTTCCTGGACAGCACCTCACAACTTTTGAACTTTCTAGCAATCAGAGGCTATACTTGGCACAAATATGAAAAGCAAAGATACAATGATGATGCTACTGTAGTAAAAAACATCAAGACACAACAAAAGCAAAATAAATTTATTCATGTGGGCTGCCTCCCAAAAGCGCTTTCTTTTATGCCTTTAAGCTAGGCATAATGCATAGAGATCAAGTTTTATCAAGAGTAAAAGAATAGCTAGCCCGTACAACGGACTCAAAAGGTAACTTGATCTTCTTTCGAGGGAAGTGTTCCATCCCTTTCTTGAGAGGAAACTGAAATTTTATATTACCCTCTTTCATGTCAATGATAGCACCAACGGTGCGTAAAAAGGGACGTCCCAAAATAATTGGACATGAAGGATCACATTCAATATCCATAATAGTGAAATCAACGGGAACATAATTATCATTGACAATGAGAAGAACATCGTCGATCCTCCCCAAAGGTTTCTTTATGGACGAATCAACAAGACGAATACCAAAAGAACAAGAATCATAAGGTTTCAATTTAAGCATATCATATATTCTTTTGGGCATAACAGAGGTACTAGCACCAACATCACATAATGCATAACAAGAGAAGTCATTCAATTTAATTTTTATCATAGGATCCCAACCATCTTCTAGCTTTCTAGGTATGGAGGCTTCTACTCTAAGTTTCTCCTCCCTAGCTTTGATGAGAGCATTAGTGATATGCTCTGTGAAGGCAAGATTAAGTGTGCTAGTGCGGGGGTCTCTAGACATCTTGTGAAGGAAATCAATAACTTCGGTAAGAGTGCAATTATCAAAATCAAGGTCATTAGCATCAAGTAAGGTGGTAGTGGTGTCCTTTAGGTTCACTTGTTTGGTAGTTTCTATAGTCATAGCATCACCATTAATAGGTCCAATGGAACCAGGAGTACATTGGGTGCTAAGAGTTTGGACATCCTCAACAACTTGGATAGTAGCAACAGTGTGGTGGGTAGGAAGGCTCTTAATTCTATCTTCTTCCTCCCTTTCTCTAGCCCATCTCTCTTTAAGTTTAGCCATCATCCTAATGTTTTCATTAATTTGCACTTGAATAGCATTTATAGGAGTGACTTCCCTCTCCTCAAGAGGAGAAGTTTTAATTTTTAGCAATTTTACCTCATTGGCTAAATGGTCTACCTTAAAAGAAAGATCATCTAGTTTATGTAGTTTTTCTTCTACACTCTTATTAAAGGCTTTTTCGGTAGTGATGAAATCTTTAAGCATAGTCTCTAGTTCAGTAGTGGTGTTCTTGGTGATAGGATAAGCATTGTTGTTCCCATAAGAATTAGAGGGGAAAGGTCTAGTATTGTTACCAAAGTTACTCCTATAAGCATTGTTATTAAAATTGTTTCTAGAGATAAAACTCACATCTACTTGTTCTTGAGCAATCAAAGAATTTAAAGGAACATCACGAGGATCAACAGAGGATTGCTTCGAAAATAGAGACATGATCAAGTCAACTTTTTCATAAAGGGAGGAAATCTCCTCGACGGAGTTTACCTTCCTACCTGTTGGAGCGCGTTCGGTGTGCCATTGGGAATAATTGGTCATCATCTTATCGAGAAGCTTTGTGGCAGCACCAAGTGTAGTTGACATAAAAGTTCCTCCCGCGGCCGAATCTAACAAGTTCCGCGAGGTAAAGTTCAAGCATGCATAAAAAGTTTGGATAACCATCCAAGTAGTCAAACCGTGAGTAGGGCAGTTCTTGATAAGAGATTTCATACGTTCCCAAGCTTGGGCAACGTGTTCATTATCCAATTGTTTAAAATTCATTATGTTACTTCTAAGTTGGATAATTTTAGCAGGTGGATAGTATTTTCCAATAAAAGCATCTTTGCACTTGTCCCATGAATCTATGCTATTTCTAGGCAAAGACTGAAACCAAATTTTAGTTCCTCCTCTCAAGGAGAAAGGAAAAAGCTTAAGCTTAACAATATTACCATCTATTTCTTGGTACTTTTGCATATCACAAAGTTCAACAAAGTTGTTCAAGTGTAAAGCAGCATCATCTCCAGCACCGGAGAATTGATCTTTCATGACTAAGTTCAGTAAAGCAGGTTTAATTTCATACGAAGGTGTTGAAGTGGCAGGTGTAGTGGTAGGTGTGCTGATAAAGTCATCGTTGTTGTGACTAGTGAAGTCACACAACTTGGTGTTCTCGATGGAACCCATAGTAGCAAGCAAGCAAGATAACTATTTTTGTGATTTTCGATAAAAGGTACTAAAGCAAAAACTGAAAGGTAAACTAACAAGACTAAAAAGCAAAGGTAAAAGATAGCGTGCAACTCCCCTATCCTGAAGAGTGGAGTCCCCGGCAACGGCGCCAGAAAAACTCCTTGATGGGCCTCAAACCCCTCGTTGGTTACCCCAAGTGGAAGGTGTGAGATGCAGTGTTGTGGAAGTTTTTCCCTTATCAAAGATGCCAAGGATCGAATCCCCAGAGACTCCTAGGTTCAACAAGTAGGTGTCAACTGCTAACGGCGCCAGATATTAGCAATCAACGTGGACCTGCACACAGATACAAATAACTTTGCTCCCAACGAGTACAGAGAGGTTGTCAATCCCTCCGGCCTTGTAGTTCGCAAAGGATTAAATGCAAGTGATAGTAGTGATAGATAATGTTTGCAATAGTAAGTAAAAGCTAAAAGTAAATAGCGGATGTGATCAATGATGGTAATATGGACCGGAGTCTCATGATGTTCACTAGTGATGTCTCTCTCCCAAAAGACGATAAAATAGCTATGTGAGGTAAACGAATTACAGCTGGGCAATTGACAGGACCACGAACGCAAACCAATGCTGACTACATTGCAAGAAAGGTTGAGGTTCAAAGCATGGGCGGTACGCCAAAGTAAGTAAACCGAAATCCATCAATATCTACTACTAATCATCCACCTTGAGATATCTATCCAGAACATCTCGCTGGTATTAAGTTGCGAGTCCCACCCATAGTGTAAACTCAAAGCAACAGACAACTGCATTAAAAGAACTTTGCGTAAAGTAAACAATCCTTGCACCCGCGGGCACAAGCACCGTTTTTTCCCCTTGTGGCGACAACACATCCCCTAGACTCATGTTTCTGTCACTCAAGCTAGTAATCGAGGGGCATGAACCCACAATCAAGCATAACGTTCCCTCTTGGAGTCACTACCCATTACTTGGCCAAAGCAATAAATAACAACGGAGAACATGCAAGAATTACTTACGAACATAAATATAAAAGAGCTAGATCAAATATATTACTCAATCACAATCTGAACATAATCTCATAATCCATCGGGTCCCAGCAAACTCATCATAGCAACAACATAAGGATTACATATGTGCCTCGATCATGTAGGGCAGCTCACGTGGACTAATTAGTGAAGCACAAGAACGGGAGGAGAACATCACATAGCTACTGGTCATGGACTCATGGTCCAAGGGAGACTACTCACAACTCATCCGGGAGGCGTCCATGGTGGTGGAGAGGCTCCCGATGGTGATCCTCCCCTCCGGCAGGGTGCCGGGAAGAGTTCTCCTGGTGCTCCCGATCTTGGAAGCGGCGGCGGCGGCGGAACAGAGATGAGATCGCGAAAAAGAGTTCCCGTCTCGAGGGTTTCGGAGGACGCTCTAAATATATGCCAAAGGGGGCACCAGGGGGGCTCGGGGGGGCCCAGGCGCCCCCCCGGCGCGGCCCAGGGGGGCGCGCCGCCAGGGCGCCAGGAGCCCTGGTGCCCCCCCCCCTCCCCGGTTGTCCTTCAGGCGCACGATAGGTTCCGGAACGCTGATTTTTTATATAATTTTTCTGGATTTTACCTGGCAGTTCTCGTAACGTGAAAACCTGAAATACAAAAACAGCCGAAAACAGAAACTAGCACTCGGGTGCACTGAGTTAATAGGTTAGTCCAAATATGATCAAAAGTGTATGGAAGTGTATGAATATCATAGCAATATCACCCAAAAGAGGCATGGAGCAAGCAGAAATTATAGATACGTTTTGGACGTATCAGTCGTCTACAGGGCCTCCCCAACCTCGAAGCCGACGCCATACGATGTGTTGTGAGCTTTCCAATCATTTTCCTCTGCTCTAGCCGGCGCGTTGGTTCCGTATGTTGGAAATATGCCCTAGAGGCAATAATAAAAGGATTATTATTATATTTCCTTGTTCATGATAATTGTCTGTTATTCATGCTTGAATTGTATTGTACGGAAACAGCGATACATGTGTGAATACATAGACCACAACGTGTCCCTGGTAAGCCTCTAGTTACTAGCTCGTTGATCAACAGATGGTCACGGTTTCCTGACCATGGACATAGGATGTCATTGATAACGGGATCACATCATTGGGAGAATGATGTGATGGACAAGACCCAATCCTAAGCCTAGCACGAGATCGTTTAGTTCGTAATGCTTAAGCTTTTCCAGTGTCAGGTATTTATTTCTTAGACCATGAGGTTGTGCAACTCCCAGATACCGTAGGAATACTTTGGGTGTGCCAAACGTCACAACTCAACTGGGTGGCTATAAAGGTATGCAACGGGTATCTCCGAAAGTGTCTGTTGAGTTGGTGCGAACCGAGGCTGGGATAGAGTCACTCCGTATGACGGAGAGGTATCTCTGGGCCCACTCGGTAAGACATCATCATAATGAGCTCAAAGTGACTAAGGAGTTAGTCACGGGATGATGGATTACGGAACGAGTAAAGAGACTTGCCATGACGAGATTGAACAAGGTATCGGGCATACCGACGATCGAATCTCGGGCAAGTACCGTACCGATAGACAAAGGGAATAACATACGGGATTGAGTGAATCCTTGACACAGTGGTTCATCCGATGAGATCATCGAGGAACACGTGGGAACCAACATGTGTATCCAGATCCCACTATTGGTTATTGACCGGAGAGTCGTCTCGGTCATGTCTGCGTGTCTCCCGAACCCGTAGGGTCTACCCACTTAAGGTTCGGTGACGCTAGGGTTGTAGAGATACATGCACACGAAAACCCGAATGTTGTTCGGAGTCCCGGATGAGATCCCGGACGTCACGAGGAGTTCCGGAATGGTCCGGAGGTAAAGAATGATATATAGGAAGTCCAGTTTCGGCCATCGGGAGAGTTCCGGGGGTCACCGGGAGTGTCCCAGTACCACCGGAAGGGTCCCTGGGGTCCACCGGGTGGGGCCACCCATCCCGGAGGGCCCCATGTGCCGCGAGGGGAAGGGGGCCAGCCCCTGGTGGGCTGGCGCACCCACATGGGCCCCCTCTATGCGCCTAGGGTTGAAACCCTAGGGGGTGGGGGCGCCCCCTATGCCTTGGGGGGCAAGTTCTCCCCCCTGGCCGCCGCCCCCCTAGGATATTGGATCTCCTAGGGCCGGTGCCCCCTGCCCCCCTATATATAGTGGGGGGAGAGAGGGCAGCCGCACCCCAAGCCTCT
>LR738713.1:647746508-647774370 GCA_902687465.1 Secale cereale | reverse complement strand
AGGCGCACGGTAGGTTCTGGAACGCTGATTTTTTATATAATTTTTCTGGATTTTTCCTGGCAGTTCTCGTAACGTGAAAACCTGAAATACAAAAACAGCCGAAAACAGAAATTGGCACTAGGGTGCACTGAGTTAATAGGTTAGTCCAAATGTGATCAAAAGTGTATGGAAGTGTATAAATATCATAGCAATATCACCCAAAAGAGGCATGTAGCAAGCAGAAATTATAGATACGTTTTGGACGTATCACTCTGCTACATTAAAGTATACCGTTTCTCTCATGCCTACATTATGCATTTCATTCTTGAGTTACTCTTCTACAGGTTCATTATTTGGCTATAATTTACCAAGTTTGTTGCCAAATTGGGAGAAAAACAATCTGCATACAAACGATGGAGCTATGCATGAACAGAAGATGATCACTGAGTTGATTTGGCTTACCATTTGGCCCCATTTGAACTTTCTGTAGTTACCATATTGAAAATTTCAGAGGGCCTTCAAAGAGAGGTTTCTTGCGAAGAACCAACATTGACTATATCATCGACATATTGGGTATCCATGGTTTGGTATGCAAAGGATCCTTCTTGGACTATGTTTATATATCTTGTCTGTTTTTCCTATGGTTTGTTTATTGCTTTTTCCATAATTGTTTTTATTGTATTCTGTTGTAAGAAATAGGAAATTCTCTCCACAAGGGAGGTTGTGCATCTTATCTAGAAGATGCACGATGGCTAGTATCCTGAGATAATTTTGTATTGCAATGGATGCTTCATTTTAATATACTCTAGTATGGTGAAGCAATTATTTTAAGCATTAAAACTGCAGATTTTGCATCAAATGTTTGTTTTGAATGCTTGTAGTGGTCTCAAATTGACCTGGAACAGTGTGAGCAACACTTCCTTGAACCAATGTTTTTGCAAGGAACAATGTGACGAGAAGAACAATGATAAATTTGATGGTAGATGGCCATTTATGTTTAATACCATTATTGAAAGTCTGAACCTGAGGGAGATAGACCTAACATGCAAGAAATTCACCTCGACGGTCACGTTGCAGACTCCAACCTATAAAAAGTTGTATCAAGTTCTAACCAGTATTGAATGGGAACATACGTTTCCCTTAGTAATGGTGCAAGCTCTGAATAGAAGCATTTCTGATCACACTCCTTTTCTTGTTGACTATGGGGATGAGAACCATATACGAAACAATAACATTTTCTCTCTCGAACTAGCATGGTTCAAGAGAGAGGGCTTTAGTGACCTGATATACGGGGAACGGGCTACAACCACAGGAGGGGGATCTAATGCAGAGCAATGTCAAAACAAAATTATGCATTTGCGACAATTCCTAAGGAGATGGGCTAAAATTTAAAGCGAAATCTATAAGGTGGAAAAATATAGGCCCCTCACTCTCATAATGAACTTGACTCTGGGCTAAATCCACTATACTAGATGTAGCCGAATGGCAACTAACAGGGAGGCCGAGCAGCAATTACGAGCGCTGCTCAAAGAAGAGGAGATGAAATGGGCACGCGGAGTGAAGGTGGGGAAGTTGTCCAATGGGATGAAAGTACTCGGTTTTTTCATTTGGCCACAAATGGAAAACATGGAAGAGAATATACCAACTAGAACAGGATGAGGGTACAATCGTAGGGCATGAGAACCTAAAATTGTACATCTCTAACTGTCATAAATAAATTTTAGGTCCTCATGAGCATAATTATGTGTCTCTCGATGAAAAAAGGGTAGAGGATATCCCTCAACTCAGGATATATAAGAATGAGATTTTAGCCACACCATTTACAGGGAAAGAAGAGTTAGAGGCAGTATCGCAAATGAAGATTTATAACTCACCAGGTGTGGATGGATTCCTGACATAGTTTTATAAGAAATGGTGGCATGTTATTAAGGGTGACCTCATACCAATGTTCCATGACTTGTTTAATGGGAAACTTCAGCTATTCAACCTAAAATTTGGGATGATTACGTTGTTTCCAAAGAAGGCGGAGGCAGTGCGTATTGAGCAGTTCAGACATATATGTCTGCTTAATGTGAGCTTTAAGTTTTTTACAAAAGTTGTCACAAACTGACTGACCTAGATTGCACATGGTGTGGTGCAACCAACTCAGGCAACTTTCATGTCAGGAAGACACATACTAGAGGGTGTGGTGGTCCTACATGAAACACTTCCTGAGATTCACTCAAAGAAACTAGACGGAGTGGTTTTTAGGGTGAATTTTGAAAAAGCATATGATAAGGTTAGGGTCGTTTCTCCAACAAGCCTTACGTATGAAGGGATTCGATGATTCATGTAGGAAGTAGGTCAATTCTTTTGTACAAAAAGGCAGCATCAGAATTAAAGTAAATGATGACATAGGTCACTACTTCCAGATGCAAAAGGGTCTCAGGGAGGGGACCCCGTGTCACCTATCTTGTTCAACATAGTGGCAGATATGTTGGCCATTCTCATATGTAGAGCTAAGGAGGACTAACAAGTAGGACTAGTTCCACATCTCGTTGATGTGGAGTGTCCATACTACAGTAAGCTAATGATTCGATCATCTTCTTGGAACATGACATGGCAAAGGCCAGAAATATGAAGCTTGTGTTATGATTATTTGAACAATTTTTGGGCTTGAAGATCAATTTTAACAAAAGTGAACTGTTCTGCTCTGGGAGAGCTAATGATGAACAAGATGCATATAGACAATTATTTAGTTGTGAACTTGGTACCCTACCATTTAGTTATTTGGGTGTACCAATTCACCATTGTAGACTCGCTAATAAAGAATGGAACTGTATTGAAGATCGATTTGAAAAAAACCTAAGCTGCTAGAAGGGTAAGCTTATGTTGTACGGAGGCCAACTGGTCCTGATAAACTCAGTACTCACGAGCATGCCAATGTTTCTCCTATCTTTCTTTGAAGGGTCTTTTACATCTGTCTCCCTAACTCGAACCCACTACTCACATTTGCCTCTAATTCGAAAGCCTGCTCAAAAATGCCCCTCCGTCGTCATGTCCCCTTATAGAATTGCCCTTCCATGCGTTTCCGTCCAGTCAAGGCTGTTTGACCGGTAAGTGGTCATTTCTTTGACATTTTTGCCCCTCCGTCCTTACACATGGGCCCAGGTCACCGGTTCGCTCTCTATCCCTCTCATTCTCTTGCCCGAGCCGCTCGCTCTCTCTTTCTCCCCCAAATCGCCTCCCGCCGTAACCCTAACCCTAGCTCGCTCGATCCCAACTCGCAAGGCTCGGTCTACTGATGGCGTTCGCGGTGGAGCTTCGGATCTGACTCCGTGTCGCACTCTGCTACGGCGTGAAGGAGACACCGGCGATGGGATGGATGGGGACAACAGTTGTGGTGGTGGCGGCGGCGGCGGCGAATGAGGGAGCACACCGCAGCCACAGAAGTATGCTTCGGCGGGGTAAGTTTCTCTTCTAATCTAGTGCTGTCTCATGCCGTTTGTAGTTGTAGTTCAATTTGTTGTTGTAGTTTAATTTGTTGACCTAGTTCATAGTGCTCATGGCGTTGGGATCTCTCTCTGTTTTCCATGGTCATCGTAGGATGGACCCCGATAGAGCAGTTGGGATGGAATGTAGAATGGAAACCACACTTCTAGCTAGTGCTGGCACAAAATCATCCAATACAGGATTCTCCTTTCCTTTTGTTGCTGACAATCAATGGACTTTTAATCAGTTTAGATCTGCGTTATGTGCTCAATATCCATGGAGTCTATACGATGCAGTGGAATTCAGGTACTGGGACATAGGAAAATCAGCTTGGGTCCCTGTCCAGTGTGATGATGAGCTTGGTATCATGTCTGCAATACATGATACTTTCACTGCTAAACTAGAAATCAGTGTCATACAAAGCAAGAGAGGAGAGAAAGAGAGCAGAGGAGCAAGATCTCAGTCTAGGTCTAGAGGTAAAGGTAGTACCGGCCAATCAAGGGGCAGAAAGAAAGCAACAACTCATGTGACTGACAGCAGTTCCATGCAGGCACCAGGAACACCTACTGTAGAAGTTTCTAGGCATGCATGCCCCTCTCATAGTAGAGATTCAGGTGACCCCTATACTGAAGAGGGACTACCAGATGATTGGCCAAGTGATGATGAGGATGAAAAGTTGTTTCCACAGTTTGTAACAAGGAAGAAAGGCAAGGAGAAAGATGATTATGATGAAGATTATGTTCCACCCCCTGAAGGCATGTTTGCTGAGGTAGGTGAAGATGAGAAGGAGGAGGATATGGACATGGGATACTCTGAGACATCTGATGAGGAAAGACCAGATGTGCAATACAATAGAGATGATCCTTCTTTGAAACAGGGAACAATTTTTTCCAGTGCTATAGACTGTAGAAATGCTCTTGCAACCTTCTCAATAAAGACTCAAAGTGAATTTGTGATAGACAAGAGTGATAGTACTAGGTTGATAGTACATTGTGCTTATAAGAGGTGCCAATGGAGGATGCATGCCTCCTTAATGAGACATAGCACACTATTTCAGGTATTAACTATAGCAACTAACATTGCATTTGTAGTTTGCAACATTGATACTGTATTTTGTTTGTTTGTTCCAGCACATAGGTTCTGACATGTGTTGCTGATGTGTCTGAACTTTCATGCATGCAGGTTAAGGTGAACAAAACTGCTCATACATGTCCCAGTGTGAACAGGAGAAAAAGATTGAGGTCAGCTAAGAGTAGATGGGTTGCTAATGCTATGAAGACCTGGGTTTTAGAGGATTCAGAAGTGGGACCAATAGAATTGCAGAAAAATTTGAAGAAAAAGTATGGCCTGGCAGTTCCATATATGAGAGTATTCTATGGGAAGCAAATGGCACTTGACAATATCTATGGTAAGTGGGTTGACTCTTTTCAGTTATTGTATACTTTCAAGGCAGAAGTGGAGAAAGCATCTCCTGGCAGTGTAGTTAGCATTGATAAACACACTGTAGAGTACAAACTAAATGGGAAAAGCAGACAGAAAGAATGCTTTAGAAGAGTATTTGTTTCTTTCACAGCATGCTGGCAAGGTTTTTTGAATGGATGTAGGCCTTATCTTGCTATAGATGCCACTGCATTAAATTGGTAGATTTAGAGGGCAACTACTTAGTGCATGTGCTGTGGATGCCTGCAACTGGATCTTCCCAGTTGCATATGGAGTTCTTGAGGGTGAAAATATAGAAAGTTGGACTTGGTTTTTCCAGAATTTAAGAGAGCTCATAGGACACCCACCAGGTCTTGTTATCCACACTGATGCATGCAAAGGCCTGGAGACTGCAGTGGAAGCTGTGTTCACAGGTGTGGAGCACAGAGAATGCATGAGGCATTTGGCTGCAAATTTCACAAAAAAGTTCAGGGGGAAATTCTTTGATGAAAATTTATGGCCATGCTCACTGACATATAGCTTAAAGAAACACAACTACCATCTTAGGCAGTTGTACAGTAAGGCTGGTGTGAAAGAGTACTTATTGGAGCATCATAGCAAGCTATGGGCAAGGTCACTATTCAATGAGTTGTGTAAAGTAGATTATGTTAATAACAATCTAGCTGAGTCCTTTAATTCAAAGATTAAGAAATGGAAGGGTATACACATTGTGGACTTGCTAGACAAAATAAGACGGTTTATAATGGAAAAGTTTGATCTCAGACAACAGATTGCAGCTGGAACATTCATTGGCCACATCATAATCCCCAAAGTCATGAAAATGCTTCATGCAAAATCTAAGGATCTTGATATGGAGATAGTGAAGAGAAGCACATATGAAGCAGAGATCACAACAGTTGACAAGGAAAAAAGAGAGTGGAGATATCCAGTAAATTTGGAAACTAGGACTTGCAGTTGTAGAAAGTGCCAGTTAACTGGACAGCCTTGCAAACATGCTTTTTATTTTATTACTTCAATGAGAGGCCCAGTAAGTGAGATCGATCAATATGTACATGAGTACTTTTCTGTTGCTAAGTACAATGCCACTTATGCTGAAAATTTGCCATCAATGGAGGGCAAACAACAGTGGGATGTGGTGGATCCTGGGTTTAAATTGTCTACTCCATTGCAAAACAGGGCCCCTGGTAGACCTAGGAAGACCAGAATTAGGGCAAAATCTGAGGGAAAAGGACTTGGAGGAAGGAGAAAGAAATGTGGCAGGTGTGGAAGGCTTGGCCATCGTGGCACTAACTGCAAGGAATCCATTGACCCAGCTTTTGGAGAAGAAGAGCACTAGGGGGCTGAAAATGCAATGGATGACCATTTAGATGCTGAAACTGATGCTGGCAATGAGAAGGAGGAGGATACTGTGGCTGAAAACGTTACAGAGCTTGAAACTAACGCTGGAAATGCTACAGAGTTTGAAACTGTGCTGCAATTGCTACAGATGCACCAACAGTGTCATCTACTGTAAGGTGCAATAGCTACAGATGTTCTCATATCAATTTTTGCTTCATTTAATGTTCTCATTTAATTTTTTGCTTCATTTAATGTTCTCATTTCAATTGTAGTCCAAGAAAGAACTACAAAAGGGCAGCTGATAGAGGGTTGTCACCAGCCAAGAAGAGGCTAAAGTGTACACCAGATCCTACAGTAGGATCTGTAACTGGAAGCAACCGGCTTAGCAAAGCAGTGGGCAAAATTGTGACCACAAGGAGGAGTTCAAGGCTCATAACTACTCCTGCTAGCAACACCAGGAGCAAGAAGATCCTACAGTAGAATCTGTGACTGGAATCATTTAGTGTTGTTTTTGTTGTTTAACAACTATTTGTGAACTTGTTAGCTGCTATCTTAAGTGTGTGATGCTGAAATTTATGAACTTATGTAATGGTGAACTTGTGAGCTGCTATCTTGCATGTGCAATGTTGAATTCATGTTATTTCGTGAGCTGTTATCTTGTGAGCTTCTAGTTTCAAATATTATGCGAGCTGCTATCTTGTGAGCTGCTATTTTGTCACAACAGATCATTTGGTCAAATATTTCATTCTATGCTATTTCAATGATTGTTCAAAGCAATATGCCAAGCAATATTATTGAGTCATTTCCAAATAGCAACATCACAACATTCCCAAATCACAACATTGTTCTGGTGATAATACATTCCCAAACTAAGCTCCATCACAACATACACTACAAAGAGAAATCCATTTAGTATGGATTATTAGACAACCCAAAAACAAATGTGGCCAAAATGCTAATACCAAGAACTATGATAAATCCCCATGCTTGCATAAGCTCGTTCCTCTTCTTCAACTTCATCTTCAGTTTCTTGTTCTTCTCGGTTACATACATCACCCTCCTCTCTAAATCATGAGCTTTTAGCCAGCTCTTCTCCAATCCTGCATGAAGCTCCTCAAATGCACGAGCAACACGTTCGGTCGGTGGCGGGTCAATCTAGACAACCCAGTCACATTCATCAGGAAGCTATAAAATCAATGATCGAATGACAAAAAGGACAAAGACCAAAATTGAATCAATCTTAATAGCCAAACACTTACATCAAGAGGGCAGCCGAGAAACCTTCTACCGGAGCTTTCTCCTCCCCAGGCGACGCGATGAGCTGGAATAAGCCCATGGCCAGGGCACCGCCACGTCGACCGAACCTCAAGGCCACAGAATGTCAGATCGGGGATGTAAAACTCCGATTCAAACTGAACTATCCCTTCACCATCGACCTAACAGCAGAAAAATCACAAAAAAGATGAACCCTAATTCCGCAACATGCCCAAATCAACACTGAAACTTACATTGGCGGCCACCGACGAGCTCGCAGAAGACATGCCGGACGTACACATCGCTCACCATGCCCTACCTGACCTGCCCCTCTCTCCCCGACCGCGGAATCGCCCGATCCAGTGTGTGCTCAAAAGTGCCCTTGTCGTCGCGAGGAAGAAGAAAGAGGGGGAGAGAGAGTGAACTGGTTAGTTGGGCCCAGATGTAAGGAAGAAGGGGCAAAAATGTGAAAGAAACGACACGTTAGCGGTCAAACAGCCTTGACTGGACGGAAACGGCTCGGAGGGGCATTTCTATAAGGGCACATGACTGCGGAGGGGCATTTTTGAGCAGGCTTTCGAATTAGGGGTATATCTGATTAGGTGGTTCGAGTTAGGGACAGAAATGCAAATGGCCCTTCTTTGAAATACCTGTGGGGGTACGGAAAAGGCTAGATTTTTATCGATCACAATTCTTTTGGCAAAGTGGTGAAATTTAGAGAAAATACAGGCTTACTAAATGGGATATCATTTGTAGACCCAAGGACCAGGGGGTAGGCATTGAGAATTTAGAGGTAAAAAACATATGCCTACTGAGCAAGTGGCTATATAGGCTTTCTGTGGAGAGTGAAGGCATGTGGGTATAGTTATTATGTAACAAGTACCTACATTGTAAAAATTTGGCCCAGGTCACCGTTAGACCAAATGATTCACCTTTCTGGAAGGGGTTGATGAGAGTAAAAGCGAACTTCTTTCACATGACAAAATTCATCATTGGAAATGACCAATCTACTAGATTTTGGGAGGATACGTGACTGGGGGAGATACGAGTGGCCACACAATATCCGTCCTTGTATAATATTGTGCATCGCATATTTTGCTACAGTATTACAATCTTCACCTCTCAATATTTAGTTCTGGAGATCGGTAGTAGGAGACCGATGGAATGCTTGGCTGCATCTCGTCGGGAGGTTGATGGACGTACACCTCTCGGATGAGCCAGATACCATTAGCTGGAAGTTATCTATGAATTGTTTGTTTTTAGTGAAATCTATGTATGTCGACCTAATCAACTCTAGTCCAGTTCCGCAATCAATATATATTTGGAAAATTAAAGTGCCCTTAAGAATCAAAGTCTTCATGTGGTTTGTTCACAAGGAGGTGATTCTGACTAAGGATAATTTGGCTAAGCGTAGTTGGGAGGGCAGTAACCGATGTTGCTTTTGTGATCATGATGAAACGGTTAAACACCTCTTTCTCGAGTGCCCGATGTCTACACTATTATGGCGTTCAATTCATATAGCATTTAAAATTACGCCTTCAAATAGCATTCACACGTTATTCGGGACGTGGCTAAATGGGGTTGATCCAAAAATTGTGTCACCTATTCGGATAGGAGTATACGCATTACTTTGGGCTATATGGAACTGCAGAAATGATATGGCTTTTAACGGACAAACTCAGATTAATTTTTTGCAAGTTTTCTATAGGGCCACTACTTGGATCCACACGTGGTCGTTACTCACTTCTGTCAAAGGCAGGAAGCATTTGGTTACTGGGTCTACCCGATGGGAGATGGTACCTCGGGTCTACAACCGGTTTGGATGGGGGTCAATAATAGGCTAGGTGTTTAGTCCTCTCGTTCTATTTTTTGTGGCATTTTCGTCTTTATGTTTCATTTGATTTCATTTTAGCTCGGACAGAGCTTGTATTTGAACACGGAGGTTGTTTGATTCTTTGCTTAATAATATGGATGCATGCATTATTCTGATGCAGGGGCAAGGGATATCCTCCTATTCTAAAAAAATGTAGGCTCTATTTATTGGGATTGCAATCTTTTTTGTGTGTTTAATTAATTTGCCTCCTTCAACGTACGTTCCCAGTTCGAATTTCCAGAGTAGATATCCTGAAGTAGTTGATGCAAGGTTTGTCTATAACTCATGCTGAGGAATAGGTTTCTATCTTGACCCTTGCCCATATTGTTGTGATATATGGTTCTGTACGTAGCTTTACTATCTACATTGTAAAACATTTCGATAATAGTTGTGATTTCGTCTTTTCCCAGTGAGTTGCTAGAGTTCCTTGGTGGTTCATACACACGACGTGTTGTGACGAGGGAGATTGTCCTGGATTGAACAAGGGGCCACGTGTTGTGACGTGCATGTATTTTTTTTTTTTTTTAGAAAACTTTCAATCTATTCATCTTCTATCATGGCAGTACAACGGACATTAGAAATAATAAAAATTACATCCAGATCCGTAGACCACCTAGCGACGACTACAATCACTGAAGCGAGCCGAAGGCGCGCCGCCGTCATCATCCCTCCATTGCCGGAGTCGGGCACAACTTGTTGTAGTAGACTGTCGGGAAGTCGTCGTGCTAAGGCCCCGTAGGACCAGCGCACCAGAACAGCAACCGCCGCTGATGAAGAATAACGTAGAACGAAAGGATCCAACCTGAAGACACACGAACATAGACGAACCACAACCAGATCCGAGCAAATCCACCGAGGATAGATCCGCCGGAGACACACCTCCACACGCCCACCAACGATGCTAGACGCACCACCGGAACGGGGACGTGCATGTATTTTGAAGGCATGTTTTTGTCAATTGTGAACTTGTAAACCCTGTCTTATTCGATACTCGAATGGTAGTTTTTCTGTCCTCTCAAGAGTGAAATACTCTCTCCATTCTCTAATATAAGATGTTTCAGCTTTTTTCTGAATCGGATGTTTATAGACACATTTTAGTGTGTTTGTTTACTTATTTCAATGCGTATGTAGTTCATATTAAAATATTTAAGACATATTATATTAGTGAACGGAAGGAGTACATTGTGTTTCTTAGTTTTGCTAAAATATACTATTACTGCTGCAACTAAGCTAACAGCACTACCTTGATAAAACCACCACATCTAAATCAAAGTACTTCCTTTGTAAACTTGTACTCCTTCCGTCCCGAAATTCTTGTTGCGCGCGCAGTACAGTGGTGTTTTTGCAAAAAAGCCCTTGTACTTTTCAAGCTTGACAACTAAGTCCCCGGCTCCTTCTTCCTCCTCCGTTCGTCGCCCGCGCCGCGCCACGGCCAGCCGCCCGTCGCCCGAGCAGATCCTGCGCTGCCGACGAGTCCTCCCAGGAAGCCGACCACAAACAGGCCTTGCGCCACCGACGAGCCCGCCCAGGAAGACCTCCGCCGCCCACCCACGAGCGGGGCCTCCGCCACTGGTTCCGCCGCCCACCGCCGTTGCGCCGTTCCGCCACCCACGAGCATGATCTCTGCCGCCCGCCCACCAACGAGCAGGACCGGCACCACCTAGGACAAAACGCCGCCCTTGATTCTGCCGCCCACTGCCGCCGCGCTGGTCCGCTTCAACCGCCGGCTGCTGTTGACGAGTAGCAGGAAGAAGAAGGGGAACAAGCTGCTGGTGGTGGTCGGCAACGCCTCTGCTGCTCGTGGCCAACGCCGACGCCCCGCTGCTGCCTCCTTTTGCCCTCCCCCGCCTCTGCCGCTGCTGCTGGCGGCTGATAGGCAAGTCCTACAGTACTCCAGATGAACGTTAAAGAACAAGTTCAGAAAACTGAAATTCAGCTCACACAGGCTCACCTGTGAATTCAGTCTGCATATACAGGAGTATGAACCTTAAATTAATCTGACACCAATGCATACAAATGCAGATAGGTTGTTGTCAATAACTGAATGTTTTGAGTAGGCTGATGTACAAAACCTGAAAAAATAAATACAGTTAAAGCAGAAGTGCAGAGTGTATGTAATAGAAAATTCAGTTAAAGAAGAAGTGCAGAGTGTATGTAACATAATCAAAGATGGCATGTCATACTTGGATATAGCAGAAGTAACATGGACCAATATGGTGGCATGGCCACTGACCTGTGGCTGGCATCTAGACAGCACACACACATACAGTACATTAGATGTACTGGATATTCAACTCAACATTTAACTGAAAATGTACTGAAGATTGAACTGAAATCTAGTGCAAATTAGTAAACAAAATTCAGTGCAAACCATACACTCCAGAAAATTCAGTAGAAGTGCTACTGTAGAACTATTGCCGCTTGTGGTGTCTTAGAAATTTATTCAGAAGTTTGCAATGTTGCACTCCGATTAATGGAGCTGCGAGAAGATGCATAGTCCATGACTAAATGCCAAGGTCCAAGATAGTTGCATGCATGCCTTCTTGGCTGTAGTTTCTTTTGCTTTCTTTAATTTGTTTAGATTGTAAATAAAGAGAGCATAATTGTAAAAAAAGAATAGGTAGTTATCTGACTGAATCTAAGAATAGGTAGTTACGCAAAAAGGAATAGTAGTTTACTTTAAATGATTCGGTTTAATAAATTAAGTGCCCAGTGCATATGGATTGAAAAACAAATTCAGTTTACTGATTTTGGAGTAAACTGAATTTTATGTGCATGGCATCCTTTCTTTTCCAATTGAATTAAGTACCAAGGGGCAAGGAGTATCACTTTATTTCACAGTTTGTAGAATAGAAACTTAGAAGCCACAAAGACACCTGGGCACTTTCTTTGCCAACTGAATTTTGAAGGTAGTAATGATCAAAATTTCAGACTTTACCCAATGCAGACTTGCAGAGCACTTGTGCACGAGACCGATGATCACGAGGAGGAGCCGTCGTCGTCGATAGGCCAGACCTGCAGAGCCACAATGTAATCCATGATTCAGTACTGCACAACAATGTGCAAATCTTATTGAATTTTCAGACAATACTAATTTCAGAGTTCATGGGTGAATTTTGAGACAGTACAAATCTTACTAAAATGTTGAATTTGGGTTGCCTATGTGTCCTGGATGTACAATCATCTTTTTTTAAACTTAACAAGATTCATGATTAAGAAATTCCAATGGTTCAAAAATTAAATGATTCATAACATGATTTAGTAACAAGGTTCAGAACTTAAATGTTGTCTTCAACTTAAATCCAGTAACAAGGGAGAGCAAAACCTTTTGCTGCTGCTGGAGGAGAACGGAGGATGGCAGTTGCTTGGTTGCAGAATGTGACCAAATCTTCAGGCCCGTGCTGCTGCAACTGCAACGACAACTTCAACTTTTCAGTTTTACTCAAATTTCAGTCAAACATTACAGTTTGGATCCTCACCTTTGCTCTGTCGTCGCGGGCAGTGCTGGTTGCTGGGCGGCGAAGGCGGGGATAGTTGCTCCTACCGACGGGGGAAAGTAGAGAGCTTCCGCCGACTCCAGGGAGGTGCGCCGGGGAGCGAGGTGGACAAGGTTGGCAGCAAGGTGAAGGAACCGGCGGGGACCTGCTTCGTAGTCGACGACGAGCAGCCGGCGAGGAGATGGTCGACGACGGGAAGGGCCAGCTCCAGCTCGCCAAGTTCGGGGAAGGCCGCCGCCGTCGGAGAGTAGATCGAAAACAAAAATGGAGCCTTCTCCTTCCCGTGGTTCACCATGGGGAGCGAGCAAGGGAACAAGGAGAGGGAAGCAACTCAGTGGAGGCGTGGGGTGGGGCAGCTCCAGCGACGCGCAGGGGAGCCGAGCGGGGGGGCTCCGGCGCGGGGGAGCCAAGCGGGAGGGCTCCGGCGCGCAGGGGATACGAGCGAGGCTGTGAGGGGGACGACCAGGACTGCAGGTTGTGTCGGGAATTCACAACGGGGGTTTTCGCAAAAATGCCACTGTGTAGGATCGAAAGTAGGTCTAGAGGGGGGGGGGTGATTAGACTACTTGGCAATATAAAAAAATCTGCCTTTAGATCATGCAATGTTTTTTGGCAGTTTCACAATTAAGATCAATTCAAGTATCACCCTACACATGCAATTCTAGTGTATAAGCAGCGGAAAGTAAATTGCACATGTAAAAGAGAGGTGGAGAAGATCAAACGCAGTTTGGTGACACGAAGATTTTTGTCGTGGTTCCGATAGGTGGTGCTATCGTACATCCACGTTGATGGAGACTTCAACCCACGGAGGGTAACGGCTGCGCGAGTCCACGGAGGGCTCCACCCACGAAGGGTCCACGAAGAAGCAACCTTGTCTATTCCATCATGGCCTACGCCCACGGAGGACTAGCCTTACTCGGGGTAGATCTTCACGAAGTAGGCGATCTCCTTGCCCTTACAAACTTCTTGGTTCAACTCCACATCTCAAAGACGGAGGCTCCCAAGCGACACCTAACCAATCTAGGAGGCACCACCCCCCAAAAGGTAATAGACGGTGTTGATGATGATGAACTCCTTGCTCTTGTGCTTCAGATGATAATCACCCCAACACTCAACTTTCCTCACTGATATGGCTGTGGTGGAAGAAAGGTTTGAGTGGAAAGCAACTTGGGAAGGCTAGAAATCAAGTTTCATATGGTAGGAATGGAATGGCTTGATCTCAACACAAGGGTAGGTAGTTCACTTCTCAGAAAGTGTATGGTAGAAGTGGTGGTACTTTCTGATGGCTCTCCTCACGAATGAAGAGGGGGTGGAGGGGTATATATAGCCTCCACACAAAATCCAACCGTTACACACACATTTGACCAATCTCGGTGAGACCGAAGTTAAAACTCGGTCAGACCGAAAGTTCAAATATAGTGAACGTTGGGATTTTCGGTGGGACCGAAAATACCATCTCGGTGTGTCCGAAGTGAGTCAAAGGTTGGAGCTTGCCATCTCGGTGGGACCGAAAACAACAACTCGGATATTCTGAAATGATGTCAATTGGTTACAGAAGGTTGGCAGTCCATTTTCGGTGAGACCGAAACTCAGAATCGGATGGACCGAGAAATTAGGGTTTGGAAGAATAACTGAGGTGGTTCATCTCGGTGGGACTGAGTTTGCAGAATCGGTTTGTCCGAGATTACTTATGAGTGTGTTGAGTAGTGAAGAGTGCTGATAGTTGAGGGAGCTAGATCACCAAGCACTTGAGCAACTAGATCATTAACACAACCTCATCCCCTTTTAATAGTATTGGCTTTTCCTATGGACTCAATGTGATCTTTGATCACTAAACCAAAAATAGAGTCTTGAGCTTTTGCCAATGCTTGTCTTAGCATTTTGAGGGGTCCACTTCTTCAGACATTTCCATACCCATATCATCGAACTTTTCTGAAATGATTCTCAGGTAAAATATTAGTTCAATGATATATATGTTGTTATTAATTACCAAAACCACCCGGGGATTAGTTGCACTTTCAATCTCCCCCTTTTTGGTAATTGATGACAACATATAGATCAAAGCTTCGACAAAGGATATAATCAAAGAATAATATCGTCGCTTTGAGAAGTATGTGATAAACAAGAGCTCCCCCTAAATTTGTGCATTATTTAAAATTTGCGTTTGAATGCAAATGCACAATCGATTAGGGTTATGGGTCACTCTTCCATGTCACATACATCTTGGTGGAGCGCACAAAATGATAAGAATGAATAACATGCACTCAATCACCAAGACAAGAGTAAATAGCCATACAATAAGGAGTAGCATAGGATAAGCAATAAGCACACATTAAAGCATAGTATGACTAAGCACTCATTAAGATAGCATCAAACTTAGTAGCAAGCACACTTAAAGTTTCAGGAACCAAAAGAAATCACTGTATCTCAAAGAAAACCGGCAAAAGAACGAAAGACGAAAGAGCACTCTCTCTCTCGAAGCCCTATGATCTATAACAATTTCTCCCCCTTTGGCAACAAGTTACCAAAAAGTTCGAAAAGGTATAGAGCTAAGCGTCACTGCGGGCTCTGCTGGCGGCTCCCGTCTGGGTAGATGTCGGTGTAGAGATAGCTGCATCGGCGAAGACTTCTGCTGATGTCTGCGGTGGAGGAGTGGATGCTGGAGCTGGAGGAACTGCTTGAGCTGTAGCTGGTGCTGAAGTGGTAGCCCTGGAGTCTGTCACTGGGATAGCTGCAGATCTGGATCCTCTGGGAACCTGAGCAGTCTGGCGATGAGAGTCCTGGACTAGATCATCCTGCATAAGCTCTGCTCTCTCCTGCCTTGTCTCCTCCATGTCTGCCTCAAGCTTGTTGACACACACCTGAATCTCAGTCAGCTTCACGTCCAGAGCGTGGATCTTGTCCTCGACAATCTTCTCTAGGCTCTCCTGAGATTGCTCAATGCTGGCCAGGCGTTGTTCAATCCTCTGGGTAGCTTCAAGAATTTGTTCTCCAAAGCTCTTTGGCTTAGCTGCTGCTGCTGCTGCCTCTTTGTCAGCTTTAGCCTTCTTCGCAGCTTCGATTTTGGCTTGTCCTTCAACTGAGGTGGGATCCTCTTCATCCATCACAACTACGTTGTCCTCATGCTCTGGCTGCAGTGGCAAGTGCTTCCTATCCAACATGAATTTGCCCGTGCCAAACTTGGCGTTGATGAGCATCTGAATCTGCGGTGCAAACCCACACGACCTCTTCTGGTCAGCTGCAGTCCTCTTAATGGTCTCTACCATCAAGTCCATCACCTTGAAAGGTGCCTTCTCATCGAGAATGTGCAGCATGTTGATAGAATAGCCTCGAATCATCCGGTGGTCTCCAGACTTAGGCATCAATGTATGCCTCAGAATAGTGTTAGTGGTGGCCAGACCTGCCTGGAGATAGTACACTGAGCCAAGCTTCCATCCTTCCAAATCAGCAGCCGGGATCTCCTTGTACATGTTCTTCATGGAATCATGACTCTTCTTAGGAATCCCATAGACATCAATGTCGTCCTCTCTCTGCACTGGAGCGTTCAGAAGTTCTGCCCATTCTTCAACAATCGAAGAAAACCTTTGACCTTCAGTCATCCAGGTGATCTTGCCATCAGGATAGAAGTGGGCTGTGGCATAGAACTGCATGATCATCTCGTCATTCCAAGCTGTCAGCTCTTGACCCACAAAATCAGCAACTCCACATGCAGTAAAGCTCTCATGCACATGGGGAAAGAAGTCCCGGTGCTCTTCACTGTCAATATACTTCCAGTCAACATACCTGGTGTCAGCAACAATGGGCTTCTTATCCATCAGCACGGTCTCATAGAAATCCTACTGCTCTCTGGTGTGGAATCTGGGGTCCACAGCAGTCCTTCTCCTTACAGCATATGGATCAGACTGTCTCCATAGCCTGAGACCTTTGTCCTTCCTTGCCTTCATGTCCTCAGCTTGAGGATGAGCATCATTGTGGAGTGGCAACTTGGGACGGAGCTTAAGCAACACATGCTCTTCATCTGATTCAGACGGTGGCATCTCACCTTTGTTCTTCTCAGAAGCTGGAATGCTTCTGGTTGTTCTCTTGGGCTTGGCTGGAGCTGCCTTGACTGGAGCAGGCTTCTTGGGCTTAGAGGAGGCTTGAGCCCGAATAGCATCACCCATGAACTTAGCTTTCTGAGGAGGAGGCTGGGTGCTTCTTCTTCTTCTTCTTCTTCTTCTGCAGCATCAACTTGAGGTTCAGCATATACTACCCTCTTCCTTTTGGAAGTCTTCTTCACCTTGCTTGGAGCAGGCTCTTCCAAGTTGAGCTTCTTTGCAACTGCTGACTGCTTCACTTTGCTTGTGCCTTTCCTTGACTGCTGCCCTTGGTGCTCTTTAGCAACCACATTCCTCTTTGGCTTGGAGGTAACTTCCTCAGCAACAAAGTCAGAGTCCTCATCATCAGAAGTTCTCTTCTTCCTGGTTCTGGTGGCTGCAGGAGGCAAACCACTAGGGGTGCTCCTCTCACCATCATCACTGGAGCTGCTAGCAGGACTTGTATCTGCCTCTGGAATTTCAGCAAACGGTGATTCAGACCTGTTCTGGCTGTCACTGACATCTGACATGGCTGAAAAAACCTGTGAAAAGATAAGGTATAGGCAGAGTAGAAGAGTTATCACAACTGCAGAGGTTTTTGCAAAAAAATGAGTTCAAAACTTAGTTTTGAGTTTTCACAGAATGTATTTCGGTCAAACCGATTTCAAGTTTCGGTGCAACCGAAGTACTCAACAGAAACCTACACACCACTTTCGGTCAGACCGAAATGGGTTTCGGTCCTACCGATAACTTAGGGTTTCACTGAAACTACGTTTCGGTCATTCCGATTGGCACAACTCGGTTAAACCGAATGATGCAGTGCAATGGCCAGAGGCCAAATCGGTCATTCCGAGTTTCAAAATCGGCTTCACCGAGATGCATTCCGTGGAAACCTAAACCTAAGAATTTTCCTCGAAACTAGAAGATCTGAACTAATGTATAGGGAATATCTCAAACGTGGATTGAATCATGGCAAGCCTATCGTGCAAGAATCGGAAGGGGAGCACGAAAAGGGATCGGGACACACCCTAACTTGGTGGTGTCCCTCTACGGCGGCAACGGTGGAGATGATTACCGTTGACGGCGGCGGAGACCTGCGGCAAGGGCGCACAGGCGACGACGGCGACGATCCGTAGACCAGGGCGGCGGCAGTAGGGGTCTTGGGGGCGAACGGTTTGAAGAATTAAATCGCGCGCAGCCCTCAGATATATATAACCCCATGCTGTCGGTGGGACCGAGTTGAAAAACTCGGTGTCACCGAGATGTATAACTGTTGTGCAGTTACACATATCGGTCAGACCAAGAGTTTGAACTCGGTTTCACCGAGATGAAACCTAGATCAGTCTAAGCGTTTCGGTTGGACCGAGATTGAGAAGCCGGTCAGACCGAAATAGACTTAGAAGGTTTTGGAAGTTAGCCTTAGACGAATCGGTGGTTCCGAGTGCTCCTCACTCGGACTGTCCGAAAAAGACTTGTTCAAAGTTGTGATATGAGCATGAATAGAATTTGAGACAAGAAAGCATAGATAGCTAGGGAAGGTGCTTAGGCATTCTTGTCCATCCATTTGGCCAGAAGGAGAAAACAAAACAATCAAAACAACAAATGGATGTCCTTGAATGGATAAAATCATGCATTCAACATGCTCACACAATAAGATAGCAACTGAAATATGTGTCAAACATGCACAACCAACACTCTAGCACACAATTTGTCGATGACTAGGTCATCTATATATGAGTATATTGACTTAGGAGCCAAATGAGAACATTTGACCATAGGTCATACTCATCGTTTAAGCACAAGTGGGGTTACCACTTTTACATAAAGCATTTATGTGTTCACATCATTTGGAGATGCTTTAGCTCAATTTTTAGAGCAAAGCTCCCCCTAGATGTGAGAACCCCTTTTAAAGGGTCAAACTAACCTTGGGTTGTCGTAGAAGACTTCATGTAGATGTTGAAGATGTGGATGCTCAATGTTGATGCAGATCATCAAGAGTTGGGAGCAATCCTTTGGATTAGGGCACTTTCAATACCTACATGGGTTAGTCCCACAAGGAACAAACAAGAATATCCATAGACATAGAGTTAAGTACACAAAAGATGATGTCCATGAAAGCAATGATTACCTTGTCCCTTGACTTACCAACAAGAGGGTTTGTGACTCCATGAACTAGTGCATGATGTGGAAGTTGATTGCACAAGTCCTTGCCAAAATGAATATGAGTGAAGTTTGTTGGCGGAGTCACCCTCAAGAACCTACTAGTTCTTCTTCTTTGGGATCCACATCATCTTGATGGGAATCCTTGGTGCTGTAGTTGAGCTTGACGAAGTAGAACTTGATGTGTCCTTGGGAACCCACTTGACCATGGCTTGAGGTGCTTCAATGAATGCATCAATCTCCTCTTGAAGCTTGTCCTTGGCCTTTAGCTTGTGGTCTTGTGGTGGAAGGTCATCTTGAGCTTGTTCCACATTGGAAGAAGTAGGATCATACTTCTCCTTTTGTGAAACAAACTGTGGAGTAGGGTATTGACCTTCTTCCCACTCAACACCTTCGGCGTTGAACTTTCGCTCAAAACCAATCCCTTGATTCTTCCGGTGTCTTCCTTGTTTGCGAACAATCTCCTCAAAGTTCTTGCTTCCGACAAGACTCTTGTAGACACCTTTCTCTATGATTTCCTTCAATAAGCTATTTTCTTGCTCAAGTGTAACTTGGCTTGAAACATTGTTAGTGGAATCAAGAGAACTACTAGAAGTAACAACATTTGATTTAACATTGTCATTGTTATTACTAGAGGAAGAATTTTTCTTATGTTTGTCATGCTTAGTCTTAATAGGTGGCAAGAAATTAGACAAGAGAAGTCGTTTGGCAAGATATGAAGAACTCTTCTTTCGAAGATCGTCATTGATCGATTTTAGAAACTCATGTTCTTGCTCTAGAGTGAGCTTCTCGAAGCGTAGCTTCTCATGATATCTTAGGAGCTCTCTATGATCTTCTTGAGTTGTTTCATGAGCTAACTTAAGAGTGTTTAGTTCTTTAGTTAGACGCTCAATCTCCTTCATAGCATTGTCATTCGACTCTTCTCGACTATAAAGACTACTAGCATTTTCATCATTACTAAGCTCACTAGATTTATCATGCAAGAGCTCATCTTCACCAAGCAAGTCATCCTCATCACTATCAAAGTCAATGAATTCAGGGTGTGTTACCTTGGGACCTTTAGCCATGAAGCATCTTCCAATTCCCTCATTTGGTGAATCAAATAAGTCGTAGGAGTTGGAGTTTGAGGATACTAGTGCAAGTCCGGCAACACCTTCATCTTGACTATAGTCGGAGTCGGAGTGATAGCTTCCATCGGATTGATTGTCAGAGTCGGAGCCGGAGACCCATTCACCAACATGAGCTTGATGTCTTCTTCTTGTGTAGCTCCTTGATGACTTGTCTTTCCTCTCCGAATCCTTGCTTCTCCGAGAGGGTCTTCATTCATAACGATCATCTCTGCTCCTTCTCTCTCTCCGAGGTGACTCATCTCTTGCTCTTCTTCTTGGAGATTCTTCTCTTCTCTTGTGGGGAGCCGTACACTCATTTGAGAAGTGTCCGGGTCTTCCACAATTGTAGCAGTTTCGATCACGACTAGAAGATCTCTTTTCATCATATGATCTAGACTTTGAGCTTCTTTCTTTGCCTCTATTCTTGTAGAACTTGTTGAAGTTCTTGACCATTAGGCTTATCTCTTCATTGGAAATTAGCTTGTCACTTGAGGTAGTAGGAGCATCACTTGTAGCTTTGTAAGCACCACTTGACTTGTTGTGAAGCTCTTCCTTATCCTTAAGTATCATCTCATGAGCAACAATTCTTCCAATGACTTCAGTTGGCTTGAGAGTCTTGTAGTTTGGCATCATTTGGATCAAAGTGCACACGGTGTCATACTTTCCATCCAAAGCTCTGAGAATCTTCTTAATGATGAATCGGTCGGTCATTTCTTCGCTTCCTAAGCCGGCAATCTCATTTGTGATGAGAGCAAGCCTAGAGTACATTTCAGCGACTCCTTCACCATCCTTCATCTTGAACTTGTCAAGTTGACCTTGAAGAATATCTAGCTTTGATTCCTTCACAGATTCAGTGCCTTCGTGCATTTCAACCAAAGTATCCCAAATCTCTTTAGCATTCTCAAGACGGCTGATTTTGTTGAACTCTTCGGGACACAAAGCATTGAAGAGAATGTCACAAGCTTGAGCATTGTTTTGCAACATCCGCAACTCTTCGGGTGTAGCTTCGCGATCCGGAACTTTTCCTTCTTCAAAGAAATCACCTTGCATACCAACACAAATAATGCCCCATGCGGCTGGGTTATGACCAAGAATATGCATTTTCATTTTATGCTTCCAACTAGCAAAATTTGTACCATCAAAGTAAGGACCTCTACGATAATTACCCTCACTAGACGCCATACTCTCCTAGGTTGTGAAACCAAGCTTATGGAGTCCAATGCAATGGAAACCAAAACAATGGAGACCAAAGCTCTGATACCACTTGTAGGATCGAAAGTAGGTCTAGAGGGGGGGGGGTGATTAGACTACTTGGCAATATAAAAAAATCTGCCTTTAGATCATGCAATGTTTTTTGGCAGTTTCACAATTAAGATCAATTCAAGTATCACCCTACACATGCAATTCTAGAGTATAAGCAGCGGAAAGTAAATTGCACATGTAAAAGAGAGGTGGAGAAGATCAAACGCAGTTTGGTGACACGAAGATTTTTGTCGTGGTTCCGATAGGTGGTGCTATCGTACATCCACGTTGATGGAGACTTCAACCCACGGAGGGTAACGGCTGCGCGAGTCCACGGAGGGCTCCACCCACGAAGGGTCCACGAAGAAGCAACCTTGTCTATTCCATCATGGCCTACGCCCACGGAGGACTAGCCTTACTCGGGGTAGATCTTCATGAAGTAGGCGATCTCCTTGCCCTTACAAACTTCTTGGTTCAACTCCACATCTCAAAGACGGAGGCTCCCAAGCGACACCTAACCAATCTAGGAGGCACCACCCCCCAAAAGGTAATAGACGGTGTTGATGATGATGAACTCCTTGCTCTTGTGCTTCAGATGATAATCTCCCCAACACTCAACTTTCCTCAATGATATGGCTGTGGTGGAAGAAAGGTTTGAGTGGAAAGCAACTTGGGAAGGCTAGAAATCAAGTTTCATATGGTAGGAATGGAATGGCTTGATCTCAACACAAGGGTAGGTAGTTCACTTCTCAGAAAGTGTATGGTAGAAGTGGTGGTACTTTCTGATGGCTCTCCTCACGAATGAAGAGGGGGTGGAGGGGTATATATAGCCTCCACACAAAATCCAACCGTTACACACACATTTGACCAATCTCGGTGAGACCGAAGTTAAAACTCGGTCAGACCGAAAGTTCAAATATAGTGAACGTTGGGATTTTCGGTGGGACCGAAAATACCATCTCGGTGTGTCCGAAGTGAGTCAAAGGTTGGAGCTTGCCATCTCGGTGGGACCGAAAACAACAACTCGGATATTCCGAAATGATGTCAATTGGTTACAGAAGGTTGGCAGTCCATTTTCGGTGAGACCGAAACTCAGAATCGGATGGACCGATAAATTAGGGTTTGGAAGAATAACTGAGGTGGTTCATCTCGGTGGGACTGAGTTTGCAGAATCGGTTTGTCCGAGATTACTTATGAGTGTGTTGAGTAGTGAAGAGTGCTGATAGTTGAGGGAGCTAGATCACCAAGCACTTGAGCAACTAGATCATTAACACAACCTCATCCCCTTTTAATAGTATTGGCTTTTCCTATGGACTCAATGTGATCTTTGATCACTAAACCAAAAATAGAGTCTTGAGCTTTTGCCAATGCTTGTCTTAGCATTTTGAGGGGTCCACTTCTTCAGACATTTCCATACCCATATCATCGAACTTTTCTGAAATGATTCTCAGGTAAAATATTAGTTCAATGATATATATGTTGTTATTAATTACCAAAACCACCCGGGGATTAGTTGCACTTTCACACTGCGACAAGAATTACGGGACGGAGGGAGTACTTCCTCCGTCCCAAAATTCTTGTCTTAAATTTGTCTAAATACGGATGTATCAAGTCATGTTTTAGTATTAGATGCATCCGTATCTAGACAAATATAAGACAAGAATTTTGGGAAGGAGGGAGTATAAAAGTTTACGGAGGGAGTATATAATAAACAGTGTGCTATCTTCCAGATTTTGTTTTTAATTACTGTTGTAACTTTATCTTACCGGTGCTTTTGAATGTTATGATTTCTACTAGACAATTTCATCACGCGGATGGTATGCACTGCCTTTTCTTTTTACCGTCATACAGAGAGAGAGGAGGTTAAACTGTGTCTGCTGGCAAGAGGAAAAGAGGAAGCTTTCATCGCCGGCCCGCAGGACTCGATTCTGCTGCCTTCTCTGTGTGTGTGTGTCTTGTCTGCTGTCTGTGCTGTATATCTTCAGTATTACTTCCTCCGTCCCATAATGTAAGGCGTTTTCTGACACTACTAATGTCAAAAAACGTCTTACATTATGGGACAAAGGGAGTAAAATACAGTGCAAATCGTCAAACCTTGTTGCATGCGTGGATGATTTTTTAATGACAGTGAATCAGATTTTGCAAATCGGCTTGGCTTAGTCATGTGTAGGAGTACAAAGTAGAGATGCATTAATTAGAGTCTGATTGTCGCACGCACGCATAGGTTTACATGGGATCCTCGATATGGTAGAGGTAAATGATACTCAATTGCACACGAGGTCTATCGCGCTAAACGAGCCACTAATAAATCGCGTCACTATTTGATCCCCGACTAGCTTAGCTATAAATATGTCCCGGTGGGCTCATAGACAGCCAGCCTCGTAGCAAGCAAATGAGTCAGGCCCACCTGCTAATATATCTAAGCATTGTTGTTGGAAGCAAGCAAGCAATGGCCGTCGGTGCAGCGCTCAAGAAGATGGCCATGAGCTGCATGGTGGTGCTCCTGTTGGCCGGACAGCTGGTAATGGCCATGCCAGAGGAGGAGGAGGCAAGACCAACAGGCCGCGCGCCGGCTCCTGCAGTTACATGGCCCGAGGTTCCTAGGCCCTTTGGTGTGGCCGTGTCCTCCGGAACCCAAGTGCCAGGTCTGCGTTTCAGGTTGTAGAGATTTTTTTGTGCGGTAGATTGCGGAGAAGGTAAGAAGAGTGGTGGGTTCAGCCTCTTCTGTCCTACAGACCCTAAGTGTGATGCCTGCAAGTCCCGTTGTCCCCGATCTGTGCTGTCGACCGCTCTTGGCACCGGTGCAAAATGCTAGAATGAATGCACGCGCGGGCACGAGTCCTTTCATGGGTGCCCTAGGGACGCCGACTGCCAGAACTGCCACTCCGTTTGTATCCGCCAGTGGGATACTTTGCATAGTGTTTCTGTTTACAAAGCCTGCGCGAGAGGATGCCGCATGAAGGAAGACGACCATGGGTTCATGTATTGTCCTACCGAAGCCAATTGTGAGAGCTGCGCGGATGCCTGTCCTGCCTGCGACACCAGCCCTGATTGCTGGAATGAATGCAAGAATAAATGCGGCCTTGCATGATTGCTATGTGTGTGGTTTGGCTTGGTTTGGTTTATACATTCTCTCGGTTGTTGTTGTTGTTGTTGTTGTTGTTGTTGTTGGTTCGTGTCAGCTGGCGGCAGTGTGTTGCTTTTTCCCGTTACCCTTCTTTTGTTTATGCTTAGGCTGCAATTGCAGCTAGCTAGCTTTCCAATAAATTCAAGAATGGATCGTATCTGTAATTTGTAGTTGTGGAGTAGATCTGTATATGTGGCGAATTGTCCGCCTCCGATCCGACCCAATCATCTCCACGGTTGATAGGCCGGAGGGCATCTACCCCCTACATCGCTTCTTAATCCCAGATTGGGGAGGGGGGGGGGGTTAATGTGGTGAAGGCGTGGCGCCGTCAACGGACGTGTCTCCTTGCGGAACCACTCGTCAGGACATAACGGTCAAAGGAGGACCCGGCCCTAACCCCACTCATCAGCAGTTAACGGTCAAGCCATTGATCCGACGGCAAACGTCTAGTTTGACCATTTTTTAGAGTTTCGGACAAAAGTGTGGGAAAAAATGAGCAAAAATTTAGAGCATGGGACAACTGAGCACTACTAAGGAACCAGTAGCACTATCCTAAAAAACATTTTTGTTTTGCATGGTTTGCATGGATTTTATCAACTATGAGGTACTTGGATGCAGCAGGCAAATCTGGAGGTGTGACTGGTCCGCGAGCATTTGAGGGCCTAAATTTGATGTTTTTTTTATAAAGCAATATATTAATATCACAGAGATATCAATTACACCCAACCATTTTTTTTGATAAAGGAAATATATTAATATTGCATCAACAAGATATCGAAAGACATTAAGGATGCACACGGCTAAAAACAAAAATAAAGGGTTTTTATCATTTATGCCACCGGTTGTGTCTCATTACTCAGTTTTGCCATTAGAATTTACAACTACTCAAAAATGCCATCGACCCGTGAGATGCTTGCTCAAAAATGCCATTAGATATCTAAAAAATGCCATTGTTCCGTTAGATGTTTGCTCAAAAATGCCATTAGACATTGTTATTTTCACGTGAAACCCGTTGACCATGTTATATGACAAAAATAAGCCTAGACCCACATGTCAGTTCTCTCTATCTCACAATAATAAATGTGGCCCCACTTGTCAGGAGTAACCAAGTGAATAATTTTACAGGAAATAAGAACGCTGTAGGGATCAAGTGGGCCCCATACTTTATTGTAGTGAGATAGAGGGAGAGCTGGCATGTTGGTCCATAGGTATTTATGTCATTATAGCATGGAAAAAGAGATTTGAGATCACAATAGTGATGTCCAGGGTCATTTTTTAGTATGTGTGTAATGAAGCGATGGCATTTTTGAGCAGTTGAAATTCATAGTGGCAAAACTGAGTAGTGGGACACAACCGGTGGCATAAATGATAAAAACCCAAAACTAAAAAGAGAGAAATATGAAAACAAAGACCCGACCGTAGTAATGAAACACTCGCAACAACAACACTGACCACCACCAAAGACAACACCTGAACTACAGAAGAGGTTCTTCAAAAGCGACGCCTCCAAGAAGGAAACAATGCATAAGCATTGTCGTCGCCTGATCAAGGATCTTGAGTTTTCACCCTGGAGAGAGTCCGAGATTCCAAAAACAATGCCTTCGAAAGACCATTGCCAGGTACAACCAATGAAGAAAAGACCTTGGACTTTCACCCTGGAGAATGTGGCTCGGTGCTTGAGGAACAACATCACCAAATAGTTGGCAAAGAAACATCATGCAAGGACTTGACAAAAACATTTACATCACTCTTAACAACCAGCGAGATGCAGATACAACGTAATGTGCAAGAACTCAGAATATTTACATCACAGAATGCAGTAGTATGGCGCGATGATCCGCTGCACCGCCGGATTGACCTTCTCCCGCACAAGCCTGCCAGTGAGGAGGTTGTAGATCACGTTAAGCCACATTGGTTGTAATCAAAATACTCCTAGTTGTGTTAGGCTCAATCAGACCTTAAGACTTCAGCCAAATTAATGCAGGCCTCTAGACCTTAGGATCCACCAGAACCTCCGCCGCCGCCAGCGTTGGGGGCTACGTCTGACCTGCAGCCATCGTCCTTGGAGCCGGGGCCGGGATCCATAAGTTTTTCCGCCGCCGGATCCGATTCCGAGCCGGATCGGGATCTGGAGTACGTGGATCCAGAAACTTGGCGGATCCATTTTAAAGACCACCGACGGGTCGGATCATGGAGAAATGGCTTCCTCTATGCACATGCGCTGTCAAGATGGACTACAGTACGAGATGGTGATCATGATATTCTTGCCGGCCGGTATTTGGACGTCGACGAGCAGATCTGCACTGGTACGCGCTTGAATATAGATGTTTTCGATTGTGTTGTGGTTGATTGTGTGCAGGACTCTGAAGACGGGGGAGAGAAGATAGAGGTTGTCGATTTAACCTTGGAACCTGATGTCTCATTGCCTAAACCGAATATCGGAGGAAGGTTTTGGGTCTTAGCTGACGGAGTTGACGACGATGATGATGGTACAGAGCCTGATTCACCTAGAGGCTCGAAGCCAACGCCGGCTGACCTGATGAAGTTCACGGCAACAGCCGCAGCGGCTTCTTCTGAACCCACGCTTGGTGAGGGGCACGAACACAGGAGGGTCCCGGGACCTCGATCGGCAGGTTACGGCAAGCCGTCGTCGAAGAAGATCAAACCTTGGAAAGGACCTCTTCCCAAGGTATTTTTGCCACAACCTACTTTATCAGATTTTTTCCCTTCGGATGTTTGTACAAATATTGTTCGCAAGAAGAAGAAAAAGGTAGATCCGGCAGTCGTTCAATCACCGCCAGCGGCCGGAGGTCCTGGAAGGATCCGGGCGACGCGGCTGGTGCGTTTGAACCAGTTGCTGGGAATTGGTGGGCCGGTGGAGGATACGTCCAACTTGGGCCCGAGGCGTACTGGGTATGTGGCCCAGTGTGCGGTAGAAGATGCATCAAGGTTCAAATCGCATAGATCGCCGGTGACGATGTCGGTTAGCGTGAATTGATCAGCCAGGAGGGCGAGCTCGATTTCATCGCTGAACCTCGAGGTGGGGCTTGAATCGCACTTGGTCGTGGGCTCTCTAGACTTAGGGCCAGGTGGCCCAGTTAGAAGCTCAAGCCAGGCCGTCCGATCAGCCGTGCATGCATGATATGTCGAGGCTCGAGCCGACCCCCGTTGTTCCGTCTAGGGTTTATCGAGCACCAGGTTTCCCTTCGCTCGGGGCTGGGAGACCGGCCAGGACCGCCGTCGCCGGTACGATGGCCAGACGCGAAGGACCGCCGCCCGCCGCTGGAGTCGGCCGT
>LR738713.1:647634830-647746466 GCA_902687465.1 Secale cereale | reverse complement strand
AGGCAACCACCAGCCAAGCAAGGTCCGACGCCCCCAGCGAGGGCCAACCGTGGCGCTCCTCCTCCCGCTGCGAGGCAGCAATAGCCAATCGCTCAAGGGCATGCACCACCAGTCGCTGGAGCTGAGAGGGATACTCCGGCTATTGCGCGGACGAACACGCGGCACCCCAACGAGCAGACGCAGATGCCGCCGCCCAAAGCGCATGCATTGGGACGTGGTGGCGGAGCGAACCCGAATAGGGATGGTCATGGATACGGTGGGTATGGCAGAGATGGTCCCTGTTACAACCGTTATGGACAGTGGGGCGACGATGGTTATGATGTGTATGGCGATGGACAGCACCGTGGGTCATCCTCGGGTGGTGGTCGAGGCAACAACTGGTATTATGGCGGAGGATATTCTACCTCTTGAGCTTGCGTTGTATTCCCTCGAAGAGGAAAGGGAGATGCAGCACAGTAGCGTAAGTATTTCCCTCAGTTTTTGAGAACCAAGGTATCAATGCAGTAGGAGACCACGCGCCAGTCCCTCGCACCTGCACAAACAAATAAGAACTTCGCAGCCAACGCGATAAGGGGTTGTCAATCCCTTTACGGTCACTTACGAGAGTGAGATCTGATAAAGATGATAATTATATTTTTGGTATTTTTGGTTAAATAAAACAGCAAATAAAAGCAAGAAAAGTAAAGTAGATGTAGATTGATATGTTGAGAATAGACCCGGGGGCCATAGTTTTCTCTAGTGGCTTCTTTCATGATAGCGATATTCTATGGCGGGTAAACAAATTACTGTCGAGCAATTGATAGAAAAGCGAATAATTATGAGACTATCTAGGCATGATCATTGTATATAGGCATCACGTCCGAGACAAGTAGACCGAAATGATTCTGCATCTACTACTATTACTCCACACATCGACCGCTATCCAGCATGCATCTAGTGTATTGAGTTCATACGAAAAGAGTAACGCCTTAAGCAAGATGACATGATGTAGAGGGATAAACTCAAGCAATATGATGAAAACCCCATCTTTTTATCCTCGATGGCAACAATACAATACGTTCCTTGCTGCCCCTACCGTCACTAGGAAAGGACACCGCAAGATTGAACCCAAAGCCAAGCACTTCTCCCATTGCAAGAACTATAGATCTAGTAGGCCAAACCAAACCAATAATTCGAAGAGACTTGCAAGGATATTATGAGCACACATAAAAAGTTCAGAGAAGAAACAAATATCTTTCATAGATAACCTTGATCATAAACTCACAATTCATCGGATCTCGACAAACAAACCGCAAAAAGAGATTACATCGAATAGATCTCCTCGAAGATCGAGGAGAACTTTGTATTGAGATCCAGAGAGAGAGAAGAAGCCATCTCGATACTAGCTACGGACCCGAAGATCTGTGGTAAACTACTCAAAACTCATGGTGAGGGCGATGATGATGATGATGAAGGCCTCCGTGATGGATACCCCTCCCGGAACAGGCTCCAAGATGGGATCTCCACGGGAACAGAAGCTACGGCGGTGGAATTAGGGTTTTCTCTCTGCGTATGGAGTTTCTGGGGTACGTAGGTATATATGGGAAGAAGGAGGGCACTGAGGGCTAGACGGGCCAGCCACGAGGCAGGGGGGCGCCCCCCACCCTCGAGGGCAGCACAGCTGTCCCCTGACTTGGTCCTGACGTTTGCCGTGCGTGATTTTCTCCAAAAATATCTCTCGCGAAGGTTTCATTCCGTTTGGACTCCGTTTGATATTCCTTTTCTGCAAAACCCTGAAATAGGCAAAAAACAGCAATCTGGACTGGGCCTTTGGGTTAGTAGGTTAGTCCCAAAAATGATATAAAAGTGAATGACAAAGGCCATTAAACATCCAAGACTTCATAAATAATAGCATGGAACAATAAAAAATTATTGATACGTTGGAGATGTATCAAGCATCCCCAAGCTTAATTCCTGCTCGTCCTCGAGTAGGTAAATGATAACGAAAGAAGTTTTGATGTGGAATGCTAACCAATATAGTTTTTGAATGTAATTCACTTAATTGTGGCATGAATGTTCAAATCTGAAAGATTCAAGATAAAAATCTATGTTGACATAAGAAATAACAATACTTCAAGCAATACTAACAAAGCAATCATGTCTTCTCAAAATACCATGGCTAAAGAAAGTTATCCCTACAAAATCATATAGTGTTGGCTATGGTCCCTTATTATCACACAAAAATATTCATATCATGCACAACCCTGATTTCATCCAAGGATTTGTTTTCATACTCTATCTTTTCAAACCTTTCAACTTTCACGCAATACATGAGCGTGAGCCATGGATATAGCACTATGGATGGAATAGAGGTGGTTGTGGAGAAGACAAAAAGAAGGGAGATAGTCTCACATCGACTAGGCGTATCAAACAGCTATGGAGATGCCCATCTATAGATATCAATGTGAGTGAGTAGGGATTGCCATGCAACGGATGCACTTGAGCTAAATATGAATGAAAGCTCAACAAAAGAAACTAGTGGGTGTGCGTCCAACTTGCTTGCTCACGAAGACCTAGGGCATTTGAGGAAGCCCATCGTTGGAATATACAAGCCAAGTTCTATAATGAAAATTCCCACTAGTATATGAAAGTGACTAAGCATGAGACTCTCTACAATGAAGAACATGGTGCTACTTTGAAGCACAAGTGTGGAAAAAGATAGTAGCAATTGTCCCTTTTTTTTCTTTTTTTTCTTTTCCTTTTTTTTGGCCTTTCTTTTTTCATTGGCCTTTCTTTTTTTTCTTTTTTTTGCGGAGGGGCTTTATAGATTCAGCCTTTCCTCCCATGGGACAATGCTCTAATAATGACGATCATCACACTTTCATTACAACACGAAATTACAACTCGATACTACAACAACAAAGTATGACTCTACATGAATGCCTATGGCGGTGTACCGATATGTGCAATGAAACAAGAGTGACATGTATGAAAAATTATGCATGGTGGCTTTGCCACAAATACGATGTCAACTACATGATCATGCATGGCAATATGACAATATGATGCGTGTCATATAAACGGAACGGTGGAAAGTCGCATGGCAATATATCTCGGAATGGTTATGAAAATGCCATGATAGGTAGGTATGGTGGCTATTTTGAGGAACAATATGGTGGCTGTTTTGAGGAAGGATATATAGTGGGTTTATGGCACCGACGAAAGTTGCGCGGTACAAGAGAGGCTAGCAATGGTGGAAGGGTGAGAGTGCGTATAATCCATGGACTCAACATTAGTCATAAGAACTCATATACTTATTACAAAAATCTACGAGTCATCAAAACAAAGCAATCAACGCATGCTCCTAGGGGGGAGGTTGGTAGGAGTTAACCATCGCGCGCCCCCGACCTCCACACAAAGGTTGACACTCTACAAATACCTCATGCTTTAACTTAGTCACACAACGGTTCACCATACATGCATGCTACGGGAATCACTAACCTTAACACAAGTATTTCTCAATTTCATAATAACTCCACTAGCATGACTCTAATATCACTATCCTCATGTCTCAAAACAATTATCAAGCATCCAACATCTCTTTCTATTCAATGCACTTGGTGTGAATTTTTTTACTACATTGACATTGGATGTTTATCATGTGAAGACTAGTTTCTTTAGCCTAAACACTTTACCGTGTTGTTTTAATAGACTCTCAAATAGATATTAGTGAAGCATAAGAGTTCAACAATTTCTACAAAATATTACCACCACCATGCTCTAAAAGATATATGTGAAGCACTAGAGCAAAAACTATTCAACTCAAAAGATATAAGTGATGCACTTAGAGTGTTTTAACAATTTCTAGGCCATATTTAACTCTCTCAAATAGGTGTGTCCAGTAAGGATGATTGTGGCAAACTAACAAGCAAAGACTCAAATTATACAAGACGCTCCAAGCAAAACATATAACATGTTACGAATAAAAATATAGCTCCAAGTATAGTTTCCGATGGATGAAGACGAAAGAGGGGATGCCTTCCCGGGGCATCCCCAAGCTTAGGCTTTTGATAATCTTGAATTTACTTGGGGTTCCATGGGCATCCCCAAGCTTAGGCCTTTGCTACTCCTTGTTCCATAGTCCATCAAAGCAATACTCAAAACTTGAAAACTTCACAACACAAAACTTAGAAAAAAAATCTCGTGAGCTCCGTTAGTAAGAGAAAGCAAACCACTACTCAAAGGTACAGCAAGGAATTCATTCTTTGTTTATAATGGTCGCCAGCTCCTGCAGTTACATGGCGCGAGGTTCCTAGGCCCTTTGGTGCGGCCGTGTCCTCCCGAACCCAAGTGCCAGGTATGCGTTTCAGGTTGTACAGATTTTTTTTGTGCGGTAGATTGCGGAGAAGGTAAGAAGATTGGTGGGTTCAGCCTCTTCTGTCCTACCGACCCCAAGTGTGAGGCCTGCAAGTCTCGTTGTCCCCGAACTGTGCTGTCGGTCGCTCTTGGCACCGGTGCAAAATGCAAGAATGAATGCACGCGCGGGCACGAGTCCTTTCATGGGTGTCCTAGAGATGCCGGGTGCCAGGACTGCCACTCCGTTTGTATCCGCCAGTGGGATACTTTGCGTAGTGTTTCTGTTTACAAAGCTTGCGCGAGGGCATGCCACATGAAGGAAGACGACCATGGGTTCATGCACTGTCCTACCGACGCCAGTTGTGAGCGCTGCGCGGACGCCTGTCCTGCCTGCGACACCAGTCCTGATTGCAGGAATGAATGCAAGAATAAATGTGCGCTTGCCTGATTGCTGTGTGTGTGGTTTGGCTTGGTTTGGTTTATACTACGTCCTCTCGGTTGTTATTGTCGTCGTTGTCGTCGTTGGTTCGTGTCAGCTGGCATGTGGCTGGGCAGTGTGATGTTTTTCCCAGTTACCCATCTCTTGTTTATGCTTTGGCTGCAACTTCAGCTAGCTATCTTTCGAGTAAATTTAAGACTGGATCGCGTCTGTAATACTCCTATGGTTGTGGAGTAGATCTGTATATGTAAGGTAATGTATGCTTGTGCCGGTACACATCATCAAATCAAATGTACTCTCTCCGTTTCTAAATATAAATCTTTATATAGATTCCTCTATAGACTACATACGGAACAAAAATAAGTGAATATACACTCAAAATGCATTCATATACATCTGTATGTAGTTTATAGTGAAATCTCTACAAAGACTTATATTTAAAAACGAAGGAAGTATCGTGCATGCATGCATCTTGTCAACTATCTATTAATGTATTATTAATTCCGCGGTTATCAATTAGCCATGCAAGTATTTCATTCTCTCAAGATCGCTGCTACTAATTTAAATCATTTCACGTTTGAATTCTTCCAACATGTTCTCCTTCTTGCTACCGGCAAAGCCAAGAACGACAACCTTCTGTTACTCCATGCCAAAACAACATTCATGCATGTGCTTTAGCTGAAAGCAAATTCATGTGCCCCTTGCGTAGTCCTCCAACTCACTCCGTAGAACATCTACAGCCGGACGCCTTAACCCGGCATCAAACATTTGGGTGGACAGCCCGATCATTGACTGGTCAAAAAAATCAAACGGGCCTCAAACGCCCGGGCTGACCGGCACCTCTTATATCCAGCGGAAATCTGAGGGATGTGGGGCGGCAAGAGCGTGTCAGCCACATCAGACTGACATTCGGGTCCTACACGAAATTGTTCGGAAACAAGCAGTCAGACGTGCGTCTCCTAATGGAATGGGGGGTAAATACCGCGTGCCGCCGCTCTGACTAGCCGCATGAGGGTCAAAGACAGGCTATTTAAGCCGGACGGCGATCCCTAGCCCTAGACACATCCACTTCCCCCTATCCGCGCAACCAGCTGGAGACACATCCACTTCTCTCCCTCTCCGCCTCCCTCCTCGCTCACCGTCCGCGCCACGGCCCAGTAGAGGGTGAGCACCTATACTATGATCACGCCAGAGAGACGCGTCCAGTTGCTCGAGGAGATCCGGGGTAGGCGTGAAGCCCTGATCAAAGCCGGCCTGCCTCCAGACTTGCCGGAGCCGAAGGAGGAGGCAGAGCCGACTGAGGGAATCAACTGGAGGACGTAACTCGAGGTTGCCCAAGCAGAGAAGGTGGCAGAGCGTACCGCCATCCTGGAGTCCATCCAATTAGAGGCAGAGGTGGAGGCCAACCGACGCTTCCTATGGCAGGAGAGGGCGGAGATCGACGCTATCTTTGCCTCTGCCAAATCCGACGACAATCAAGAGATGTCATTGTCAGCCATCTACCTGGAGCCCGACAGGGAGATCGTGGACATCTCCGACGATGAGTAGTGTAGGGTAGAAAGGATACGTATGTAGTACGTAAGTTTTTATTTTGCATGGTTTTCATGAATTTCAGGTATCAACTATGAGGTACTTGGATGCCACATGCAAATTTGGACGTGTGACATGTCCGCGAGCGTTTGAGGGCCTAAATTTGGTGTCTACGGCTATAGATGTTCTTTTTCGATAAAGGGGATATATTAATATTGTGAAGATACCAATTACACCCAGCCTCATTTTTATGAAGGGAATATATTAATATCGCATCAACAAGATATCGAAAGACATTAAGAATGGACACAACCAAAAACAAAGATAGAAAGAGATAAATATGAAAACAAAGACTCCGTTGCAGTAATGAAACACTCGCAACAATAACAATCTAAAAACCACCAAAGACAACACTTGAACTACGGAAGAGGTGCTCTATAAGTGACGCATCCAAGCAGAAAACAATGCATAAGCGTTGTCGTCGCCCAATCAAGGATCTTGAGTTTTCACCCTAGAGAGAGTCTGAGATTCCAAAAACAATGCCTTCGCAAGACCATTGTCAGGTACAACCAATGAAGGAAAGACCTTGGGCTTTCACCCTGGAGATCGTAGCTCGGTGCTCCAGAAGCACCCCCGAAATTGTTGTTCACCTATGTTGATGCCCCTTCCTTCCAAGGCCACCGCTACAAGTACAAATATGTGTCGCAATTGTTTAACGCAATTGTTTAACGCAATCAAAACTCTTCGCTGCCATTAATTCTCCCATCGCAGCCGCCATGAATTTCTTCACCACCTCAACGTTCTGGAAGTCTATACTTAGACATGTCCCATGGCACCGGCAAGACTACCCAAGTAGTAGTAATGGAAATGAACATGTTTAGGAGAACTTGAAGCTTCGCGACACACCCTCATGAAGCCTCTTTGGCTGAAGATGACGGCGCGCACAACCGAATCCCACGGCCGCGTCGCGCCGGCGGCGCCGCCGTCTACCCAGGGTTTTGGGTACCGCCTGATAAAAACGGATAACGGGCGGTAACCGCATTTCTCGCCGCCCCACGAGAAATAGCCATCCCGAGCAAAAAATTCCGAATTTTTTGAATAATTTGAATCTGAACGCTCAAGGTATAGTTAATAAACGTTTTCTCTCATGTAAACCAATAACCTGTCTGTGGCGTAGCGGTAGCCAAGTATTTCCTCCTCGATAGGTAGCTGGTTTGAGTCCTCCTTTCGCACTACTTTTTTGTTTATTTTTCAGAATATGTAAGTAAATTACGTGAAAAAAATGAGGACCCAATGAATCGAACTCGCGACCTCAAAACAGCAATCTGCGGACCTGGTTGACTACCACTGAGCTAGTACCTCTTCTCTTATTAATATAAGTTCAAGATCTTTTTATATCTAATTTAAAAGTGTTTAAATTCAAAATTCAATTATAAATTTCGTCCGAAATTTATTCGGTATTTCTCGGTAACCGTGGTTACCGAGAATATCGGCCGCCCACGAGAAAATTTGCCCATTTGGGATCCAAAACCTTGGTGTCGAGCACCTGCGTACATTTGGTTGTGTCGCCTATGCCAGGGTGACAAAGCCGAACTCGTCGAAGCTTGCGGACAGGAGCGTTCGTACAGTTCTACTCGGGTATGAGCCAAACACAAAAGCCTATCGAGTATTTGATCCGATCAGCAACCGTGTCATCGTCACAAGGGACGTAGTGTTTGACGAGAAGAAGCAATGGGATTGGAGCACAGTACACAGGCAAGAAGCGTCCAATTATGAGGTGTTTACAGTCACGTATCCAATCATCTCCACTACAGGTACAACTAAGGTGACGTTGGAGGACGGCGTACATGCAGAGACGGGCGAGACCACACCGGCAGTGCCACTCCAATCGGCACGCCGTGCGAGTCGCCCGCGACGCAGAGCACGCGGAGAGCAGCAAGTGTTTCTGCAGGCATAGAAGTGAACACCGCTGAAGACGCTGACCAGGGGCGGATGCCTCCGTCCCACACCTACGATGAGCTCGGGCCCAAGGGGTTCAGAAACCTGATGGAGATTTTGGAGGAAACAACGGTTCCACCTGATGCAGAGTTGGAGTTCGCCGACGCCCGTGTGGATACTGAGTTGTGCTTGCTCGGTACAGAGGAGCCCACGGCACACGTCGAGGCTCGGAAGGAGCCAAGCTGGAGGTGTGCCATGGAGGAGGAGCTTGACTCCATCCGTGGCAATGATACATGGCAGCTCGTCGACCTCCCGTCCGGACAAAAACCCATCGGTCCGAAATGGGTATACAAGCTGAAGAAAGATCCGAGCGGCGCCATCGTCAAGCATAAAGCCTGCCTTGTTGCAAAGGGATATGTGCAGCGCGAGGGGGTGGATTTCGATGAAGTATTTGCCCCTATTGCGCGCATGGAAACTGTGTGTCTGCTCATCGCCGTGGCTGCCCTTGAGGGCTGGCGTCTGCACCACATGGACGTAAAGTCTGCATTCTTGAACGGAGAGCTGCAGGAGGAGGTGTTCGTGCGACAACCCATTGGCTATGAAGAAGCAGGCAATGAGCACAAAGTCTTGAAGCCGAACAAGGCATTGTATGGACTTCGTCAGGCGCCGAGAGCATGGTATGCCAAGTTGCACGCCACTCTGCTCACGCTCGGGTTCGAGAGATGTCCTCTTGAGCACGCGGTGTACATGAGACGCAAAGGTGGCTTGCGGCTGCTCGTAGGTGTTTATGTCGATGACTTGGTGATCACTGGTGCAAGCCAAGTGGAGATTTATAGCTTCAAGGAGCAGATGAAAAATTTGTTCAAAATGAGTGATCTGGGTTTGTTGTCATACTATCTCGGGATCGAGGTAGCCCAGACCGCTAATGGCATTACACTCAGCCAGGCCGGATATGCTCAGAAGATCCTTGAGAAGGTTGGAATGGCAGAGTGCAACCCACGTCAAGTACCAATGGAGCCAAGACTGAAGCTAGTTAAAACTGACCAAGAGAAGAAAGTGGACTCAACTCAGTACCACAACATAGTTTGGAGTCTGAGGTATTTAGTAAACACAAGGCCGGATCTTGCTTACTCAGTGGGTGTCGTTAGTCGTTTCATGGAAGCTCCTACGGTGAACCACATGGCAGCAGTCAAGCAGATTTTGAGGTACATCCGTGGCACCATTCATCTCGGCTGTCACCATGGAAGGAAGGAAGAAGAGGAGCCACGACTTGTTGGATACAGTGATAGTGACCATGCTGGTGATCTCCAAAAGCACAGCAGGTGTGTTATTCTTCCTTGGCAACAATCCAGTAACTTGGGTCTCGCAGAAACAAAAAGTAGTGGCAACATCATCGTGTGAAGCAGAATATATTGCTGCAGCTATCACTGCTTGTCAGGTAATTTGGTTATCATGGCTGCTTGGCGAACTGATGAACAAAGAGCAGCAGAAGAAACTGATGAACAGGGAGCAGCAGAAGGTTTTGATCAAAGTGGACAACAAATCTGCAATTACGCTTTGTAAGAACTCAGTCCATCATGATCGCAGCAAGCACATAGATGTTCGCTATCATTTCATTCGCGAGTGCGTTGAAGAAGGGAGGGTCACTGTGGAGCACGTCCGAACCGGCGACCAGCTCGCCGACATACTGACCAAGCCGCTCGCCCGTGTGAAGTTCCTGGAGCTTCGCGAGCGCATTGGACTCCGAGCGGTGAAGAAACAAGATTAAGGGGGTGAATCTTAGCGTGTAATCTTGTTTTAGTCTGTTTGTTTCCCTTTTGTAATCACACATGCACGTTTGCTTTGTAGTATTTCGGTGTGCATGACGCTTTGGATAAGCGCATGCAGCACATCCCTTGCATCTAGGATCAGGCATAGTGGGGTTAGCTTAGCATGAGTCTCGGTCAGTCATTCGGGATGCAAGTTATCATGCTGATGAAGGATCAGGAGCAACGGGAGCAGTCATTGGGGACTGTACGGGCGCTTTTATTGCAGGATGTTGTCATTATAAACAGTATGCTATGGATGCACCATCCATGGAGGCTCTTGCTCTACTTGATGGGCTTACGCCTAGCTGATAATCTGGGTATTTCAACTGTGGTAGTAGAATCCGACTCACAAGAGATTGTCCAAGCTATCCTTGAACCATCAGATTACCGTGCTTCCGCGGCGGTTGTTACTGATGACTGCCGAAAGTTATTGACTGCGTTTGGCAGGGCGACTGTTGTTCATTGTGCTCAGGAAAGTAACACGGCAGCGCATGGGCTTGCTTGAGCTAGTTACAGAGGGAAATTTTCTGGAGAGTGGCGAGATAAACCTCCTGATTTCTTACTTCCCTCCCTTGTAATCGATATGATTATTGTTTAATAAAGGTCGTCGAAGTTCAAAAAAAAGGATCGGGCATAGTGGGGTTAGCTTGGCGTGAATCTCGGTCAAGGCGTTGGCCTGATCGTGGGTGTAGGTATGTATGCCGTTTTAGCTTATCTCTGAAGAATACCATAAAGACGCCAGAAAAGACGTGTATCTTTGCGTCGCAAAAAATCTTCTGTGTGTGATCTGTTCTTCGTGTCTCGAGAGAAATCACCATTGCTAGCTGACAAAGAAGCCTTGGACCTGTCAAATACAGTGTCTAAACATGCGAGCATCTTTCGGATATCATATCATTGGAAATGTATGCCCAGTGCGCACAAATTGAAGATTCAGTATTCTCATATACCGATGCTAAGCCTCCACAAAGATCATAGGCAAAAAATCTGCAAAAACTCTATATACCACTTCATCATAGCTAGGCACCTATCGGGCGCACTAGAATGATCTAAACCATGAATGACTGTAACGCAGACCTTAGTATGGGAGTACAAATGAGTATCTCCTACTTTATAAGATGTAGCACTCATGCCAATAATATGTGTGCACTTTCAAAATCACCTTAATGCATTGCTTCGCTTATTGTAACCCTCAAAATGTACACGGAAATTTTTCTCAACCGCAATATGTGTCCATGACGTAATAATGGGGCGCGTCGTGTGCTGCCCATGTTATATTAGAAGAGAAAATGGCAACTCAGCATTACATTGTGAATTCCATTATCAACTAATTTCACCGCAACACATCAACAGAGCGTGGCGTACCGCTGCACAAGCATGGCTAGTGAAAACCCACTTCACATAGCTCCAAAGCTCAACGGGAAATCCACAAAATGCTGAATTCATATGATTTCGAACACCATGTAAAATGACAACCAAATTGTACCAAGGATTCATGGAATTTATATGATTTCGAACACCATGGAAAATAGCAAGCGAATTGTACCAAGGAAAATATGGAGTACGCACCAGAAAGTTGTTATCCTGTGGAAATTCAAATTAGGAAGAAGTCAGTTTAGGCCATCTAAATAAATTGTGCATGCATATATTTGTTCTTGAGGGTCTGGAGGGGGGAGGGGAGGGGGCAAAGGCTATTTTTTTCTGATCTATGGCCTCCCATAAATAAATTCTTCTTAAATTGGTTCAAACATTGGGGTGGAGGGGGGGGGGGGCATTAGCCCCCTCAACTAAATATCACGGCCTCTACTACTATTTTGGTATGGTTTATCCGTGATCTAAATGTTTTAAATATCAATTGGACCACCCCGACCTGAAAACTAGCGACACCACTGCTCCACCGCCATTGGAGCCGGATGCACCACAAGGTGGCTTGTCCGCAGAAACATGTCACCGCCTTCACGATCTCAATCTACCAGATCCTCACAACAATCAAATAATTTGAGGTTTATAAGAAACGAGGAGAATCGCCATTCCCCACCATCCACTGTTTCATTCAGTCTGCGAATTAAATTCATCCCTCCTTTGGTGATCACTTCGGCGTTGTAAGGGGTGGGGAAGCCCTGGTGCCTCGATGTCAACTTGTAGATAGGTCAGGGTTAGGACATCATGAAAGTGTGTTATTGATGACGGTCATGTTGTATTCTAAGCATACCAACTTTTTTGTAAATGGATCAATCATTAACTAACTAATCGAAGATGAATGTGTTGTTAGTAACTAGATAGATGATACTCCAGCCCCTACATTGCTAGGAGAATTGATTGTAATATTTTTCAATGATATCTACTTGTACGAACATGAATATTATATTAATAATATAGTAGGAAACATGCCCGTGCGTTGCAACGGAAGAAAAAAACCACACTTCCCTACCCCAATGGCCCAAGTCCCCAACCACACTTGACAATGCTAAATCCTTCACGTTACCATATGAAAAACAACATGGTAAGTAGTGTTGCGCAAAAACATAAATATGAGATGATTCAGTAAATCTACCTGGTTGTGAGTATCTTTTGACGCCTTTGCTAGTGTTCCTCGATTATGTCCAACAAATATTGCATTAGACTAAGAGAAAAACCCACAAAAAAATATATAAGAGCATTACATCACACACACGTACACATGTAACTTCTTTTCTACTTTTCTATCAATGGAAAGATACAAAATCTTTGCTTATTCGCGAAATAGATGCAAGACAATTATATTTGTCTAGTTGATGTGTAATTGTTAGGAGCAAAAGGGTAAATGATTTTAGCAATTTTTCATAAAAGAATTAGCATCGGCAAAACTTACAAAGGCGTAATTGCATGTTCTCTCCCACTATTTTCCTTCAAACCATAATAACACACTATATACCACCAAAATTTCAGAGTTCTCCTCAAAAACAACTTAGAGTGGAGTGACATTCTAAGAACCATACAAATTAAAATCAAGAAAATGCCTGTTGTCTATTCATTTTAACTTCTATGTAGGACTATAGTATACTAAACTACATAGTTATTTGATATATGGCATCATACCGAGGATACAAATTTCTTATCAAAGGAACGATTAACTTTCAGTCTTCACACACCAAAAATCACATCAAGAAGTTGTAGAACCATCATCTTTAGATAGGTGTACAAAATATCCTATAAATGAGAAGAGATTCATACATGTCCTTAAATCCCGAGGTCCTTCACATCAAGAAGTTGCAGAACAATCTTCTATTAGATAAGTGTGCAAAATATCCGACAAATGAAAAGAGATTCATAGCCCTTAAATCCTGAGATGCTTCGCAGCAATATGCCCATTTATTTAACATCTCCTTTATCAAAGGGAAGATTTAATTTCTTTGTTTCACAGCCCACAAATACCCTTTATTTACCGGTTATTTTATGTTAGATTTATTTTCCTCAGTTCACAACCTTCAATCTCCTATCTTTCCGGGCCCTTCTTTCGTATTTAAAGATTCAGAATTTCCGCTGGGTCATTATTAGAGGGTTTGTAAAATGCGTTTTAGCCCCTCTCACCTAGACGGGGCTGGCCTGCTCCCACCTCATGCTCCGATCTGTGCTCCCTCATCACTCATTTGACATCCAACGGATCAGTGCCTTTTCTTGGGACCAAATGTTTTACTTGTTCGTGCCGCCAACCAAGCCATTAGCTGTTAATCTATTTTGTTTCTCTAATGTGTGAGTTTTTTTCCTCACGCTAGTTTCCTAGCAAATATTTTACACCCATACCTCATCCTTTTCTTATTGGTGCTTTGCCTTGTTAATTCTTGCAACTCCCAAACGTATATAAGTTGGTACGATTTAATGTAAAGAAGCAAGGTGTGTTTATTGATTAGCAACCGAATATTTAGGTTGTAAAGGGCACAACAACAACAAAAATTAACCGGCCCATAATAGAAATTCTGGCCAAACTGACATGCGAAACGGGAGCCTCGATCTAAAATAAACGACCCGATCGCGTGTGGACAGGCCATAAAATAAACTGAAGGCTTGGTTTTCTGTTTTAAAAAGGATCAGGTGCCCTACCCAAAAACTCTCACAAGCTTAGCCGAGCTGGTCTCCACCGCAAGTATGTACCCAGGAGGGCAGCGGTCGAATCCCATTGCTAGCCTTCTTTTCTTCTTTTCTTTTTATTGTTTCTCTTTTTATTAATTCAAACACACGCACCACATGACCGCTTGGGCCGTACGGAAAAAAACGCAAGGGACGCACCAGACGGGTGGAGGACTAAAAAAAGTGAAGAAACAATCCTTCTTTTAATATTAGGTAAAGATAAAGATAGCATATCTTTGATCAATTGATATGTCCCCTAAATTACTATTTGAAAGGGAATTAGAGAACTGTCCGCACTAACGCTAGAGAAGCAAAGTGGGTGTGGAGAGGACCCATGCATGTAATTAATGCTCAAAATCATTAGGATGATGTGACAATTGTGGTGAGCAGGGTCCTAGGTTGCTGGTTGCTGGGGTGAGTTTTGTGAACGACAACATCTTCTCGTCGTTTGTCGGGTCCTTGCCTTGACGGTGGTGTTTTCGTGCGGAGCAAGGTTCGGCGAGGTGGTTTTGCTAGAAGACCTTCGTTTGGTGTCCTGGCCCTGGTCCGTATTCGCGGTCTAGGGTGCCGAACAGTCCATCGTCTAACGGTGCGCACGCCACTCGAGCTGGGGCCTCCTTCAGACGATTGAACATGATGGTGCTAGTCTGCTGGGTGCCCAGACGATGGCATTGTCACAACACCATGTGTCAGCTGCAGATCTCCTTCTCGAGCCGGCTCCATTCGCAGCATTGGTCTTTCGAGCATGTATCCGCCAGTGGGATACTTTGCGTAGTGTTTCTGTTTACAAAGCTTGCGCGAGGGCATGCCACATGAACACTACAAGAAATATGTCAACTTATGACCTTTTGTTAGTGACCCTGGAAGAATTGGTCATAGATCTATGACCATTTCAGACCAATTGGTCAAAAGCTGTTCGGGGGCTCCAAACCCTAAACTATAACGACCATTTTGGTCAGAAAGGTCATAATTTCCTTACACGAAATGGTCACAAAGCAGATAGCACTGGTTCGCTGCCTTATTTCTAGCTGTTCGTGACCAATATAGATGGTCATAACCTTGAAAATTGTGGTGGGTTGCTACGACTAGGCGCCACCTCATCAGTTTTGCCTATGTGTCATGTCCATGTGGCAGTTTTTGCCCTAGGTTGTGAAGCAACCTATATTTCTGTCATTCCCAAAATTCCCCAAAAAATCTCATAAATTCTTTGGGTCATATCTTCGTCAAATATGTAAAAAACCTTCCTTGCCTAGTTCAAAAATAATTCAAAAATATTCATTTTCCTATTCTGTTCATAAAAACACTTTGTGAAGGAAGTACCACTTTGGCATGTCCAAATGGTATCCATTTTCTACAGTGCTTTCCTATGCCCAAATAACTATCCTCCACCAAATGCCAGCTCAATCCATTCATTATTTTGAGCCCATCTTCAACATTCTTATTTATGTCCAGTGTGGTACTTTGCAAAGCAAGTACCACCTAGACTCCTCCTTTTGAGCTGAAAATTTGTGAAGACGGTCTTCTTAGTAACTGATCATCCTCAACCAAAACTCACGCCCATTAGCCATGTGCATTTTCCGTACAACTAATCAAACACTTGGCTGCTAATTCATGTTTGAGCATCGATCGGTCTCCTCGTGAGAATCTTAAGTTGTAATTTTCTTCCTAGAACCTACCTGGGGAGTGGCCAACCCACTAGACATGCCTAGGCCGCCCAGAACACATGGCAACGCCACAGTCACGCGGTGACCACGCAGCGGGCATGCGAGTTTACGCGCTCTAGAGTTGGGGCCCTCGACCACCGCCCAAACCTCGACGTATCGCCACCAAACAATGTATTTATGATTAAATAGGTACTTATGTACCTAGAAATGATTTTTGGAAAAAATAAATAGCAAACTATGAGGCAGCCACAGTTCAAATTTGACCCGCTTCCAGCTGAATCCGCGGAAATTTGTCTTTTTCACGAGAGGTGGATCAAAAAATTTTACACCCAACCATTTTGTCAACTGTGCATTAAATATGTCCTAGTATTTTAGAAAATTGATTTGGTCAAATTATGCAACAATTATTTGGGAGGTCCTTCACAAAAAAACCTCCTTTTGGGCACTCGAAAAATGGAAAATGATTTTTTCGTCCAAAGAAAATGAAAACTTCCTTAAGCAATATTGTTTGCCATTCCAAGATGCACCCTTGTGCACAATATGAGATCATTTGAACAAACTATGCTATGAATGTGGCCATAGGATTGATAATTTGGCTTGAAAGCCATGAATCTTCACGCATGATAGCTCATTTCTGAGAACACTTTTTTAAAAGAATGAATGTATTACAAGTTTATATTTTTTTCTGGTAACTTGGTCATATATAATGACACAATGCGAAGGTTTTCCTATTTTTTGAATTTTTTTGAATTTTTTTGAATTTTTTATGCCCGTTTCAAAATGATGTCAAAACTGCGGGAATGACCGTTCCTAGCTAGTGGTTGAATCTTGGAATTTTTTTGGTATTTCTCTGATTAAATAGATACTTATGTACCTAGAAATGATTTTTGTAAAAAATAAAGAGCAAACTACAAGGCAGCTACAGTTCAAATTTGACCCGCTTCGAGCTGAATCGGCTAAAATTTGTCTTTTTCACGAGAGGTTGATCAAAACTTTTTACACCCAACCATTTGGTCAATTGTGCATTAAATATGGCCTAGTATTTTATAAAAATGATTTGGTCCAATTTTGCAACAATATTTTGGGAGGTCCTTCACAAAAAAACCTCCTTTTGGGCACTCGGAAAATGGAAAATGATTTTTTCGTCCAAAGAAAATGAAAACTTCCTTAAGCAATATTGTTTGCCATTCCAAGATGCACCCTTGTGCACAATATGAGATCATTTGAACAAACTATGCTATGAATGTGGCCATAGGATTGATCATTTGGCTTGAAAGCCATGAATCTTCACGCATGATAGCTCATTTCTGAGAACACTTTTTTAAAAGAATGAATGTATTACAAGTTTATATTTTTTTTCTGGTAACTTGGTTATATATAATGACACAATGCGAAGGTTTTCCTATTTTTTGAATTTTTTTGAATTTTTTATGCCCGTTTCAAAATGCGGTCAAAACGGCGGGAATGACCGTTGCTAGCTAGTGGTTGAATCTTGGAATTTTTTTGGTGTTTCTCTGATTAAATAGATACTTATGTACCTAGAAATGATTTTTGGAAAAAATAAATAGCAAACTATGAGGCAGCTACAGTTCAAATTTGACCCGCTTCCAGCTGAATCGGCGGGAATTTGTCTTTTTCACCAGAGGTGGATCAAAACTTTTTACACCCAACCATTTTGTTAATCGTGAATCAAATATGGTCTGGTATTTTAGAAAAATGATTTGGTCCAATTTTCCAACAAATATATGGTAGGTCCTTCACAAAAAGAGCTCAATTCGGGCACTCGAAAAATGGAAAATGAATTTTCCGTGCAAAGAAAATGAAAACTCCCTTAGGCAACAATGTTTGGAATTCTCTTACAAATTGATGTGCTCCACATGTGCTATGATTGTGAATTATAAAATTGATGTGCTCCAAATTTGCAACAAAAATGTGCTAGGTTCTTTATTAAAATATCATTTTGGACACTCGCAAAAATGATTCTCTTACAAAAAACTCCTATCTTAGAACATTTTTTAATGATATTAACATTATTCAAAATTTGTTATTTTTACTGAAAAGTAGGTCACACTTGGTGACACAAATAGCAGACATGATTCAAAATCTTATTTTTAATCCATTACGACCAATTTAAATGGTCTTAACATCATCAAAGGGGATACTGTGTTCTGATTGGTCTAAAATGAGCTCACGCGGATCATGGATTAAGCACCGTCGGATGCGCCCGAATCCAACGGCAGCCCACACCCCCCTCGCCGCTCTCACCCTCGTCCACCCACGAAACCCTAGCCCCCTTCTCCCAGTCCCTCCTAGATCCAATCCAGAGCCCCCAGCCTCCATCCTGCGCGCGTTGGCCACCTCCGCCTTCCCCACCGCCGAGCCCAGTCCCCCCCACTTCTCCGTCGAGCTAGCCAGGGCCCCTCCGCCTTCCCCATTGCCCCCCGCCGCCGCCACCTCTCTCTCCCCCTCTCCCACATCGCCGCCGCCACCCCGCCCCGATTCAGATCCGACCCCGCAGCCCGCGCCCGCGCGCCACCACCCGCTCCTCCTCGCCTCCCGGAGGCCTTGATCGACCGATCAGGAGTTGAAGACGAGCAGCTCCGACCCGGTCCCTGCAAGAGCGCGCGGCCGCGGCGTAATAGGTGAGCTGAGCGTACGGAGCGCAGGGAGGGGGAGGGGTGGGGGAGTTACCGGCAAGGAGGAGGGGGCGCGGGGAGGAGGGGAGGAAGGAGAGCGCGGAGACGTCGCCGAGGTAGGAGCCCAGCCGGAGGCGGCGGTCGCCGGCGGCCATTTTGGATCGACCGATCGATGGCGGCGACGACGATCCAGTCGGTGAAGGCGCGGCAGATCTTCGACAGCCGCGGCAACCCCACCGTCGAGGTACCCACGACCCAGCCCGGCCGAATCGATGGGGAATTCATCGCTATTTGTTCTCTTCTCTTCGGTTCTGAATACGTTCCTGCCCCTGTTTCTCTGAAACTAACTGATCTGGGTTCAGGTGGATATTGGGCTCAGCAACGGCAGCTTCGCCAGGGGCGCCGTGCCCAGCGGCGCCTCCACCGGTAACCTACCCTCCCCTCCGCCATGTGTTCTTCATTCAGACTTCAGGGTGTTGTAACTTTGTTCATAACCAGGAATCTACGAGGCCTTGGAGCTGAGGGATGGAGGCTCTGATTACCTCGGCAAAGGCGTTCTCAAGGTCCCTACTTCACCAGTCAATAGTCAATTCTTGTGTAGATGAGGAATTGACTAAGATCAACTGCACATATACTGGAGCGACGCTGATCGGACCGGACCCTGACATCTCTCAATTTCAGGCCGTGAACAACGTAAACGCCATCATCGGACCTGCGCTGATCGGGAAGGATCCGACCGAGCAGACTGACATCGACAACTTCATGGTCCAGCAGCTCGACGGGACCTCCAACGACTGGGGCTGGTGCAAGCAGAAGGTATCATACTGATAAATTTATCCCTAAGCTTGCCTATTTTTTCACTGTTCATACTGATAATTTCGTTTCCTTGGATGCAGTTAAAAGCTCGGGGCAAACGCGATCCTGGCGGTGTCGCTCGCGGTGTGCAAGGCCGGTGCCATGGTCAAGAAGATCCCTCTTTACCAGGTCTGCAAAAACTCACATATATGTATATATATTCCTGGGTTCTTCTGTTCATCATGATACAACCAGTCAGTAAGCACTTGATTCTTGCCGCACTGTAGCCGACTTGAAATGGTCCTTCAGCATAAATTGACATAAGATAGTTGTAATATGTATGCTGCTTGACATGTGTCCTAATCCTCACTCATCGTTTTAAAAGATCCCAGTGAAGATGGCTAACAACAAGCCTCTCTCAAAATAGATAACTCCAGAACCTGCTATGTTGCCTCTCTTTGCAATTCCATTCTCACTATTTTCTCCTGATGTTTATGTCGGCACAACGTAAATGCCAAGGCGCTTGAATGTCTAATGTTTATTTTTAATTACTGCAGTTCTAAAAGTTAGTGATGCCTCCCGTTGTACAAATTGTTAGATCAATCTTCCTTTTCTTAACAACACTGAATCAGAAAGAGATACAAATATTAAAAAATGCGTATATTTCCATAGTGACTGTACTAATACGGGTTTTCTGCCCTGTTAACTCTTGAATAAATTGCTTCATCACTAGAATGAATGAGAAACATGATCCTGCGATGCTAATGTCTAATGTTTGTTTTCAATTACTACAGTTCTAAAAGTTGGTGATGCCTCCCGTTGTACAAATTGTTTGATCAATCTTCCATGCGGCTGGAGCTCCGGGACGAGGCCGGCACAAGGGTCGCCGACCTCGACCGCGACGCCGCGTCCCCCGACCGCCTCCTGGACCAGATCCGCCTGCAGGGGCACCAGCAGCGAGCCGGCCCGCGCCTCCCGCGCCTCGGCCGCCAACTCGTGGTGGTCGCCAAGGCCAAGGCCAGGGAGGCCGACGACGAGGAGAGGACCTCATCCTCTTCTCATCGGGAGTTCATTGGGGACCTCATACTCTTCGATGAGGCACCCCAGCTACGAGCCCGTCCCAGCAGCCGCCAGTAGGTAATCGTTGGAAAATGATTGTTTCATGCGAACTCAGCCAGGTGATGCCCCTTCCTCCCTCCAGAATTCCTCTCTTCCAGCTCTTGATTTTCATACTAGTAGTAGTTATAGTACAAGAAGTAGAAGAAGAAGAAGTACTTCGTGCTGTTGCTGTGGATGTAAAAATTAAAACAACACTAGTTGTTTCAACACCACTTGCTAGACATATGCAGTAATATTTCGTGTTGTTGCTGTGCCAAATGTTCATGCCTTTGTTTTATACCTGAATAACTTTCCTCTTCTGCACAAACCATGCTTCATATGCAGTAATATTTGATGGCATCAAATTAAACATGCCGGTCAAGAAACTGAGCTTATAGCTACTAGATCCAAAGAACAACCTTCCTTACCACATTAAAGTCAAGAGGGAAAGACTCATGGCCAGTTACATTCAGCTGCCTCAGCATGCGATGTGGTGTCATGCCTGTTGTTTTTTCTTTACCATGCCTTCTTTAAAATCAAAATCATCCTTCTCTATAGATCTCAGTAATGTCCATGAATTCTTAGTTAGCTGTTTATTTTTGCTGGTTGTGCATGACACTGCAATTTTTTCATAATTTTCTTCAAAAGTTAACCTTTTCTTATCTACAATTAACTGGTTGTCATGGATGTAATCCTAGCGCATGGGCTTTTGCGGGCTGGTCCAACCGGAGTTGGTTGATGGCAGGGGCTGCACTCCGTATGGCTGAAGAAGGGATGCAAATGGCAATAATTTTGAGATGCATAAACTCCTATCTTTGAATCAGAAACAGAAAATTGTTAGTTTTCTTATTTCTTAGTTAGGCTACCCTGCTCCATGTAGGTTTTACAGTGAAAAGCTGAAGAAGTTGTGACGGCGATGAAAGGACTGAAAGATATGCGACATCCATGTTGCTGAAGGTGTGCTATTAAGTTTTAGTTACTCCTGCAAAATAGCATCTTAATGAACAAAGGATATGCACCGCCAAGCAGTTTGTTGTGTATTTTTTCCCCTTCCAACCTTATTGATATGCCTGTTGCTCAAGGTGTTTTTACTTGTTTACCTGATTTAAAACACAGGTTAATAAATTTAGCGCAGTCCTTGCTGAAATCCGTATTTTTATATGTTGACTTTCCTTTGAATAATATAAGTTGGTCTTTTTGCCGCAAATGATTGGATACGCAAAATTATTTTTCATGCATGCAAGTTGATTTGGTTATCCTGTCGTAAGTTTATCTCGTGGGTCCATCTATATGAGAACCTTCTCAGTGGGTGTCAAATGGCGGAGTCTTAGTATGTTCTTTTAAGTTCAGTTGAAAAGTTCTTACGTGATATTTTTACTGAAACTTAACTATGTCATGGCTGGTACTTCATTTGAGACTCCTGGCTGAGTATAGATACTATGACCAGACCTTCGTCTTGATTCTTAATGCCTTCTTCGTTTTAGTCTCCATCTACATGTGCAATTCATTATTTTCCTAGAGATGTCTATATAACCGTATCATGCATTGTTTTTCTGCTATGTAAATAACACTTACCTTGGTTACTTAAACCCAACTCTGCCCGTGTATATGCCAAGTGTAGCTTCCCCTATGATATTCATTTTGCAACTTCATCTATTAATGCTTTGCCACTAAATGCAATTTGCAGGGAGCTTGATAAAGCTTGGACGTTGGTCAGGGCTCTAACGGTGCTGATGCTATTGGGCTGGTTGTGGCCTCATGCATTGTAGTAGGCTTGGCTGGCCCCTGATATAGAGTGCTATATTGTTGAGAGTTTTACCTGTAGAGTGCTATATTGTGATTGCTGGAATAATGTATCGTGTATATTGTGATTGTGTGGAATATTGTAATAAACTGAGTTTGGCTGTTATTTGAATCGGTGTGTTGACTACAAGCTGTGAAAAATCAAAACTTGATGATTGGTATATTGGTGTGTTGACTACAAGCAATGTGCACCCAGTTGGCTACAATAATCTAAAAATTGAATGTAACAAAAAAAACAAAGAAAATCCGAAAATAGAAATTCTATAGAATGTGAAAAGGCTAGATCTTAGAAAGAAAAAGGCCGAATTAATGGGCCAAGCCCATGTAGCTGACCAAAATTAATAGTAAAAAATAAGTAAAAAGGCTGAATTGTTGGGCTAGGCCCAAGTAGAAAACCGAATTGGACCGGGCTGAATCTTGTGCCACATCAGCTTGCCACGCTGGATGCCTACGTGGCCTGGGGAGGCTGCTAGTGACCAAAACACGACAGTAGGCATATTTTGGTCAAAAACGTTTATGACCTTCTCACAGAGAAGGTCGCTATAGTCAGTTTATGACGGCCAGCTTTTGACCTTATGTTTTTGGTCACAAAAAGGTCACAAATGGAAATTTGTGACCATCCAGTGACCAATAGTGGTGGTCACAAGTTGACATATTTCTTGTAGTGGAAGGAAGACGACCATGGGTTCATGCATTGTCCTACCGATGCCAGTTGTGAGCGCTGCACGGACGCATGTCCTGCCTGCGACACCAGTCCTGATTGCAGGAATGAATGCAAGAATAAATGCGCGCTTGCCTGATTGTTGTGTGTGTGGTTTGGCTTGGTTTGGTTTATACTACGTCCTCTCGGTTGTTGTTGTCGTCGTTGTCGTCGTTGGTTCGTGTCAGCTGGCATGTGGCTGGGCAGTGTGATGTTTTTCCCAGTTACCCATCTCTTGTTTATGCTTTGGCTGCAACTTCAGCTAGCTATCTTTCGAATAAATTTAAGACTGGATCGCGTCTGTAATACTCCTATGGTTGTGGAGTAGATCTGTAAATGTAAGGTAATGTATGCTTGTGCCGGTACACATCATCAAATCAAATGTACTCTCTCCATTTCTAAATATAAATCTTTATAGAGATTCCTCTATAGACTACATACGGAACAAAAATAAGTGAATATACACTCAAAATGCATTTATATACATCTGTATGTAGTTTATAGTGAAATCTCTACAAAGACTTATATTTAAAAACGAAGGAAGTATCGTGCATGCATGCATCTTGTCAACTATCTATTAATGTATTATTAATTCCGCGGTTATCAATTAGCCATGCAAGTATTTCATTCTCTCAAGATCGCTGCTACTAATTTAAATCATTTCACGTTTGAATTCTTCCAACATGTTCTCCTTCTTGCTACCGGCAAAGCCAAGAACGACAACCTTCTGTTACTCCATGCCCAAACAACATTCATGCATGTGCTTTAGCTGAAAGCAAATTCATGTGCCCCTTGCGTAGTCCTCCAACTCACTCCGTAGAACATCTACAGTCGGACGCCTTAACCCGGCTTTAAACATTTGGGTGGACAGCCCGATCATTGACTGGTCAAAAAAATCAAACGGGCCTCAAACGCCCGGGCTGACCGGCACCTCTTATATCCAGCGGAAATCTGAGGGATGTGGGGCGGCAAGAGCGTGTCAGCCACATCGGACTGACATTCGGGTCCTACACGAAATTGTTCGGAAAACAAGCAGTCAGACGGGCGTCTCCTCATGGAAGGGGGGGGGGGTAAATACCGCGTGCCGCCACTCTGACTAGCCGCATGAGGGTCAAAGACAGGCTATTTAAGCCGGACGGCGATCCCTAGCCCTAGACACATCCACTTCCCCCTATCCGCGCAACCAGCTGGAGACACATCCACTTCTCTCCCTCTCCGCCTCCCTCCTCGCTCACCGTCCGCGCCACGGCCCAGTAGAGGGTGAGCACCTATGCTATGATCACGCCAGAGAGACGCGTCCAGTTGCTCGAGGAGATCCGGGGTAGGCGTGAAGCCCTGATCAAAGCCGGCCTGCCTCCAGACTCGCCGGAGCCGAAGGAGGAGGAGCAGCCAGAGGAGGAGCATGACCCCCGGCCCATGGAGGGGGCGGAGCCGGAGGGGGAGGCAGAGCCGACCGAGGGAATCAACTGGAGGACGTAACTCGAGGTTGCCCAAGCAGAGAAGGTGGCAGAGCGTACCGCCATCCTGGAGTCCATCCAATTAGAGGCAGAGGTGGAGGCCAACCGACGCTTCCTATGGCAGGAGAGGGCGGAGATCGACGATATCTTTGCCTCTGCCGAATCGGACGACAATCAAGAGATGTCATTGTCAGCCATCTACCTGGAGCCCGACAGGGAGATCGTGGACATCTCCGGCGATGAGTAGTGTAGGGTAGAAAGGATACGTATGTAGTACGTAAGTTTTTATTTTGCATGGTTTTCATGAATTTCAGGTATCAACTATGAGGTACTTGGATGCAACATGCAAATTTGGACGTGTGACATGTCCGCGAGTGTTTGAGGGCCTAAATTTGGTGTCTACGGCTATAGATGTTCTTTTTCGATAAAGGGGATATATTAATATTGTGAAGATACCAATTACACCCAGCCTCATTTTTATGAAGGGAATATATTAATATCGCATCAACAAGTTATCGAAAGACATTAAGAATGGACACAACCAAAAACAAAGATAGAAAGAGATAAATATGAAAACAAAGACTCCGTCGCAGTAATGAAACACTCGCAACAATAACTATCTAAAAACCACCAAAGACAACACTTGAACTACGGAAGAGGTTCTCTATAAGTGACGCATCCAAGCAGAAAACAATGCATAAGCGTTGTCGTCACCCAATCAAGGATCTTGAGTTTTCACCCTAGAGAGAGTCTGAGATTCCAAAAACAATGCCTTCGCAAGACCATTGTCAGGTACAACCAATGAAGGAAAGACCTTGGGCTTTCACCCTGGAGATCGTAGCTCGGTGCTCCAGAAGCACCCCCGAAATTGTTGTTCACCTATGTTGATGCCCCTTCCTTCCAAGGCCACCGCTACAAGTCCTCAACACCCGACACACAAGAAAAAAATATGTGTCGCAATTGTTTAACGCAATCAAAACTCTTCGCTGCCATTAATTCTCCCATCGCAGCCACCATGAATTTCTTCACCACCTCAACGTTGTGGAAGTCTATACTTAGACATGTCCCATGGCACCGGCAAGACTACCCAAGTAGTAGTAATGGAAATGAACATGTTTAGGAGAACTTGAAGCTTCGCCACACACCCTCATGAAGCCTCTCTGGCTGAAGATGACGGCGCGCACAACCGAATCAATTCTGATCAGGGTTTTGGGTACCGCCCGAGAAAAACGGATACCGGGCGGTAACCGCATTTCTCGCCGCCCCACGAGAAATAGCCATCCCGAGCAAAAAATTCCGAATTTTTTGAATAATTTGAATTTGAACGCTCAAGGTATAGTTAATAAACGTTCTTTCTCATGTAAACCAATAACCTGTCTGTGGCGTAGCGGTAGCCAAGTATTTCCTCCTCCATAGGTAGCTGGTTCGAGTCCTCCTTTCGCACTACTTTTTTGTTTATTTTTCAGAATAGGTAAGTAAATTACGTGAAAAAAATGAGGACCCAATGAATCGAACTCGCGACCTCAAAACAGCAATCTGCGGACCTGGTTGACTACCACTGAGCTAGTACCTCTTCTCTTATTAATATTAGTTCAAGATCTTTTTATATCTAATTTAAAAGTGTTTAAATTCAAAATTCAATTATAAATTTCGTCCGAAATGTATTCGGTATTTCTCGGTAACCGTGGTTACCGAGAATATCGGCCGCCCACGAGAAAATTTGCCCATTTGGGATCCAAAACCTTGGTGTCGAGCACCTGCGTACATTTGGTTGTGTCGCCTATGCCAGGGTGACAAAGCCGAACTCGTCGAAGCTTGCGGACAGGAGCGTTCGTACAGTTCTACTCGGGTATGAGCCGAACACAAAAGTCTATCGAGTATTTGATCCAATCAGCAACCGTGTCATCGTCACAAGGGACGTAGTGTTTGACGAGAAGCAGCAATGGGATTGGAGCACAGTACACAGGCAAGAAGCGTCCAATTATGAGGTGTTTAAAGTCACGTATCCAATCATCTCCACTACAGGTACAACTAAGGTGACGTTGGAGGACGGCGTACATGCAGAGACGGGCGAGACCACACCGGCAGTGCCACTCCAATCGGCACGCCGTGCGAGTCGCCCGCGACGCAGAGCACACGGAGAGCAGCAAGTGTTTCTGCAGGCATAGCAGTGAACACCGCTGAAGACGCTGACCAGGGGCGGATGCCTCCGTCCCACACCTACGATGAGCTCGGTCCCAAGGGGTTCAGAAACCTGATGGAGATTTTGGAGGAAACAACGGTTCCACCTGATGCAGAGTTGCAGTTCGCCGACGCCGGTGTGGATACTGAGTTGTGCTTGCTCGGTACAGAGGAGCCCACGTCACATGTCGAGGCTCGGAAGGAGCCAAGCTGGAGGTGTGCCATGGAGGAGGAGCTTGACTCCATCCGTGGCAATGATACATGGCAGCTCGTCGACCTCCCGTCCAGACAAAAACCCATCGGTCCGAAATGGGTATACAAGCTGAAGAAAGATCCGAGCGGCGCCATCGTCAAGCATAAAGCCCGCCTTGTTGCAAAGGGATATGTGCAGCACGAGGGGGTGGATTTCGATGAAGTATTTGCCCCTGTTGCGCGCATGGAAACTGTGCGTCTGCTCATCGCCGTGGCTGCCCTTGAGGGCTGGCGTCTGCACCACATGGACGTAAAGTCTGCATTCTTGAACGGAGAGCTGCAGGAGGAGCTGTTCGTGCGACAACCCGTTGGCTATGAAGAAGCAGGCAATGAGCACAAAGTCTTGAAGCTGAACAAGGCATTGTATGGACTTCGTCAGGCGCCGAGAGCATGGTATGCCAAGTTGCACGCCACTCTGCTCACGCTCGGGTTCGAGAGATGTCCTCTTGAGCACGCGGTGTACATGAGACGCAAAGGTGGCTTGCGGCTGCTCGTAGGTGTTTATGTCGATGACTTGGTGATCACTGGTGCAAGCCAAGTGGAGATTTATAGCTTCAAGGAGCAGATGAAAAATTTGTTCAAAATGAGTGATCTGGGTTTGTTGTCATACTATCTCGGGATCGAGGTAGCCCAGACCGCTAATGGCATTACACTCAGCCAGGCCGGATATGCTCAGAAGATCCTTGAGAAGGTTGGAATGGCAGAGTGCAACCCACGTCAAGTACCAATGGAGCCAAGACTGAAGCTAGTTAAAACTGACCAGGACAAGAAAGTGGACTCAACTCAGTACCGCAGCATAGTTTGGAGTCTGAGGTATTTAGTAAACACAAGGCCGGATCTTGCTTACTCAGTGGGTGTCGTTAGTTGTTTCATGGAAGCTCCTACGGTGAACCACATGGCAGCAGTCAAGCAGATTTTGAGGTACATCCGTGGCACCATTCATCTCGGCTATCACCATGGAAGGAAGGAAGAAGAGGAGCCACGACTTGTTGGATACAGTGATAGTGACCATGCTGGTGATCTCCAAAAGCACAGCAGGTGTGTTATTCTTCCTTGGCAACAATCCAGTAACTTGGGTCTCGCAGAAACAAAAAGTAGTGGCAACATCATCGTGTGAAGCAGAATATATTGGTGCAGCTATCACTGCTTGTCAGGTAATTTGGTTATCATGGCTGCTTGGCGAACTGATGAACAAAGAGCAGCAGAAGAAACTGATGAACAGGGAGCAGCAGAAGGTTTTGATCAAAGTGGACAACAAATCTGCAATTACGCTTTGTAAGAACTCAGTCCATCATGATCACAGCAAGCACATAGATGTTTGCTATCATTTCATTCGCGAGTGCGTTGAAGAAGGGAGGGTCACTGTGGAGCACGTCCGAACCGGCGACCAGCTCGCCGACATACTGACCAAGCCGCTCGCCCGTGTGAAGTTCCTGGAGCTTCGCGAGCGCATTGGACTCCGAGCGGTGAAGAAACAAGATTAAGGGGGTGAATCTTAGCGTGTAATCTTGTTTTAGTCTGTTTGTTTCCCTTTTGTAATCACACATGCACGTTGGCTTTGTAGTATTTCCGTGTGCATGACGCTTTGGATAAGCGCATGCAGCACGTCCCTTGCATCTAGGATCAGGCATAGTGGGGTTAGCTTAGCATGAGTCTCGGTCAGTCATTCGGGATGCAAGTTATCATGCTGATGAAGGATCAGGAGCAACGGGAGCAGTCATTCGGGACTGTACGGGCGCTTTTATTGCAGGATGTTGTCATTATAAACAGTATGCTATGGATGCACCATCCATGGAGGCTCTTGCTCTACTTGATGGGCTTACGCCTAGCTGATAATCTGGGTATTTCAACTGTGGTAGTAGAATCCGACTCACAAGAGATTGTCCAAGCTATCGTTGAACCATCAGATTACCGTGCTTCTGCGGCGGTTGTTACTGATGACTGCCGAAAGTTATTGACTGCGTTTGGCAGGGCGACTGTTGTTCATTGTGCTCGGGAAAGTAACACGGCAGCGCATGGGCTTGCTCGAGCTAGTTACAGAGGGAAATTTTCTGGAGAGTGGCGAGATAAACCTCCTGATTTCTTACTTCCCTCCCTTGTAACCGATATGATTATTGTTTAATAAAGGTCGTCAAAGTTCAAAAAAAAAAAGGATCGGGCATAGTGTGGTTAGCTTGGCGTGAATCTCGGTCAAGGCGTTGGCCTGATCGTGGGTGTAGGTATGTATGCCGTTTTAGCTTATCTCTGAAGAATAACATAAAGACGCCAGAAAAGACGTGTATCTTTGCGTCGCAAAAAATCTTCTGTGTGTGATCTGTTCTTCGTGTCTCGAGAGAAACCACCATTGCTAGCTGACAAAGAAGCCTTGGACCTGTCAAACACAGTGTCTAAACATGCGAGCATTTTTCGGATATCATATCATTGGAAATGTATGCCCAGTGCGCACAAATTGAAGATTCAGTATTCTCATATACCGATGCTAAGCCTCCACAAAGATCATAGGCAAAAAATCTGCAAAAACTCTATATACCACTTCATCATAGCTAGGCACCTATCGGGCGCACTAGAATGATCTAAACCATGAATGACTATAACGCAGACCTTAGTATGGGAGTACAAATGAGTACCTCCTACTTTATAAGATGTAGCACTCATGCCAATAATATGTGTGCACTTTCAAAATCACCTTAATGCATTGCTTCGCTTATTGTAACCCTCAAAATGTACACGGAAATTTTTCTCAACCGCAATATGTGTCCATGACGTAATAATGGGGCGCGTCGTGTGCTGCCCATGTTATATTAGAAAAGAAAATGGCAACTCAGCATTACATTGTGAATTCCATTATCAACTAATTTCACCGCAACACATCAACAGAGCGTGGCGTACCGCTGCACAAGCATGGCTAGTGAAAACCCACTTCACATAGCTCCAAAGCTCAATGGGAAATCCACAAAATGCTGAATTCATATGATTTCGAACACCATGTAAAATGACAACCAAATTGTACCAAGGATTCATGGAATTTATATGATTTCGAACACCATGGAAAATAGCAAGCGAATTGTACCAAGGAAAATATGGAGTACGCACCAGAAAGTTGTTATCCTGTGGAAATTCAAATTAGGAAGAAGTCAGTTTAGGCCATCTAAATAAATTGTGCATGCATATATTTGTTCTTGAGGGTCTGGAGGGGGGGAGGGGAGGGGGCAAAGGCTATTTTTTCTTATCTATGGCCTTCCATAAATAAATTCTTCATAAATTGGTTCAAACATTGGGGTGGAGGGGGGGGGGGCATTAGCCCCCTCAACTAAATATCACGGCCTCTACTACTATTTTGGTATGGTTTATCCGTGATCTAAATGTTTTAAATATCAATTGGACCACCCCGACATGAAAACTAGCGACACCACTGCTCCACCGCCATTGGAGCCGGATGCACCACAGGGTGGCTTGTCCGCAGAAACATGTCACCGCCTTCACGATCTCAATCTACCAGATCCTCACAACAATCAAATAATTTGAGGTTTATAAGAAACGAGGAGAATCACCATTCCCCACCATCCACTGTGTCATTCAGTCTGCGAATTAAATTCATCCCTCCTTTGGTGATCACTTCGGCGTTGTAAGGGGTGGGGAAACCCTGGTGCCTCGATGTCAACTTGTAGATAGGTCAGGGTTAGGACATCATGAAAGTGTGTTATTGATGACGGTCATGTTGTATTCTAAGCATACCAACTTTTTTGTAAATGGATCAATCATTAACTAACTAATCGAAGATGAATGTGTTGTTAGTAACTAGATAGATGATACTTCGGCCCCTACATTGCTAGGAGAATTGATTGTAATATTTTTCAATGATATCTACTTGTACGAACATGAATATTATATTAATAATATACTAGGAAACATGCCCGTGCGTTGCAACGGAAGAAAAAAACCACACGTCCCTACCCCAATGGCCCAAGTCCCCAACCACACTTGACAATGCTAAATCCTTCACGTTACCATATGAAAAACAACATGGTAAGTAGTGTTGCGCAAAAACATAAATATGAGATGATTCGGTAAATCTACCTGGTTGTGAGTATCTTTTGACGCCTTTGCTAGTGTTCCTCGATTATGTCCAACAAATATTGCATTAGACTAAGAACAAAGCCCACAAATAAATATAAGAGCATTACATCACACACACGTACACATGTAACTTCTTTTCTACTTTTCTATCAATGGAAAGATACAAAATCTTTGCTTATTCGCGAAATAGATGCAAGACAATTATATTTGTCTAGTTGATATATGTGTAATTGTTGGGAGCAAAAGGGTAAATGATTTTAGCAATTTTTCATAAAAGAATTAGCATCGGCAAAACTTACAAAGGCGTAATTGCATGTTCTCTCCCACTATTTTCCTTCAAACCATAATAACACACTATATACCACCAAAATTTCAGAGTTCTCCTCAAAAACAACATAGAGTGGAGTGACATTCTAAGAACCATACAAATTAAAATCAAGAAAATGCCTGTTGTCTATTCATTTTAACTTCTATGTAGGACTATAGTATACTAAACTACATAGTTATTTGATATATGGCATCATACTGAGGATACAAATTTCTTATCAAAGGAACGATTAACTTTCAGTCTTCACACACCAAAAATCACATCAAGAAGTTGTAGAACCATCATCTTTAGATAGGTGTACAAAATATCCGATAAATGAGAAGAGATTCATACATGTCCTTAAATCCCGAGGTCCTTCACATCAAGAAGTTGCAGAACAATCTTCTATTAGATAAGTGTGCAAAATATCCGACAAATGAAAAGAGATTCATAGCCCTTAAATCCTGAGATGCTTCGCAGCAATATGCCCATTTATTTAACATCTCCTTTATCAAAGGGAAGATTTAATTTCTTTGTTTCACAGCCCACAAATACCCTTTATTTACCGGTTATTTTATGTTAGATTTATTTTCCTCAGTTCACAACCTTCAATCTCCTATCTTTCCGGGCCCTTCTTTCGTATTTAAAGATTCAGAATTTCCGCTGGGTCATTATTAGAGGGTTTGTAAAATGCGTTTTAGCCCCTCTCACCTAGACGGGGCAGGCCTGCTCCCACCTCATGCTCCGATCTGTGCTCCCTCGTCACTCGTTTGACATCCAACGGATCAGTGCCTTTTCTTGGGACCAAATGTTTTACTTGTTCGTGCCGCCAACCAAGCCATTAGCTGTTAATCTATTTTGTTTCTCTAATGTGTGAGTTTTTTCCTCACGCTAGTTTCCTAGCAAATATTTTACACCCATACCTCATCCTTTTCTTATTGGTGCTTTGCCTTGTTAATTCTTGCAACTCCCAAACGTATATAAGTTGGTACGATTTAATGTAAAGAAGCAAGGCGTGTTTATTGATTAGCAACCGAATATTTAGGTTGTAAAGGGCACAACAACAACAAAAATTAACCGGCCCATAATAGAAATTCTGGCCAAACTGACATGCGAAACGGGAGCCTCGATCTAAAATAAACGACCCGATCGCGTGTGGACAGGCCATAAAATAAACGGAAGGCTTGGCTTTCTGTTTTAAAAAGGATCAGGTGCCCTACCCAAAAACTCTCACAAGCTTAGCCGAGCTGGTCTCCACCGCAAGTATGTACCCAGGAGGGCAGCGGTCGAATCCCATTGCTAGCCTTCTTTTCTTCTTTTCTTTTTATTGTTTCTCTTTTTATTAATTCAAACACACGCACCACATGACCGCTTGGGCTGTACGAAAAAAAAAACGCAAGGGACGCACCAGACGGGTGGAGGACTAAAAAAAGTGGAGAAACAATCCTTCTTTTAATATTAGGTAAAGATAAAGATAGCATATCTTTGATCACTTGATATTGTTGGGGAACATAGTATTTTAAAATTTTCCTACGATCACGCAAGATCTATCTACCAGATGCATAGCAACGAGAGGGGAGAGTGTGTCTACGTACCCTCGTAGACCGGGAGCGGAAGCATCAAGTGACGCGGTTGATGTTGTCGAACTTCTTCGCGATCCAACCGATCAAGCACCGAATGTACGGCACCTCCGCGTTCAGCACACGTTCAGCTTGATGACGTCCCACGAGCTCTTGATCCAGTTGAGCTTCACGGGAGAGTTTCGTCAGCACGACGGCGTGGTGACGGATATGATGTGTTCACCGGCGCAGGGCTTCGCCTAAGCTCCGCGACGGTATGACCGTGGTGTGATTCTGTGGAGGGGGGCACCGCACACGGCTAGAACAATTCAACTTGTGTGTCTTTGGGTGCCCCCCTGCCCCCGTATATAAAGGAGCAGGGGAGGGAGGCCGGCCGGCCCTTCCTGGTGCGGCTAGGGAAGGAGTCCTACTAGGAATAGGATTGCAATCCTATTCCTAGTAGGATTCACCGAAAGGAAGAAGGGGGAAAGGAATAGGAGAGGTGGCGCCCCCCCCCCCCCCCCTCAATCCTAGTCCAACTAGGTGGGGGCGCCGGCCAGCCCTCTTTCCTTTTAGGCCCACTATGGACCATCCCCTCTCGTAGGGGGTTCCGGTAACCCCCTCAAGCATTCCCGATAAATCCGAAACTTTTCCGGTATACTTCCGGTGTCCGAATATAGCCGTCCAATATATCAATCTTTATGTCTCGGACATTCCGAGACTCCTCGTCATGTCCGTGATCTCATCCGGGACTCCGAACTACCTTCGGTACATCAATACTCATAAACTCATAATACCGATCGTCATCAAACGTTAAGCGTGCGGACCCTACGGGTTCGAGAACTATGTAGACATGACCGAGACTCATCTCCGGTTAATAACCAATAGCGGAACCTGGATGTTCATATTGGCTCCTACATATTCTACGAAGATCTTTTATCGGTCAGAACCGCATAACTACATACGTTGTTCCTTTTGTCAAACGGTATGTTACTTGCCCGAGATTCGATCGTCGGTATCTCTATACCTAGTTCAATCTCGTTACCGGCAAGTCTCTTTACTCGTTCTGTAACACATCATCTCGTGACTAACTCATTAGTCTTTTGCTTGCAAGGCTTATTGTGATGTGTGTTACCGAGAGGGCCCAGAGATACCTCTCCGACACTCGGAGTGACAAATCCTAATCTTGATCTATGCCAACACCACGAATACTTTCGGAGACACCTGTAGTGCATCTTTATGATCACCCAGTTACGTTGTGACGTTTGATAGCACACAAGGTGTTCCTACGGTATTCGGGAGTTGCATAATCTCATAGTCATAGGAACATGTATAAGTCATGAAGAAAGCAATAGCAGTAAAACTAAACGATCATAGTGCTATGCTAACGGATGGGTCTTGTCCATCACATCATTCTCCTAATGATGTGATCCCCTTGATCAAATGACAACTCATGTCTATGGCTAGGAAACATAACCATCTTTGATCAATGAGCTAGTCTAGTAGAGGCATACTAGGGACATACTGTTTTGTCTATGTATCCACACATGTACTAAGTTTCCGGTTAATACAATTCTAGCATGAATAAAAGACATTTATCATGATATAAGGAAATACAAATAACATCTTTATTATTGCCTCTAGGGCATATTTCCTTCAGTCTCCCACTTGAACTAGAGTCAATAATCTAGATTACAAAGTGATGATCCTCACACCCATGGAGTCTTGGTGCTGATCATGTTTTGCCCGTGGAAGAGGCTTAGTCAACGGGTCTGCAACATTCAGATCTGTATGTATTTTGCAAATCTCTATGTCTCCCTCCTTGACTAGATCGCGGATGGAATTGAAGCGTCTTTTGATGTGCTTTGGTCTCTTGTGAAACCTGGAATCCTTCGCCAAGGCTATGGCTCCAGTGTTGTCACAAAAGATTTTCATTGGACCCGATGCACTAGGTACTACACCTAGATCAGATATGAACTCCTTCATCCAGACTCCTTCATTTGCTGCTTCCGAAGCAGCTATGTTTTCCGCTTCACACGTAGATCCCGCCACGACGCTCTGCTTAGAACTGCACCAGCTGACAGCTCCACCGTTCAATAAAAATACATATCCGGTTTGTGACTTTGAGTCATCCGGATCAGTGTCAAAGCTAGAATCGACGTAACCGTTTACGACGAGCTCTTTGTCACCTCCATATACGAGAAACATATCCTTTGTTCTTTTCAGATACTTTAGGATGTTTTTGACCGCTGTCCAGTGATCCACTCCTGGATTACTTTGGTACCTCCCTGCTAGACTTATAGCAAGGCACACATCAGGTCTGGTACACAGCATTGCATACATGATAGATCCTATGGCTGAGGCATAGGGAATGACTTCCATTTTCTCTCTATCTTCTGCAGTGGTCGGGCATTGAGTCTTACTCAACTTCATACCTTGTAAAACAGGCAAGAATCCTTTCTTTGACTGATCCATTTTGAACTTCTTCAAAATCTTATCAAGGTATGTGCTTTGTGAAAGTCCAATTAAGCGTCTTGATCTATCTCTATAGATTTTGATGCCTAATATGTAAGCAGCTTCTCCGAGGTCTTTCATTGAAAAACTTTTATTCAAGTATCCTTTTATGCTATCCAGAAATTCTATATCATTTCCAATCAACAATATGTCATCTACATATAATATTAGAAATGCTACAGAGCTCCCACTCACTTTCTTGTAAATACAGGCTTCTCCAAAAGTCTGTATAAAACCATATGCTTTGATCACCTCATCAAAGCGTATATTCCAACTCCGAGATGCTTGCACCAGTCCATAGATGGATCGCTGGAGTTTGCATACTTTGTTAGCACCTTTTGGATCGACAAAACCTTCTGGTTGCATCATATACAACTCTTCTTTGAGATATCCATTTAGGAATGCAGTTTTGACATCCATTTGCCAGATTCCATAATCATAAAATGCGGCAATTGCTAACATGATTCGGACAGACTTAAGCATCGCTACAGGTGAGAAAGTCTCATCGTAGTCAACTCCTTGAACTTGTCGAAAACCTTTCGCAACAAGTCGAGCTTTGTAAACAGTAATATTACCGTCTGCGTCGGTCTTCCTCTTGAAGATCCATTTATTTTCGATGGCTTGCCGATCATCGGGCAAGTCAACCAAAGTCCACACTTTGTTCTCATACATGGATCCATCTCAGATTTCATGGCTTCAAGCCATTTTGCGGAATCTGGGCTCATCATCGCTTCCTCATAGTTCATAGGTTCATCATGGTCTAGTAACATGATTTCCAGAACTGGGTTGCCGTACCACTCTGGTGCGGAACGTACTCTGGTTGATCTACGACGTTCAGTAGAAACTTGATCCAAAGTTTCATGATCATTATCATTAGCTTCCTCACTAATTGGTGTAGGAATCACTGGAACAATTTCCTGTGATGTACTACTTTCCAATCCGGGAGAAGGTACAATTACCTCATCAAGTTCTACTTTCCTCCCACTCACTTCTTTCGAGAGAAACTCTTTTTCTACAAAGGATCCGTTCTTAGCAACAAATATTTTGCCTTCGGATCTGTGATAGAAGGTGTACCCAACAGTCTCTTTTGGGTATCCTATGAAGACACATTTTTCCGACTTGGGTTCGAGCTTATCTGGTTGAAGTGTTTTCACATAAGCATCGCAGCCCCAAATTTTAAGAAACGACAACTTTGGTTTCTTGCCAAACCATAGTTCATAAGGTGTCGTATCAACGGATTTAGATGGTGCCCTATTTAACGTGAATGCAGCTGTCTCTAAAGCATAACCCCAAAACGATAGTGGTAAATCGGTAAGAGACATCATAGATCGCACCATATCCAATAAAGTACGGTTACGACGTTCGGACACACCATTACGCTGTGGTGTTCCAGGTGGCGTGAGTTGTGAAACTATTCCACATTGTTTCAAATGAAGACCAAACTCGTAACTCAAATATTCTCCTCCACGATCAGATCGTAGGAACTTTATTTTCTTGTTACGATGATTCTCTACTTCACTCTGAAATTCTTTGAACTTTTCAAATGTTTCAGACTTGTGTTTCATTAAGTAGATATACCCATATCTGCTCAAATCATCAGTGAAGGTCAGAAAATAACGATACCCGCCGCGAGCATCAACACTCATTAGTCCACATACATCAGTATGTATGATTTCCAACAAATCTGTTGCTCGCTCCATAGTTCCGGAGAACGGAGTTTTAGTCATCTTGCCCATGAGGCATGGTTCGCAAGCACCAAGTGATTCATAATCAAGTGATTCCAAAAGTCCATCTTTATGGAGTTTCTTCATGCGTTTTACACCAATATGACCTAAACGGCAGTGCCACAAATAAGTTGCACTATCATTATTAACCTTGCATCTTTTGGTTTCAATACTATGAATATGTGTATCACTATAATCGAGATCTAATAAGAATAGACCACTCTTCAAGGGTGCATGACCATAAAAGATATTATTCATAAAAATGGAACAACCATTATTCTCTGATTTAAATGAATAACCGTCTCGCAATAAACAAGATCTAGATATAATGTTCATGCTTAACGCTGGCACCAAATAACAATTATTTAGGTCTAAAACTAATCCCGAAGGTAGATGTAGAGGTAGCGTGCCGACGGCGATCACATCGACTTTGGAACCGTTTCCCACGCGCATCGTCACCTCGTCCTTAGCTAATCTTCGTTTAATCCGTAGTCCCTGTTTCGAGTTACAAATATTAGCAACCGAACCGGTATCAAATACCCAGGTACTACTACGAGAATTAGTAAGGTACACATCAATAACATGTATATCACATATACCTTTGTTCACCTTGCCATCTTTCTTATCCGCCAAATACTTGGGGCAGTTCCGTTTCCAGTGTCCAGTCCCCTTGCAGTAGTAGCACTCAGTTTCAGGATTGGTTCCATAATTGAGGCTTTCTGCGATAACAGCAACAATCTTGCTATTCTCCTTGAAAATCCCTTCCTTGCCCTTTTTCTTGAAACTAGTGGTATTGTTAACCATCAACATTTGATGCTCCTTTTTGATTTCTACCTCCGCAGCTGTGAGCATAGCGAAGAGCTCGGGAATTGTCTTTTGTATCCCTTGCATATTATAGTTCATCACGAAGCCATTATAGCTTGGTGGTAGTGATTGAAGAATTCTATCAATAACACTATTCTCATCAACTTGGCAACCAAGTTGAGTCATATGATTGTAGTGCCCATACATTGTGAGCAAGTGTTCACTGATAGAACTATTCTCCTCCATCTTGCAGCTGTAGAACTTATTGGAAATCTTATATTTCTCAATCCGGGCATTTGCTTGAAATATTAACTTCAACTCCTGGAACATCTCATATGCTCCATGACGTTCAAAACGTCGTTGAAGTCCCGGTTCTAAGCCGTAAAGTATGGCACACTGAACTATCGTGTAGTCATCAGAACGTGATTGCCAGACGTTCAAAGCGTCTGCATCAGCGGAAGGGGGCTTGTCACCTAGCGGTGCTTCAAGGACATAATTCTTCTGTGCAGCAATGAGGATAATCCTCAGGTTACGGACCCAGTCCGTGTAATTGCTACCATCATCTTTCAACTTAGCTTTCTCTAGGAATGCATTAAAATTCAAAGGAACGGTAGCACGGGCCATTGATCTACAACGACATAGATATGCAAAACTATCAGGACTAAGTTCATGATAAATTAAAGTTCAATTTAATCATATTAATTTAAAGAACTCCCACTTAGATAGACATCCCTCTGGTTATCTAAATGATCACGTGATCCAAATCAACTAAACCATGTCCGATCATCACGTGAGATGGAATAGTTTTCAATGGTGAACATCTTATGTTGATCATATCTACTATATGATTCACGCTCGACCTTTCGGTCTCCAGTGTTCCGAGGCCATATCTGTATATGCTAGGCTCGTCAAGTTTAACCCGAGTATTCTGCGTGTGCAAAACTGGCTTACACCCGTTGTATTTGAACGTAGAGCTTATCACACCCGATCATCACGTGGTGTCTCGGCACGACGAACTTTCGCAACGGTGCATACTCAGGGAGAACACTTATACCTTGAAATTTAGTAAGGGATCATCTTATAATGCTACCGTCGTTCTAAGCAAAATAAGAAGCATAATAAGATAAACATCACATGCAATCAAAATATGTGACATGATATGGTCATCATCATCTTGTGCTTTTGATCTCCATCTTCAAAGCACCGTCATGATCACCTTCGTCACCGGCTTGACACCTTGATCTTCATCGTAGCATCGTTGTCGTCTCGCCAACTATTGCTTCCACGACTATCGCTACCGCTTAGTGATAAAGTAAAGCAATTACATGGCGATTGCATTTCATACAATAAAGCGACAACCATATGGCTCCTGCCAGTTGCCGATAACTGTACAAAACATGATCATCTCATACAAAACCGTATAACTCATCATGTCTTGACCATATCACATCACAACATGCCCTGCAAAAACAAGTTAGACGTCCTCTACTTTGTTTGTTGCAAGTTTTACGTGGCTGCTACGGGCTTAGCAAGAACCGTTCTTACCTACGCATACAAAACCACAACGATGTTTCGTCAAGTATGTGCTGTTTTAACCTTCACAAGGACCGGGCGTAGCCACACTTGATTCAGCTAAAGTGAGAGAGACATACACCCGCCAGTCACCTTTAAGCAACGAGTGCTCGTAACGGTGAAACCAGTCTCGCGTAAGCGTACGCGTAATGTCGGTCCGGGCCGCTTCATCTCACAATACCGCCGAAGCAAAGTATGACATGCTGGTAAGTAGTATGACTAGTATCGTCCACAATCTCATTGTGTTCTACTCGTGCATATCATCTACGCATAGACCTGGCTCATGATGCCACTGTTGGGGAACGTAGTATTTTAAAATTTTCCTACGATCACGCAAGATCTATCTACCAGATGCATAGAAACGAGAGGGGAGAGTGTGTCTACGTACCCTCGTAGACCGGGAGCGGAAGCATCAAGTGACGCGGTTGATGTTGTCGAATTTCTTCGCGATCCAACCGATCAAGCACCGAACGTACGGCACCTCCGCGTTCAGCACACGTTCAGCTTGATGACGTCCCACGAGCTCTTGATCCAGTTGAGCTTCACGGGAGAGTTTCGTCAGCACGACGGCGTGGTGACGGATATGATGTGTTCACCGGCGCAGGGCTTCGCCTAAGCTCCGCGACGGTATGACCGAGGTGTGATTCTGTGGAGGGGGGCACCGCACACGGCTAGAACAATTCAACTTGTGTGTCTTTGAGTGCCCCCCTGCCCCCGTATATAAAGGAGCAGGGGAGGGAGGCCGGCCGGCCCTTCCTGGTGCGGCTAGGGAAGGAGTCCTACTAGGAATAGGATTGCAATCCTATTCCTAGTAGGATTCACCGAAAGGAAGAAGGGGGAAAGGAATAGGAGAGGTGGCGCCCCCCCCCCCCAATCCTAGTCCAACTAGGAACCCTAGGTGGGGGTGCCGGCCAGCCCTATGGGCTGCCTCTCTCTTTCCTTTTAGGCCCACTATGGACCATCCCCTCTCGTAGGGGCTTCCGGTAACCCCCTCCGGCATTCCCGATAAATCCGAAACTTTTCCGGTATACTTCCGGTGTCCGAATATAGCCGTCCAATATATCAATCTTTATGTCTCGAACATTCCGAGACTCCTCGTCATGTCCGTGATCTCATCCGGGACTCCGAACTACCTTCGGTACATCAATACTCATAAACTCATAATACCGATCGTCATCAAACGTTAAGCGTGCGGACCCTACGGGTTCGAGAACTATGTAGACATGACCGAAACTCATCTCCGGTTAATAAACAATAGCGGAACCTGGATGTTCATATTGGCTCCTACATATTCTACGAAGATCTTTTATCGGTCAGAACCGCATAACTACATACGTTGTTCCTTTTGTCAAACGGTATGTTACTTGCCCGAGATTCGATCGTCGGTATCTCTATACCTAGTTCAATCTCGTTACCGGCAAGTCTCTTTACTCGTTCTGTAACACATCATCTCGTGACTAACTCATTAGTCTTTTGCTTGCAAGGCTTATTGTGATGTGTGTTACCGAGAGGGCCCAGAGATACCTCTCCGACACTCGGAGTGACAAATCCTAATCTTGATCTATGCCAACACCACGAATACTTTCGGAGACACCTATAGAGCATCTTTATGATCACCCAGTTACGTTGTGACGTTTGATAGCACACAAGGTGTTCCTACGGTATTTGGGAGTTGCATAATCTCATAGTCATAGGAACATGTATAAGTCATGAAGAAAGCAATAGCAGTTAAACTAAACGATCATAGTGCTATGCTAACGAATGGGTCTTGTCCATCACATCATTCTCCTAATAATGTGATCCCGTTGATCAAATGACAACTCATGTCTATGGCTAGGAAACATAACCATCTTTGATCAATGAGCTAGTCTAGTAGAGGCATACTAGGGACATACTGTTTTGTCTATATATCCACACATGTACTAAGTTTCCGGTTAATACAATTCTAGCATGAATAAAAGACATTTATCATGATATAAGGAAATACAAATAACATCTTTATTATTGCCTCTAGGGCATATTTCCTTCAGATATGTCCCCTAAATTACTATTTGAAAGGGAATTAGAGAACTGTCCGCACTAACGCTAGAGAAGTAAACTGGGTGTGGAGAGGACCCATGCATGTAATTAATGCTCAAAATCATTAGGATGATGTGACAATTGTGGTGAGGTGGCATGCCAGGATTAATATTTGCTTGTGGTGAGCAGGGTCCTAGGTTGCTGGTTGCTGGGGTGAGTTTTGTGAACGACAACATCTTCTCGTCGTTTGTCGGGTCCTTGCCTTGACGGTGGTGTTTTCGTGCGGAGCAAGGTTCGGCGAGGTGGTTTTGCTAGAAGACCTTCCTTTGGTGTCCTGGCCCTGGTCCGTATTCGCGTTCTAGGGTGCCGAACAGTCCATCGTCCGATGGTGCGCACACCACTCGAGCTGGGGCCTCCTTCAGACGATTGAACATGATGGTGCTAGTCTGCTGGGTGCCCAGACGATGGCATTGTCACAACACCATGTGTCAGCTGCAGATCTCATTCTCGAGCCAGCTCCATTCGCAGCATTGGTCTTTCGAGCATGTATCCGCCAGTGGGATACTTTGCGTAGTGTTTCTGTTTACAAAGCTTGCGCGAGGGCATGCCACATGAAGGAAGACGACCATGGGTTCATGCATTGTCCTACCGACGCCAGTTGTGAGCGCTGCGCGGACGCCTGTCCTGCCTGCGACACCAGTCCTGATTGCAGGAATGAATGCAAGAATAAATGCGCGCTTGCCTGATTGTTGTGTGTGTGCTTTGGCTTGGTTTGGTTTATACTACGTCCTCTCGGTCGTTGTTGTCGTCGTTGTCGTCGTTGGTTCGTGTCAGCTGGCATGTGGCTGGGCAATGTGATGTTTTCCCAGTTACCCATCTCTTGTTTATGCTTTGGCTGCAACTTCAGCTAGCTATCTTTCGAATAAATTTAAGACTGGATCGCGTCCGTAATACTCCTATGGTTGTGGAGTAGATCTGTATATGTAAGGTAATGTATGCTTGTGCCAGTACACATCATCAAATCAAATGTACTCTCTCCGTTTCTAAATATAAATCTTTATAGAGATTCCTCTATAGACTACATACGGAACAAAAATAAGTGAATATACAATCAAAATGCATTTATATACTTCTGTATGTAGTTTATAGTGAAATCTCTACAAAGACTTATATTTAAAAACGAAGGAAGTATCGTGCATGCATGCATCTTGTCAACTATCTATTAATGTATTATTAATTCCGCAGTTATCAATTATCCATGCAAGTATTTCATTCTCTCGAGGTCGCTGCTACTAATTTAAATCATTTCACGTTTGAATTCTTCCAACATGTTCTCCTTCTTGCTACCGGCAAAGCCAAGAATGACAACCTTCTGTTACTCCATGCCCAAACAACATTCATGCATGTGCTTTAGCTGAAAGCAAATTCATGTGCCCCTTGCGTAGTCCTCCAACTCACTCCGTAGAACATCTACAGCCGGACGCCTTAACCCGGCATCAAACATTTAGGTGGACAACCCGATCATTGACTGGTCAAAAAAATCAAACGGGCCTCAAACGCCCGGGCTGACCGGCACCTCTTATATCCAGCGGAAATCTGAGGGATGTGGGGCGGCAAGAGCGTGTCAGCCACATCGGACTGACATTCGGGTCCTACACGAAATTGTTCGGAAAACAAGCAGTCAGACGAGCGTCTCCTCATGGAAGGGGGGGGGTAAATACCGCGTGGCGCCGCTCTGACTAGCCGCATGAGGGTCAAAGACAGGCTATTTAAGCCGGACGGCGATCCCTAGCCCTAGACACATCCACTTCCCCCTATCCGCGCAACCAGCTGGAGACACATCCACTTCTCTCCCTCTCCGCCTCCCTCCTCGCTCACCGTCCGCGCCACGGCCCAGTAGAGGGTGAGCACCTATGCTATGATCACACCAGAGAGACGCGTCCAGTTGCTCGAGGAGATCCGGGGTAGGCGTGAAGCCCTAATCAAAGCCGGCCTGCCTCCAGACTCGCCGGAGCCGATGGAGGAGGAGCAGCCTGAGGAGGAGCATGACCCCCGGCCCATGGAGGGGGCGGAGCCGGAGGGGGAGGCAGAGCCGACCGAGGGAATCAACTGGACGACGTAACTCGAGGTTGCCCAAGCAGAGAAGGTGGCAGAGCGTACCGCCATCCTGGAGTCCATCCAATTAGAGGAAGAGGTGGAGGCCAACCGACGCTTCCTATGGCAGGAGAGGGCGGAGATCGACGATATCTTTGCCTCTGCCAAATCCGACGACAATCAAGGGATGTCATTGTCAGCCATCTACCTGGAGCCCGACAGGGAGATCGTGGACATCTCCGACGATGAGTAGTGTAGGGTAGAAAGGATACGTATGTAGTACGTAAGTTTTTATTTTGCATGGTTTTCATGAATTTCAGGTATCAACTATGAGGTACTTGGATGCAACATGCAAATTTGGACGTGTGACATGTCCGCGAGCGTTTGAGGGCCTAAATTTGGTGTCTACGGCTATAGATGTTCTTTTTCGATAAAGGGGATATATTAATATTGTGAAGATACCAATTACACCCAGCCTCATTTTTATGAAGGGAATATATTAATATCGCATCAACAAGATATCGAAAGACATTAAGAATGGACACAACCAAAAACAAAGATAGAAAGAGATAAATATGAAAACAAAGACTCCTTCGCAGTAATGAAACACTCGCAACAATAACAATCTAAAAACCACCAAAGACAACACTTGAACTACGGAAGAGGTTCTCTATAAGTGACGCATCCAAGCAGAAAACTATGCATAAGCGTTGTCGTCACCCAATCAAGGATCTTGAGTTTTCACCCTAGAGAGAGTCTGAGATTCCAAAAACAATGCCTTCGCAAGACCATTGTCAGGTACAACCAATGAAGGAAAGACCTTGGGCTTTCACCCTGGAGATCGTAGCTCGGTGCTCCAGAAGCACCCCCGAAATTGTTGTTCATCTATGTTGATGCCCCTTCCTTCCAAGTCCACCGCTACAAGTCCTCAACACCCGACACACAAGAAAAAAAATATGTGTCGCAATTGTTTAACGCAATCAAAACTCTTCGCTGCCATTAATTCTCCCATCGCAGCAGCCATGAATTTATTCACCACCTCAACGTTGTGGAAGTCTATACTTAGACATGTCCCATGGCACCGGCAAGACTACCCAAGTAGTAGTAATGGAAATGAACATGTTTAGGAGAACTTGAAGCTTCGCGACACACCCTCATGAAGCCTCTCTGGCTGAAGATGACGGCGCGCACAACCGAATCAATTCTGATCAGGGTTTTGGGTACCGCCCGAGAAAAACGGATACCGGGCGGTAACCGCATTTCTCGCCGCCCCACGAGAAATAGCCATCCCGAGCAAAAAAATTCCGAATTTTTTGAATAATTTGAATTTGAATGCTCAAGGTATAGTTAATAAACGTTCTTTCTCATGTAAACCAATAACCTGTCCGTGGCGTAGCGGTAGCCAAGTATTTCCTCCTCGATAGGTAGCTGGTTCGAGTCCTCCTTTCGCACTACTTTTTTGTTTATTTTTCAGAATAAGTAAGTAAATTACGTGAAAAAAATGAGGACCCAATGAATCGAACTCGCGACCTCAAAACAGCAATCTGCGGACCTGGTTGACTACCACTGAGCTAGTACCTCTTCTCTTATTAATATTAGTTCAAGATCTTTTCATATCTAATTTAAAAGTGTTTGAATTCAAAATCCAATTATAAATTTCGTCCGAAATTTATTCGGTATTTCTCGGTAACCGTGGTTACCGAGAATATCGGCCGCCCACGAGAAAATTTGCCCATTTGGGATCCAAAACCTTGGTGTCGAGCACCTGCGTACATTTGGTTGTGTCGCCTATGCCAGGGTGACAAAGCCGAACTTGTCGAAGCTTGCGGACAGGAGCGTTCGTACAATTCTAGTCGGGTATGAGCCGAACACAAAAGCCTATCGAGTATTTGATCCGATCAGCAACCGTGTCATCGTCACAAGGGACGTAGTGTTTGACGAGAAGCAGCAATGGGATTGGAGCACAGTGCACAGGCAAGAAGCGTCCAATTATGAGGTGTTTACAGTCACGTATCCAATCATCTCCACTACAGGTACAACTAAGGTGACGTTGGAGGACGGCGTACATGCAGAGACGGGCGAGACCACACCGGCAGTGCCACTCCAATCGGCACGCCGTGCGAGTCGCCCGCGACGCAGAGCACACGGAGAGCAGCAAGTGTTTCTGCAGGCATAGAAGTGAACACCGCTGAAGACGCTGACCAGGGGCGGACGCCTCCGTCCCACACCTACGATGAGCTCGGGCCCAAGGGGTTCAGAAACCTGATGGAGATTTTGGAGGAAACAACGGTTCCACCTGATGCAGAGTTGCAGTTCGCCGACGCCCGTGTGGATACTGAGTTGTGCTTGCTCGGTACAGAGGAGCCCACGTCACACGTCGAGGCTCGGAAGGAGCCAAGCTGGAGGTGTGCCATGGAAGAGGAGCTTGACTCCATCCGTGGCGATGATACATGGCAGCTCGTCGACCTCCCGTCCGGACAAAAACCCATCGGTCCGAAATGGGTATACAAGCTGAAGAAAGATCCGAGCGGCACCATCGTCAAGCATAAAGCCCGCCTTGTTGCAAAGGGATATGTGCAGCGCGAGGGGGTGGATTTCGATGAAGTATTTGCCCCTGTTGCGTGCATGGAAACTGTGCGTCTGCTCATCGCCGTGGCTGCCCTTGAGGGCTGGCGTCTGCACCACATGGATGTAAAATCTGCATTCTTGAACGGAGAGCTGCAGGAGGAGGTGTTCGTGCGACAACCCATTGGCTATGAAGAAGCAGGCAATGAGCACAAAGTCTTGAAGCTGAACAAGGCATTGTATGGACTTCGTCAGGCACCGAGAGCATGGTATGCCAAGTTGCACGCCACTCTGCTCACGCTCGGGTTCGAGAGATGTCCTCTTGAGCACGCGGTGTACATGAGACCCAAAGGTGGCTTGCGGCTGCTCGTAGGTGTTTATGTCGATGACTTGGTGATCACCGGTGCAAGCCAAGTGGAGATTTATAGCTTCAAGGAGCAGATGAAAAATTTGTTCAAAATGAGTGATCTGGGTTTGTTGTCATACTATGTCGGGATCGAGGTAGCCCAGACCGCTAATGGCATTACACTCAGCCAGGCCGGATATGCTCAGAAGATCCTTGAGAAGGTTGGAATGGCAGAGTGCAACCCACGTCAAGTACCAATGGAGCCAAGACTGAAGCTAGTTAAAACTGACCAGGACAAGAAAGTGGACTCAACTCAGTACCGCAACATAGTTTGGAGTCTGAGGTATTTAGTAAACACAAGGCCGGATCTTGCTTACTCAGTGGGTGTCGTTAGTCGTTTCATGGAAGCTCCTACGGTGAACCACATGGCAGCAGTCAAGCAGATTTTGAGGTACATCCGTGGCACCATTCATCTCGGCTGTCACCATGGAAGGAAGGAAGAAGAGGAGCCACGACTTGTTGGATACAGTGATAGTGACCATGCTGGTGATCTCCAAAAGCACATCAGGTGTGTTATTCTTCCTTGGCAACAATCCACTAACTTGGGTCTCGTAGAAACAAAAAGTAATGGCAACATCATCGTGTGAAGCAGAATATATTGCTACAGCTATCACTGCTTGTCAGGTAATTTGGTTATCATGGCTGCTTGGCGAACTTATGAACAAAGAGCAGCAAAAGAAACTGATGAACAGGGAGCAGCAGAAGGTTTTGATCAAAGTGGACAACAAATATGCAATTACGCTTTGTAAGAACTCAGTCCATCATGATCGCAGCAAGCACATAGATGTTCACTATCATTTCATTCGCGAGTGCGTTGAAGAAGGGAGGGTCACTGTGGAGCACGTCCGAACCGGCGACCAGCTCGCCGACATACTGACCAAGCCGCTCGCCCGTGTGAAGTTCCTGGAGCTTCGCGAGCGCATTGGACTCCGAGCGGTGAAGAAACAAGATTAAGGGGGTGAATCTTAGCGTGTAATCTTGTTTTAGTCTGTTTGTTTCCCTTTTGTAATCACACATGCACGTTTGCTTTGTAGTATTTCCGTGTGCATGACGCTTTGGATAAGCGCATGCAGCACGTCCCTTGCATCTAGGATCAGGCATAGTGGGGTTAGCTTGGCATGAGTCTCGGTCAGTCATTCGGGATGCAAGTTATCATGCTGATGAAGGATCAGGAGCAACGGGAGCAGTCATTCGGGACTGTACGGGCGCTTTTATTGTAGGATGTTGTCATTATAAACAGTATGCTATGGATGCACCATCCATGGAGGCTCTTGCTCTACTTGATGGGCTTACGCCTAGCTGATAATCTGGGTATTTCAACTGTGGTAGTAGAATCCGACTCACAAGAGATTGTCCAAGCTATCCTTGAACCATCAGATTACCGTGCTTCCGCGGCGGTTGTTACTGATGACTGCCGAAAGTTATTGACTGCGTTTGGCAGGGCGACTGTTGTTCATTGTGCTCGGGAAAGTAACACGGCAGCGCATGGGCTTGCTCGAGCAAGTTACAGAGGGAAATTTTCTGGAGAGTGGCGAGATAAACCTCCTGATTTCTTACTTCCTCCCTTGTAACCGATATGATTATTGTTAAATAAAGGTCATCGAAGTTCAAAAAAAAGGATCAGGCATAGTGGGGTTAGCTTGGCGTGAATCTCGGTCAAGGCGTTGGCCTGATCGTGGGTGTTGGTATGTATGCCGTTTTAGCTTATCTCTGAAGAATAACAGAAAGACGCCAGAAAAGACGTGTATCTTTGCGTCGCAAAAAATCTTCTGTGTGTGATTTGTTCTTCGTGTCTCGAGAGAAACCACCATTGCTAGCTGACAAAGAAGCCTTGGACCTGTCAAACACTGTGTCTAAACATGCGAGCATTTTTCGGATATCATATCATTGGAAATGTATGCCCAGTGCGCACAAATTGAAGATTCAGTATTCTCATATACCGATGCTAAGCCTCCACAAAGATCATAGGCAAAAAATCTGCAAAAACTCTATATACCACTTCATCATAGCTAGGCACCTATCGCGCGCACTAGAATGATCTAAACCATGAATGACTGTAACGCAGACCTTAGTATGGGAGTACAAATGAGTACCTCCTACTTTATAAGATGTAGCACTCATGCCAATAATATGTGTGCACTTTCAAAATCACCTTAATGCATTGCTTCGCTTATTGTAACCCTCAAAATGTACACGGAAATTTTTCTCAACCGCAATATGTGTCCATGATGTAATAATGGGGCGCGTCATGTGCTGCCCATGTTATATTAGAAAAGAAAATGGCAACTCAGCATTACATTGTGAATTCCATTATCAACTAATTTCACCGCAACACATCAACAGAGCGTGGCGTACCGCTGCACAAGCATGGCTAGTAAAAACCCACTTCACATAGCTCCAAAGCTCAACGGGAAATCCACAAAAAACTGAATTCATATGATTTCGAACACCATGTAAAATGACAACCAAATTGTACCAAGGATTCATGGAATTTATATGATTTCGAACACCATGGAAAATAGCAAGCGAATTGTACCAAGGAAAATATGGAGTACGCACCAGAAAGTTGTTATCCTGTGGAAATTCAAATTAGGAAGAAGTCAGTTTAGGCCATCTAAATAAATTGTGCATGCATATATTTGTTCTTGAGGGTTTGGAGGGGGGAGGGGAGGGGGCAAAGGCTATTTTTCTGATCTATGGCCTCCCATAAATAAATTCTTCATAAATTGGTTCAAACATTGGGGTGGAGGGGGGGGGGGGCATTAGCCCCCTCAACTAAATATCACGGCCTCTACTACTATTTTGGTATGGTTTATCCGTGATCTAAATGTTTTAAATATCAATTGGACCACCCCGGCCTGAAAACTAGCGACACCACTGCTCCACCGCCATTGGAGCCGGATGCACCACAGGATGGCTTGTCCGCAGAAACATGTCACCGCCTCCACGATCTCAATCTACCAGATCCTCACAACAATCAAATAATTTGAGGTTTATAAGAAACGAGAAGAATCGCCATTCCCCACCATCCACTGTGTCATTCAGTCTGCGAACTAATTCATCCCTCCTTTGGTGATCACTTCGGCGTTGTAAGGGGTGGGGAAACCCTGGTGCCTCGATGTCAACTTGTAGATAGGTCAGGGTTAGGACATCATGAAAGTGTGTTATTGATTACGGTCATGTTGTATTCTAAGCATACCAACTTTTTTGTAAATGGATCAATCATTAACTAACTAATCGAAGATGAATGTGTTGTTAGTAACTAGATAGATGATACTCCGGCCCCTACATTGCTAGGAGAATTGATTGTAATATTTTTCAATGATATCTACTTGTACGAACATGAATATTATATTAATAATATACTAGGAAACATGCCCGTGCGTTGCAACGGAAGAAAAAAACCACACTTCCCTACCCCAATGGCCCAAGTCCCCAACCACACTTGACAATGCTAAATCCTTCACGTTATCATATGAAAAACAACATGGTAAGTAGTGTTGCGCAAAAACATAAATATGAGATGATTCAGTAAATCTACCTGGTTGTGAGTATCTTTTGACGCCTTTGCTAGTGTTCCTCGATTATGTCCAACAAATATTGCATTAGACTAAGAACAAAGCCCACAAAAAAATATATAAGAGCATTACATCACACACACGTACACATGTAACTTCTTTTCTACTTTTCTATCAATGGAAAGATACAAAATCTTTGCTTATTCGCGAAATAGATGCAAGACCATTATATTTGTCTAGTTGATATATGTGTAATTGTTGGGAGCAAAAGGGTAAATGATTTTAGCAATTTTTAATAAAAGAATTAGCATCGGCAAAACTTACAAAGGCGTAATTGCATGTTCTCTCCCACTATTTTCCTTCAAACCATAATAACACACTATATACCACCAAAATTTCGGAGTTCTCCTAAAAAACAACATAGAGTGGAGTGACATTCTAAGAACCATACAAATTAAAATCAAGAAAATGCATGTTGTCTATTCATTTTAACTTGTATGTAGGACTATACTATACTAAACTACATAGTTATTTGATATATGGCATCATACTGAGGATACAAATTTCTTATCAAAGGAACGATTAACTTTCAGTCTTCACACACCAAAAATCACATCAAGAAGTTGTAGAACCATCATCTTTAGATAGGTGTACAAAATATCCGATAAATGAGAAGAGATTCATACATGTCCTTAAATCCCGAGGTCCTTCACATCAAGAAGTTGCAGAACAATCTTCTATTAGATAAGTGTGCAAAATATCCGACAAATGAAAAGAGATTCATAGCCCTTAAATCCTGAGATGCTTCGCAGCAATATGCCCATTTATTTAACATCTCCTTTATCAAAGGGAAGATTTAATTTCTTTGTTTCACAGCCCACAAATACCCTTTATTTACCGGTTATTTTATGTTAGATTTATTTTCCTCAGTTCACAACCTTCAATCTCCTATCTTTTCGGGCCCTTCTTTCGTATTTAAAGATTCAGAATTTCCGCTGGGTCATTATTAGAGGGTTTGTAAAATGCGTTTTAGCCCCTCTCACCTAGACGGGGCTGGCCTGCTCCCACCTCATGCTCCGATCTGTGCTCCCTCGTCACTCGTTTGACATCAAACGGATCAGTGCCTTTTCTTGGGACCAAATGTTTTACTTGTTCGTGCCGCCAACCAAGCCATTAGCTGTTAATCTATTTTGTTTCTCTAATGTGTGAGTTTTTTTCCTCACGCTAGTTTCCTAGCAAATATTTTACACCCATACCTCATCCTTTTCTTATTGGTGCTTTGCCTTGTTAATTCTTGCAACTCCCAAACGTATATAAGTTGGTACGATTTAATGTAAAGAAGCAAGGTGTGTTTATTGATTAGCAACCGAATATTTAGGTTGTAAAGGGCACAACAACAACAAAAATTAACCGGCCCATAATAGAAATTCTGGCCAAACTGACATGCGAAACGGGAGCCTCGATCTAAAATAAACGACCCGATCGCGTGTGGACAGGCCATAAATAAACGGAAGGCTTGGCTTTCTGTTTTAAAAAGGATCAGGTGCCCTACCCAAAAACTCTCACAAGCTTAGCCGAGCTGGTCTCCACCGCAAGTATGTACCCAGGAGGGCAGCGGTCGAATCCCATTGCTAGCCTTCTTTTCTTCTTTTCTTTTTATTGTTTCTCTTTTTATTAATTCAAACACACGCACCACATGACCGCTTGGGCCGTACGAAAAAAAACGCAAGGGACGCACCAGACGGGTGGAGGACTAAAAAAAGTGGAGAAACAATCCTTCTTTTAATATTAGGTAAAGATAAAGATAGCATATCTTTGATCACTTGATATGTCCCCTAAATTACTATTTGAAAGGGAATTAGAGAACTGTCCGCACTAACGCTAGAGAAGCAAACTGGGTGTGGAGAGGACCCATGCATGTAATTAATGCTCAAAATCATTAGGATGATGTGACAATTGTGGTGAGGTGGCATGCCAGGATTAATATTTGCTTGTGGTGAGCAGGGTCCTAGGTTGCTGGTTGCTGGGGTGAGTTTTGTGAATGAACATCTTCTCGTCGTTTGTCGGGTCCTTGCCTTGACGGTGGTGTTTTCGTGCGGAGCAAGGTTCGGCGAGGTGGTTTTGCTAGAAGACCTTCCTTTGGTGTCCTGGCCCTGGTCCGCATTCGCGTTCTAGGGTGCCGAACAGTCCATCGTCCGACGGTGCGCACGCCACTCGAGCTGGGGCCTCCTTCAGACGATTGAACATGATGGTGCTAGTCTGCTGGGTGCCCAGACGATGGCATTGTCACAACACCATGTGTCAGCTGCAGATCTCCTTCTCGAGCCGGCTCCATTCGCAGCATTGGTCTTTCGAGCATGTATGAGGGCTCTGTGTCTCATGTCTATTTTTGAGCTTTGTTGCTGTGCCTCTGGACATCCATGTATCTTGTTGATGTTATTTTCTTGTTTTGTTCTTCTGTGTTGTTTTGTCCAGTTGGTTGTATAAGGACTTCATTAATTTAAAGATGGGCGTCAGCCTCTTTTCTAATAGAAAATGTAGAAATCTTGGGGTGGTTGAAGCGCTACGGATTTAGGAAACCAATTGTGTAGACCCACTAGAACGATGCATGCGTGTAATTTGCTAAATCTAATGGGTATGTCTATGTCACATCTAGATGTGAGATATCTCACATCTAACTCTCTCACCTTTGATTTTTTTAAGTCTCTTATGGATTTTAAGGATGAGGGAGTTAGATGTGAGATGATATCTCACATCTAGATGTGAAATAACAAACCCGAAATCTAATTGTAGTGACGGCGAGGCTATAGGAGATATGCCCTAGAGGCAATAATAAATGTTATTGATTATCTTTTTATTCATAATTATGTTTATGTTCCATGCTATAACTGCTATGATTCTCAAGTCTACAATAACACGAGGCTCGGAGGAAGACTCATATGCACGTGTGGAATAATAAACAGTAAGAAGTATTCCTAGTCTGGCCTCTAGGACTAGCTCAAGTGTTGCATGATGGTTCTTTTTTCCTGATCATGGGCATGACTATGCTGGCATCTTTGAGGGCACGATGTTAGGAGAACACTTGTGTTGAATCGACCCGATTGATGTTATGCTATGAGATACATTCAACACAAGTTAATGGTTAATAACACAGAGATGGTTAACGTTTGCATGATTCCTTAGACCATGAGAGTATCAAGTTTCTTCATGCTTGCTTTATGAACTTTGGGGTTTGTTAAACGCCATCCTTAAATGGGTGGCTATTACGGCGGTTTACGGGTTCATGGAAAAGTATGTCAAGTAACTTGATAGCTCAAGATTGGGATTTGCTCCACCGGCGATGGAGAGATATTCTCGGGCCCTCTCAGTGTTACGGTATCCATCATTGTCTGGACAGACATAGTGTGATTTGATCACAGGGATGCTGAAACACGGAAACGAGAAAAGAGTACAAAACTGGTATCGAGGTAACTAGCATAGTGGACAAGTTGTTGATCCACGGGGATGCAAGTAAATCTCACCTCAGGTATTTGTAACATATCGCAAAGCAACAGGAATAGCACACAACAACAAGCAGCCATAGGAGTCGCCACCGTCGTGAACTGGTCTGGGGCCCGCCCAAGCATCTACCGGCCAGATTGATTCCAACCGAGGACGATAACAGAGCCCCGCCGCCGTCGTCAGCCCACGGGATTCTCCCAGGGGCGTCCTCTGACGGCGGCGAGCAAAGGAGATCGGAGATGAGAAACGTGCTGGGAAGAGATGAGATCGCCACCCGTGTCGCCCGTCCGGACGACGCGGGGGCCGTGGCAAAACTTATGTTCTCCGCTCGAGCTGTAGATGCTCATATATCTCACCCTTCAGTTCTACTCATCCTTTCAAAGCTTGATATATAATACTAGGTGCTAGCTTTTATTTCCTTCCAATCGTAGACCACGACTTGGCACATGCAGGAGGGCTTCATTTTTAGATGTTTCTTCGAGTTTTGCTAGAGTTTGTGTCCTGCTTAGGAAGATGAGACAGTGGATGTTCGCTGAAGATGGAATAAGGTTCTCTCCATCCAGCCCGCATCACGGTGATACGTCTAGCACCGTCGGTGGGCGTGTGGACGTGTGTCTCTAGTGGATCTATCTTTGGTGGACTTACTCGGATTATTTTTTTTGTCATTTTCTATGTTCGTGTGTCTTTAAGTTAGCTCTTTCCGATCTACGTTACTCTTCATCGGTGGCGGTTACTCTTCTGGTGCGCTGGTCCTATGGGACCTTAGCACGATGACTTTCTGACTATTTACTGCAAGAATTCATGCCCTGCTCCAGTGAGGGAGGGATAATGACGGCATTGCGTCTTCATCTCGCTTTAGTGTCTATAGTCGTCGCAAGGTGATCTAGGAATCTGGATGTAATTTCTGTAAATTTTGATGTTTTTTGTACTATCATGTTTGAAGATAATAGATTGGATATTTTTGGCAAAAAAAACACACAAGGGGTGGCCACGAGGAGAGCATCAAGTGTTAAATTTATTTAATCCCGTAGGATAGATTGGATCTTATGCCTAGAAATCAGATCACCTAATAGCATCAATCAGAGAGATAAAAGTAGGGTTCTTACCACCAATGGGAGCAGCCATTGGTGTAGGCGATGCGAAGTCCCGTGCCTTCTCGGTGCAGGCGTGATGCAGGCTCGGGGTAGATGTTCGCAGCGGGTAGCGGCGTCCCTCCGGGCGCCACCGGCACTGCCCTGGAACAGGGGCAGAACTTGGAGATGATCTTCCCGTCGTGCAGCGCTCCCCCAGATCGGTTAGGGTTTTGGGATGTGGGGAGCAGAAGTGAACCGTACGAGAACTTGTCTGTCGTAGGTGTTGGCTGCTCCCCCACCTTTTAATGTGCGCTGGCGATAGGGGACCGAAACCACAGTTGGTTAGGGTGCCCCCGATCAGGGTGCGTAAGGTGGGATCGAGGGGCACGAACGTTGGTTCGTGACCTCCCTGTTCCCTCTTTAAGGTAAGTTGTTTTGACCCTTTTATTTTCGTTTTGGCCCATTGGGCCTTTAGATCAATACCAACATTGTCCCCCTTGATCGTTAGGCTCAATAACTTTTGACCATTCTCCATAGGAATGATACACTAGAGTAAGGTGTTACAACAGCCAATGTAATGCCATTGAACCGCAATACTCATAGCACACATCCTACTTCAAAGTGAAATACATATTACTTTATGGGGAGTGGTTTATATTAGCGGTCCCATAATTCCAGAATCAAGAGGCTTCCAATAATCCCATGCCGGCTACATGCTCACGAAATATATTGGGTGGTAAGACTTTAGTGAGCGGATCTGCAAGCATACATGTCGTACTGATATGCTTAACATTAATAGTTTGATCCTGGATTCTATGCTGAACAACACGGTACTTTATGTCGATGTGCTTGGCAGCAGCACTTGACTTGTTGTTATTTGCATAGAAAACTGCGGGTTCATTATCGCAGTACAATGTCAGTGGTTTGGAAATGTTGTCAACCACTTTAAGTCCGGGAAGGAAATTCTTTAGCCATACAACCTGCCCAGTGGCCTCAAAACATGCTAGATATTCTGCCATCATCGTAGATGAGGCAACTATAGTTTTCTTGGAGCTTTTCCACGATATGGCTCCTCCAGCGAGTGTGCATATATAACCTGACGTGGATCTCTTACTATCCACACACCCGGCAAAATCAGAGTCCGAGTAACCAATAACTTCCAGGTTATCCGACTTTCTATATGTAAGAATGAAATTTTTAGTACCTTGCATATAACGCAAAACTTTCTTTGCGGCCTTCCAGTGGTCCGGTCCTGGATTAGATTGAAATCTGCCAAGCATCCCGGTTACAAAAGCTAAGTCGGGGCGTGTACAAACTTGAGCATACATGATGCTTCCAACAGCTGAAGCATAAGGAACCGACTTCATCTGATCAGTTTCATTTTGGTTCCTCGGACATTGGAATGTCCCAAACTTATCACCCTTGACTATGGGGGCAGGTGAGGAAGAGCACTTATGCATATTGTATTTCTTTAGTACTCTCTCAAAGTATGCCTCTTGTGATAGTCCTAATGTACCTTTGGACCTATCTCGATGAATCTCAATGCCAAGGACATACGAGGCTTCACCGAGATCCTTCATGTCAAATTTTGAGGACAAAAATCTCTTGGTCTCATGCAACATATCTTTATGGCTGCAAGCCAATAGAATATCGTCAACATAGAGGACTAAAATTGTGAACCTATTGCCTTTGAATTTAACATATATGCAATTGTCCACTTCATTTTCTTTAAAACCAAAAGTTCGAATAATCTCGTCGAACTTGAGGTACCACTGCCTTGAAGCTTGCTTCAAGCCATATATGGATTTCTTTAAATGACATGCCATGTGTTCTTTTCCTTCCACGACAAAACCTTCTGGTTGAGTCATGTAAACTTCTTCTTTTAAGTCACCATTTAAAAAGGCCGTCTTGACATCCATTTGATGCAGCTCCAAATCATAATGAGCTACAAGTGCCATGACAATTCTAAAAGAATCTTTAGTCGACACAGGCGAGAAGATATCCTTATAATCAATCCCTTCTCTCCGTGTATAACCTTTTGCTACAAGTCTCGCTTTGAACCTTTCAATGTTCCCTTTGGAATCATATTTGGTTTTGTAGACCCATTTGCAGCCTACCCTTTTGGCTCCATCAGGAACTTCTACTAAGTCCCAAACATCATTCGAGCTCATAGATTTCAGTTCGTGTTCCATGGCTACCAGCCATTTGGACGAGTCTTCACTTTTAGTGACTTCTTTATATGAGGTCGGATCTTGGGCCTTCCCTATGTCATTTTCATCCTCACACATGAAAGTGACATAATCACTAGAGATGGCCTTTTTCTTTTCTCGTTGTGATCTTCTCGTAGGCTCATTAGTATGCACATTTTCTCTTGCCCGAGAAGGTTGAGGATTAACATTGGGTTGAGGCTCATTATTTGGCTGAGGATCCTCATTATGTTGAGGGTCCTCGTCGGATTGATGATCCGCTTCAGGTTCGGGATCACCAGTAGGTGTCTCATGCATATTAGGCATAGGGATAAGGTTCTGTTGGATAGTCGGGGTTGGAACATATACCCGCTTCTCCTCAAGATCAATCGCCCTAACCTCAGTGATTTCATTATCCTCAAAAAACACCGCTTGCCTGGTTTGCACAAACTTGGTGGTATGACCTGGGCAATAAAAACGATATCCTTTTCCTCTATGAGGGTACCCAATGAAAAAACAACTAACTGTCTTTGGGTCTAACTTCTTAATATGTGGATTGAATACTTTAGCTTCAGCTGGGCAGCCCCACACACGCAAGTAATTCAAGCTCGGTTTCTTTCCCGCCCACATCTCATAAGGTGTGCTCGGTGCTGACTTAGTTGGAGCAAGATTCAGGATGTGTGCAGCTGTTTTCAATGCCTCCATCCAAAGGCTTACTGGTAAGTTTGCATGACTAAGCATGCTACGTACCATATCCATAAGAGTGCGGTTGCGACACTCAGCGACGCCATTTTGCTGAGGTTCACCAGGCATTGAATATTGGGCAACAATTCCATTTTCAGCTAGATATTTCGCGAATGGTCCGGGAATTTGCCCATAAGGAGCATGTCTGCCATAATATTCTCCCCCGCGATCAGACCGTACTACTTTGATCTTTTGGTTGAGTTGATTTTCAACCTCGGCTTTATAAATCTTAAATTTTTCCAAAGCTTCGGATCGATCATGTATGGGGTAAATGTAGCCATAGCGAGAGAAATCATCTGTGAAGGTAATGAAGGAATCAAAACCATCCATAGACTTTATGTTAAAAGGTCCGCATATGTCAGTATGAATTAGTTCAAGGACTGTTGTGGCTCTTACTGCTCCTTTCTTAATTTTTTTAACATATTTTCCCTTAATACAGTCAATACAATTGCCTGCATCAGAGAAATCTAATGGATGAAGTATTTCTACTTTAATCAATCGTTCCATTCTCCCCCTGGAAATGTGGCCCAAACGACGATGCCACAATTTCGAAGAAGGATTGATACTTCTCCCATTCTTTTCATGATTGCGTTCATTCATATTCATCTCGCAGAGATTCACACGCATAGGATAACTGGAAAGATTTAACATATAAAGTTTGCCTCGTCGGACGGCGAGACCAACATCCTTATTACAATACTTTAAAAAACATTGTTTCTCCCCGAAGGTACAATGAAATCCAAAATCATCTAAACATGAAACTGAAATCAAATTCCTACTCAAAGTAGGCACATAAAGAACGTCCTTGAGCTGAAGTAGGAAGCCAGTGTGCAACTTCAAAGTGAGGGAGCCCACGGCTTCAACTTCAGCCTCCTTCCCATTCGCGACATTAAGTCTTCTTGTTCCCTTTAGGGTGTGGCTTATATGGAATCCCTGCAAAGAATTCGCGACATGAACAGTCGCACCTGAGTCAATCGACCATGTAGATTTAGAAAAATCGACATATAGAGATTCATCTACAAGAGTGATCTCATCATTACCCTTTTTATTCAGCCACTTAAGAAAACCTGGACAGTCCGCCTTAACATGATTTGGCTGCTTGCAAAAATTGCAAAGTTTTTCTTCAGCGGCATTTGTAAGATTAGTTGAAGTAGCCGTTGGAGGAGCGGAACGTGAACAACTTGCCTCGTTGCATTGCTTAGGCTTTGGAGAATTCTTTTTGGAATACTGCTTTTTGTTGGGGACATAATTGTTATGATCATTATTATCATGCTTCCTCTTTGCAGAGTTAACATGGAGAGCTTGATCTTTCTGCTCACTCTTCATTCTCTCTTCCTCCTGAACACAATGAGCAATGAGTTCAGATAGTTTCCATTTGGTTTCGAGAGAGTTATAGTTTATCTTGAATGGGTTGAACTGTGAGGGTAGTGACCTAAAAACTAGGAGCACAAGAAGCTCTTCGTTCAAGTCACACTTCATGGTTTTAAGCCTTGCCGCAGGATTGCTCATGCCCAAAATATGCTCCCTCACATTTCCATTTCCTTCATATTTTGCAAGCAGCTTGTGCAAAAGCTCATCTGCATACACTTTCTCTGAGCCTTTAAATTGTTCTTCCACTGATTTCAAATATTCGGCAGCACTTTCATGTGACGCCCGAAGATCGACGTCCCAGAAGATTCCAGAAGATTCCAGATGTTCCGGGTTCTCCCGTGTGTTTCTTTTATGCTTGTGTTATTTATTTTGCATTTCATCATGTCATCATGCCATCATGTCATTAATCTTTGCATCTCAACCTAAATAAATTGTGTGGACCTTCGGTCCATTTAAATCGAGGGAAGGATGACTTCTCTTTATAACATATACTCCCAATATTTAGGGAGCTATATTAAATATTCCATTTGTTTGGAATTAACCCAAACACACTTGCAAATTCCCATGCCTATTCCATCTCAAGTTTGACTTCAAAACCTTTGCCTACAACTCATGTCTTTTTTTTCGAGGATCCTCCAAAAATGTGAACATTTTTGGACACTTCAAAATCCTAGTCTTTGATCAAGCCATTTGAATTAAATTCAAAGGAATTTGAATTTAATTTCCAATCACGCCACTTCTATTTTTCTATGATCAAACTCATTTTTTGCGAGTCCAGAGAAATTGCCCTCTTGCCCAAACTCTACCCCTAACCCCCCCCCCTCTTTCTTTTCTTTTAATTCTCGGTTTGTTTATTTTTTCTCTTAAGAAAGAGAGAGAGGCAGTAGTTGCCACAACCAGTCAATCTGGCCGGCCCATCCTTGCTCCAGCCAGCCGCCGGCCTCCTTTTGGCCCGGGCCGCTGCGGCCTCCCTCCCAGCCGGCCCAATTCCCCCTCCTGGCCCAACTCCACCCCGTAACCCTAGCCCGAGTCGCTCCTCCCTCTCTCCCTCAGCCGCCGCACTCCCACCGACCGCTCGACCCCCTCGTCCACATCTTCCCTTCGCCCGACCCCGAACCATCCTCCCATCGAGCCATCGACCCCGCACCCTCGTCGCAGCCTCGATCCCGTTTCCCCTCGCTCCCCCGTCGCCTCCTTCCCCTCCTCGCGTCGCCGAGCCAGCGCCAGCACTTCTCCCCGCGCGGAGCCACGCCATGGCGTCCCTCCCCTCGTCCAGCCAGCGGCCGCCGTCGGACTCCTCCTCCGCGCCAGGAGCCCCAGCGCCGCGTCGCGCCGTCCTCCGCCCTGCTTCCTCGTCCCCAGCGGCGCGCCCCTCCTCCAGCCGTGCGCCTCACCCTGCCTCGCCTCCAGCCTCGGCCAGGGAGCGCCGGCGCCGCCAAGGCCTCGCCTCCAGCGCCCGAGGGCTGGCCAGCGCGCGCCATCCACCGCGCCTGTGCTCGTGGCTCTGCCTCCTGGTCGAGCAGAGGACGCGCCGCAGCGCTGATACGTCCAAAACGTATCTATAATTTCTGCTTGCTCCATACCACTTTTGGGTGATATTGCTATGATATTCATACACTTCCATACACCTTTGATCATATTTGGACTAACTTACTAATCCAGTGCACCCCAGTGCCAGTTTCTGTTCTCGGCTGTTTTTGTATTTCAGGTTTTCACGTTTCGAGAACTGCCCAGAAAAATACAGAAAAATTATATAAAAAATCAGCGATCCGGGAACGACACTGCTTCCGAAGGGCAGCCTGGGGGGGCACAGGGGCTCCAGGCGCCCTGTGGGCGCCCCCCCTGGGCCGCGCCGGGGGGGCGCCTCGGCCCCCCGAGAGCCCCACGGTGCCCTACTTTGGCATATATTTAAAGGGTTCCCCGTAACCCTTGAAACAGGACTTCTTTTCGCGATCCCATCTCTGTTCCGCCGCCGCCGCCGCTTCCAAGATCGGGAGCACTAGGAGAACTCTTCCCGGCACCCTGCCGGAGGGGAGGATCACCACCGGGAGCTTCTCCACCACCATGGACGCCTCCCGGATGACTCGTGAGTAATCTCCCTTGGACCATGAGTCCATGACCAGTAGCTATGTGATGTTCTCCTCCCGTTCTTGTGCTTCACTAATTAGTCCTCGTGAGCTGCCCTACATGATCGAGGCACCTATGTAATCCTTATGCTGTTGCTATGTTGAGTTTGCTGGGATCCGATGGATTATGAGATTATGTTCAGATTGATCTTGAGTAATATATTTGATTCACCTCTTTTATATTTTAGTTCATAAGTAATTCTTGCATGTTCTCCGTTGTTATTTATTGCTTTGGCCGAGTAATAGGTAGTGACTCCAAGAGGGAACGTTATGCTCGATTGTGGGTTCATGCCCCTCGATGACTAGCTTGAGTGACAGAAGCATGAGTCTAGGGGATGTGCTGTTGCCACAAGGGGGAAAACAACGGTGCTTGTGCCCGCGGGTGCAAGGATTGTTTACTTTACGCAAAGTTCTTTTAATGCAGTTGTCTGTTGCATTGAGTTTACACTATGGGTGGGACTCGCAACTTAATACCAGCGAGATGTTCTGGATAGATATCTCAAGGTGGATGATTAGTAGTAGATATTGATGGATTTCGGTCTACTTACTTTGGCGTACCGCCCATGCTTTGAACCTCAACCTTTCTTGCAATGTAGTCAGCATTGGTTTGCGTTCGTGGTCCTGTCAATTGCCCAGCTGTAATTTGTTTACCTCGCATAGCTGTTTTATCGTCTTTTGGGAGAGAGACATCACTAGTGAACATCATGAGACTCCGGTCCATATTACCATCATTGATCACATCCACTATTTACTTTTCGCTATTTTATTTACTATTGCAAAACACTATCTATCCCTACTATCATATTGCTTTTAACCCTTTGTGAACTACAAGGCCGGAGAGATTGACAACCTCTCTGTACTCGTTGGGAGCGAAGTTATTTGTATCTGTGTGCAGGTCCACGTTGATTGCTAATTGCGCCGTTAGCAGTTGACACCTACCTGTTGAACCTAGGAGTCTCTGGGGATTCGATCCTTGGCATCTTTGCTAGTGGAAAACACTTCTACTTACTGCATCTTACACCTTCCACTTGGGGTAACCAACGAGGGGTTCGAGGCCCATCAAGGAGTATTTTCTGGCGCCGTTGCCGGGGACTCCACTCTTCAGGATAGGGGAGTTGCATGCTATCTTTTACCTTTGCTTTTTAGTCTTGTTAGTTTACCTTTCAGTTTTCTTTATGTCTTTTCACTAGTTGTCCTTATGGACAACCCTATTATTGGATCACTGCTTGCGGGAAGACGCCCCACACCTGTGGTGGTTGATCCTCCCCCTATTGAAATTGTGCCTTATAAAATACCAGCTGGTATTATCAATTATGTTTTGGCTAATCGTTACGCAGGAGACAGACATCCCGGTGAACACTTGCTATATCTGTCACAACTATGCTCATTATTTAAGCTTGCAGGTGTATCGAGGGAGTTTGTCATGAGGAAATTGTTTGTCGTATCACTTACAGATAAAGCTTCAGATTGGTATGGGCTTCTCGATAACTCACACTTGCTGGACTGGCTGGAGCTTATGTCTCTCTTTTATACTAAGTTTTATCCTCTTCATGATGCTTATGTGGAGAGTAAGAGTACCTTTTTGCATGTGGATCATGGTAACAATGCTTTATGTTATGCTTATATTGTTGAGTTTATTCGTGATCCCACTGAAAATTATTATGAGAAGGGAACATATGCTTATAGATATTTCAATAATATCAAGTTCCCTCTCTTTGTGTTGAAGGTTTTGAAGATGCACTTGTTTTGTCTTCCTATGCTTATTGCTTTGTGCTTCAATGAATTATTCTATTGCAATATTCCTATGCATAGGAAGCATGTTAGGCTTAAATGTGTTTAGTATTTGCTTCTTGATGCTCTCTTTTGTTCTTCAATTCTTATTCCTACAAGAGCATCATTAAAGTCTTATGCCTAGCTTAAAGGCATAAAAGAAAGCGCTTTTGGGAGGCAGCCCACATGAATAATTTTTTTGCTTTTGTTGTGTCTTGATGTTGTTTACTTCTGTAGCATCATCATTGTATCTTTGCTTTCCATATTTGTGCCAAGTATAGCCTCTGATTGCTAGAAAGTTCAAAAGTTGCGAGGTGCTGTCCAGGAAACAGATTATGTCCTTGGATAGAAAAATTCGTATAAAATCACCAGTTCATCTTTTTGGTCTGAATTTTTTCGAAAGCGTTCTCTATATAATTGTCTTTCGTGCGTCAGTTCTGAGTTTTTTGATTTGAGTTGCAGAAGTATCCCGAACAGGTCAATTACTGCCTGCTGTTCTGTTTTTCACAGATTATGTCCTGTTTTGCCTTACCTTCACTTTGCAAATTAAGAACTTGCTTTTTCTTTGCAAAAACCTTTTGGCAATCTTAAGAAACAGTAGAACTTCAAGAATATCCTTATTTCCAGCAAGGTATAATTATTTTATTAAGGGTACTAACCTCGCTAATCAGATTATGATGAGTTATGTATGAAGGGAGTTTTCAAGTGTGCGACGGAAGATGATAAAAAGATTCAGGAGTGTCAAGCGCTCAAGCTTGGGGATGCCCCCGTGCACCCCTAAGAAATATTCAAGGAGACTCAAGCGTCTAAGCTTGGGGATGCCCCCCGTGCATCCCCTTCTCCATCAACATTATCAGTTTGTCTTTCGTACCGCTATATTTTTATCACTTCATGTGTTATGTGCTATGCTTGGAGCATCTTGCTTTTAGTTTTCTTTTTAGTTTTTCATAACGAGTCGGAACCCAGCATTCCTTTATGTGGGAGAGTAAGGGAGAGAAACACGCTCCACTTCTACCTAGAACATTACATAGAATTTTCATGTCTATCTATGTTGTGTGTGTTCTTTATCTTTTAATAGCTACTATCATACTTTGCTCTTAGTATTCATGCTTATCTCTTCAAGAGCTTTTATTTAGTTGGTTGCTTGAACTCTCTTTAATTACCATGCTCATCTTATTAAGAGAGTTTACTTCCGTTGCATTGGTTAATGTGTCTATGATAAAGATGCTACTTTCATGATGGTGCTTAGTAGTTCAGGTTTTCTTATGGTTAATCTCGAATAGCTGGGGGGTTCCTAATGTGTCATTGGAGTACCAACTTGGTTTGTTTGCCTATGATGTGGTATGGTTTAGTAATATCTTCCTTCGAGAATTTATTTTGATTGACTTGGCGTATGCTCACGCATATTTAAGACTGTAAAGAAAGTCTATCAAGCCTTGGTGATCTTTTGTTTCTAAGTAGCGATATAACTACCATGCCTGATTCAATATTGCTTTGTCGCTCTGCATGATTATGACCGTCATTGCTCTCTTAGTTGGTCGCTCCCAGTCTTTTGCTAACCTCCACCTGCACTAAGCAAATTAACCATGCAATACATAGCTCATGGGAAAGTAGCCTGAAAACTATTGTGGTAAAGAATATGTTGCTTATGTATCTTATTTCTTATGAGTTGCTTGCTGAGCGGTAACCATGTTTTTGGGGACGCCATCAACTGTCACACTTTTGTTGAATATCATGTGAGTTGCTATGCATGTTCGTCTTATCTGAAGTAATGGTGATTTACCGTGGGTTGAATTAATATGCATATTGTTAGAGAAGAACATTGGGCCGCCAACCAAAGCCATGCATCATGGTGGAAGTTTTAGCTTGGACCTTAATCCTCAATCTCTCATGAGAATATGCTTATGCATTAAAGAGGAGTCCATCATCTATTTTCTATGTTGTCCCGGTATGGATGTCCTCAAGTTGAGATCTATCAAAAACGAGAAATCAAATGCGATCTATCTCCTTGGACCTTTGTACAGGTGGCATAGAGGTACCCCTTTGTGACACTTGGTTAAAACATATGCAATGCAATGATAACCCATGGGGATCCGAGCTAATTAGAACAAGGAGCGAGCACTATTGGTATTCGATGCATGAGGCTTGCAACTTATAAGATGTTTTATACATGACACATATGAAGTACTACTACCGTTGACACAATTGCTTCGATGTTTCAAAATAAAAAGCTCTAGCACTTCAAGCATCAACTACTGAGAGCATGATTGTCATTCTGAGTGTAATGTGCATTGTCCCAAAGTAGCATTGTCTTTTGCATGATTGCGATATCGTTTATTCTGAAATGATTGTATCTAGTCATCACTTAAACCTTGAAGGTGCCCCTGCACTTATGTTTTGCATCACTAAAGGGGGCAAGCTAGATATCACTTTATCATATTTGCACATCATGTTCATTGCAAATCTTTTTGATGTTTCAGTTTCATGTTGTAAAACTTTCAGTCATTTGTGATTTTCTCTTGAGACAACTTAATTACTTTAGAATCATTGTCTCAGTAAGCTTTTGTCATATGACTATGAGAAAGTCTTATATGGTTAATAGCATGTCACCATAGAAATTATTCTTGTTATCATTTACCTACTCGAGGACGAGCAGGAATTATGCTTGGGGATGTTGATACGTCCAAAACGTATCTATAATTTCTGCTTGCTCCATGCCACTTTTGGGTGATATTGCTATGATATTCATACACTTCCATATACTTTTGATCATATTTGGACTAACTTACTAATCCAGTGCACCCCAGTGCCAGTTTCTGTTTTCGGCTGTTTTTGTATTTCAGGTTTTCACGTTTCCGAAGGGCAGCCTGGGGGGGGCCACAGGGGCTCCAGGCGCCCTGTGGGCGCCCCCCCCCCCCCCCTTGGCCGCGCCGGGGGGGGCGCCTCGGCCCCCAGAGAGCCCCCCGGTGCCCTACTTTGGCATATATTTAAAGGGTTCCCCGTAAACCTTGAAACAGGACTTCTTTTCGCGATCCCATCTCTGTTCCGCCGCCGCCGCCGCTTCCAAGATCGGGAGCACCAGGAGAACTCTTCCCGGCACCCTGTCGGAGGGGAGGATCACCACCGGGAGCTTCTCCACCACCATGGACGCCTCCCGGATGACTCGTGAGTAGTCTCCCTTGGACCATGAGTCCATGACAAGTAGCTATGTGATGTTCTCCTCCCGTTCTTGTGCTTCACTAATTAGTCCTCGTGAGCTGCCCTACATGATCGAGGCACCTATGTAATCCTTATGATGTTTCTATGTTGAGTTTGCTGGGATCCGATGGATTATGAGATTATGTTCAGATTGATCTTGAGTAATATATTTGATTCACCTCTTTTATATTTTAGTTCATAAGTAATTCTTGCATGTTCTCCGTTGTTATTTATTGCTTTGGCCGAGTAATAGGTAGTGACTCCAAGAGGGAACGTTATGCTCGATTGTGGGTTCATGCCCCTCGATGACTAGCTTGAGTGACAGAAACATGAGTCTAGGGGATGTGCTGTTGCCACAAGGGGGAAAACAACGGTGCTTGTGCTCGCGGGTGCAAGGATTGTTTACTTTACGCAAAGTTCTTTTAATGCAGTTGTCTGTTGCATTGAGTTTACACTATGGGTGGGACTCGCAACTTAATACCAGCGAGATGTTCTGGATAGATATCTCAAGGTGGATGATTAGTAGTAGATATTGATGGATTTCGGTCTACTTACTTTGGCGTACCGCCCATGCTTTGAACCTCAACCTTTCTTGCAATGTAGTCAGCATTGGTTTGCGTTCGTGGTCCTGTCAATTGCCCAGCTGTAATTTGTTTACCTCGCATAGCTGTTTTATCGTCTTTTGGGAGAGAGACATCACTAGTGAACATCATGAGACTCCGGTCCATATTACCATCATTGATCACATCCACTATTTACTTTTCGCTATTTTATTTACTATTGCAAAACACTATCTATCCCTACTATCATATTGCTTTTAACCCTTTGTGAACTGCAAGGCCGGAGAGATTGACAACCTCTCTGTACTCGTTGGGAGCGAAGTTATTTGTATCTGTGTGCAGGTCCACGTTGATTGCTAATTGCGCCGTTAGCAGTTGACACCTACCTGTTGAACCTAGGAGTCTCTGGGGATTCGATCCTTGGCATCTGTGCTAGGGGAAAACACTTCTACTTACTACATCTTACACCTTCCACTTGGGGTAACCAACGAGGGGTTCGAGGCCCATCAAGCGCCCTCGCCTCCTATGTTTGGTCCCGATGGACCTCGGAATCATGTGCACTTCCAGTGCCGTTGCTCGCCGCCGCACGTTGCTCCGGGTCCGGCAGACCTCTTTTCCCTGCAGGTGCCCAGAACCTACAGAAACTTGAACGGCTCCGAACCAGCACTTGTTTTTGGCCTTTTGCCGTTGCCAAGTCCCGTACCCGGATCGCCAAGCTCCATCTCCGATGATTTTTCTCCAAGTGCCGAGATGACCCCGTACCTCTACTGCCATCTACGAGTTTGCAAGTACCACGACGTCGACGACCCTCAAGTTCGACTACACGGCGAAACGTCAAGTACCACTACCGTCGCAAGAACGAGAACCCCCAAGTACCACGACACCAACCCAAACATCTACGGGAAAACGAGCTCCGTGAACGACTACCCTCGCCTCGAAGACGTCCGGTGTCGCGACAAGTTCCCCTACCGATGACCGCGGACGGCTACTTCCTCTACGACCCTCGAGTACAACTACACACGAGAACCGCGAGTACCACTACATCAATGTGTACCTCTACCATCGCCGAGGACCCATGTAATGCAGCGTCAAGTTCGACTACCGTCGCCGTGTACCACTACTTCCTCTACTTCCTCTACGACCTCGAACCGCCCCGTGAACGAACGTTCCGAAGGTATAACCCCGTGACGATGACCCGTGGAATGCATGTGTTGTATGAGATGTTTCCCTTGTGTGCACCGTGCCCGTTTCGCCTTTTGTCATGCTCCTCGGTTGCCTCGTCGCCGACTCGTGGGAACCCGGTGACGGGATCACCCCACCTTTTCATCTTGTTCGACTTGCTCACGCCACCTTTCTTTTGCACCGGTCTCTCAATGAGTACCGGAACCGAATTGTTGTGTTGCATCAATTTCGGATTGTTGCCGTGGCACCCTTTCCTTCCACCACGGGACATATACTCCTTATCTCTTCATGTTCACTTTTAATAAAAATTGCATAAAACTTGATCATGTCATCCGCATCATGTTAACAACATTTAAAACATGTGAATTGTTGTTGCTTAAAAATTGCTAAACATGCTCATGGGGATTTTCCGGAATTGTTGTTGTTTTTCCGGCCTCATTTAAATTGCCTAAATAGGTAGTTTGTTTTTGCTTCACCTCTTGCCATGTTAACAAACATTTAATCTTGTCTTGTAATTAAACGAGAGTCAATTAAATAAATAAAATGTGGTGTTTCGTCAATATGCAACTCGTTGCATATTGAGCTCCACTTAACTTGTAGTACTTGTTTGTGCACTTTGCCATGCCATGCATAATTAAACATGACATGCATCATACTTGGATGTGCATCGTATGCCATGTTTATGCATGTGTGTTTACCGTGTTGTTTGCTTCTTTCCGGTTGCTTCTCTTGTTAGCTTCGGTTTCGTTCCGGAGTTGTGAGGATTCACTCGACTATGTTGCTCCGTCTACTTCATGGATCCGTTCTTCTTCCTTGCGGAATCCCAGGCAAGATGATCATACCCTTGGATACCTTTACTACCATTGCCATGCTTAGTTGTCTCGATGCTATCGTTACATGTCGCGCTACCCATCTTTTTATGTCAGCCTCTCCTTGTTGCCATGAAACCTCTAACCTTTGAAACCTTCCTAGCAAAACCATTGTTTGGCTATGTTACCCGCTTGCTCAGCCCCTCTTATAGCGTTGTTAGTTGCAGGTGAAGATGAAGATCGTTCCAGGTGGGAACTTGTTGTTGGAATATCACAATATCTATAATTATTATTAACACACCTATATACTGGGCATGGGTGGAAGGCTTGGCCTTTTGCTCGGTGTTTTGTTCCACTCATGCCACCTTAGGCGCCGATAAACCGGCATTATGTTCCTTGATTTTGCGTTCCTTACACGATGGGTGGATGGGGACCCCTTGACAGTTCGACTTTGAATAAAACTCCTCCAGCAAGGCCCAACATTGGTTTTAATTTGCTCATAATAACAACTTAATTAATTAATTAATTGCATAGGGGGTCATGTCCCCGGATTCTTAATTCTACATAACAGGGGGGGGCCAGTGCTGAAGGTGTTGGTCCCAAACGGGCAACCTGCGGGGCCACCACGGGGAAACTCGAGGATTGGTTTTACTCGTAGCTTGTCCCATCCGGTTGTGGCCTGAGACGAGATACGCGCGGCTACTATCAGGGTGTCGGCACGCCGGGAGGTCTTGCTGGACTTGTTTTACCATTGTCGAAATGTCTTGTGCACCGGGATGCCGAGCCTGATCGGATTTCCCTAAGATAAGGGGTGATGATATTATATTTATCACTTCAGCTAATCGTGAGAGCTTGTGATCGGCTAAGTTGGGACACCCCTGCAGGGTTATAATCTTTCGAAAGTCGTGCCCGCGGTTATGTGGCAGATTGGAATTTGTTAATCTCCGGTTGTAGAAAACTTGTCAGAGGATCCGAAGTAAAACACACAACTGTGTGAGTAACCGTGACTGTCTCTTTTCACTTTGAGAAGAGAACACGGTGGGGTTATGTTTGCCTCGTAAGTAGTTCAGGATCTTTAGCGATCACTACTAGTTTGCGACAGTTTGCGTAGATGCTCATCTTATTCTTGTACTCGTTAGTTAGCCACCATATATTTTGCTTAGCCGCTGCTGCAACCTCACCATTTTAACTCTTCCTACCCATAAAGCTTTGCTAGTCTTGATACCCATGGTTATGGGATTGCTGAGTCCTCGTGGCTCACAGATACTACAACACCTGATGCAGGTTCAGCCGAGAATGATGCAGGAGCTGGTTCAAGTACTCCACTGGGAGCTCGATGAAGAGAGTGGTCGTATGCTTGTGACATGTTTCGACGGTCAGTAGTGGTTTCTACTAGGGGCGATTCGGACCTGTGGCTTTATGTTTTGGTATCTTTCTTTTGAATCTTCGCCCGTAGTCGGGTTGTGATGTTTTGAATGATGTTTTGCTTATGTAATGTATTGTGTGAAGTGGCGAGTGTAAGCCAACTATCTCCTTTTGCAATTTCATCCCTATTTTACATGAGTCGTGCAAAGATACCAAACTTGAGATCATTCCAGAATGGGCTTATACCTTTAAGTCATGCCTCGACATGTAGGAGGTATAGTCCCATCCTGGGCATTACAAGTTGGTATCAGAGCCTTCTCCGACCTAGGAGCCCCCACTGATTAATCGAATCATTGACGGTTGAGTCTAGGCACACACTTGAAAATGTTTGAGTCATATATATATATATATATATATATATATATATATATATATATATATATATATATATATATATATATATATATATATATATATATATATATATATATATATATATATATATATCGGAGAGTAGGATTTCTTTTGCTCCTTATCTCTTTTCACTCTGGTGAGGACTCCTGACGATTACTCTTGTCTCTTCTACTCTCAAAAATTCACCAAATTTTTTTTAGGATCACGCGAGTATTGTTTGGATTGTTCCGATGTCTTTGTGACGAGAACATTGTTCTCGATGCCTCCTGTCATTAGGGGTTGTGGCAGTGTCCCGGGGAGTTGAGCTCTGAGGTGTTGTCGTCACAAATATATCGCATCAGTTCTAGAATACTTAAGACGGCCGACATCGAAAACTCTCCTATGCGGTTAGTGGCAAGATAACCCCGACATCACCCAGTACTGGGGAGGTAGTTCGGGAGTATTGCCATAGCTTGTATAGTAGATGCGTTTCGAAGGTCTGAGGTAAACGGTTTCCGTGAAAGACTGGTTATGTGTTGAAGGATGGATACAGCTGGATGTAGGTTTAGAGTTGATTGCGCGGTGCTTCCCCTGTATCCCCAACACCCGATTGCATAACTGGAAACTTTCGGAAATTAATAGGTGGGTTCATCTAGTAGTTCTAGGCATTCTTCCAACGAGTGCATGATATGAAGTTCGGGGTTCTACATTGAGTGAAGTGGTATTATGGCCGATGTTCCGATCGGGAGTTGCATCTTAAAGGGTCCTTGGCTATGCTGATCCGGGGATTGCAAAACCCTTTTGTAACACGTTCCATGAGCTTTCAGCACGAATATGTCGAACGAAGCTTCTATCTTGTATTTGTTCTATCTGCTCCTTGTTGTTTTTTATTTACTTTTGTTTTCTAAGTGGCTTCTCGACAAGTTGATGTACCCACGGAATTCATTCGTTCAATTCTTTGTTCGGATGCTATTGTGAAGATCCTATTGCAACATATCTATCCTTATTTTCGTTTTGATTCTGGTATTCGAGTTGCTTCGATGTCAAATGTTGATTCCATACCTTTCCTAATCGGCGTTCTCATATCGCTATGGGAGTTCTAGTCCTTCTTGATCATCAAGCTTTTCATGTTAATCCTTTTTCAACCGGTGTGTCTTCTCTTCAAGTTATTCCATACGGACGCCGTTGAGAAATCCGACGATTTGTCTGTTTCATTCATCCCAAGTTGTCTTTGTTTTACCCGCCCTCCCACCCTTCTTCTTCTTGGAGCCAAAAAAATTCTCAAGTGAAATATCCATTTTATTCATGTGATATTTCTACATTCTTTTCCTTCAATGTTCTTATCCAGTGATTTATCGTGAAGATGCTCAAGAGCTTCAAGTTCATCATTCTTTTGTTCTCAAATTCTGCCGGTGGATGTAATTCAAGAATTCGGTGTTGATCTTATCCTTTTTCCTCTTTTCACAATGCTTTCTTATTCCGGTGCTCCAATTAATCATTCTCCTCTTGCTATTCATATCCGGAGTGCTGAAGATTCATAATTCCATTCTTAATCCGTTCAAATTATTTTTTGAGGATTGTTATCTTATTCAAGCCATTTAATTCAACCGGTGCAATATCTCTTAAACAATCTTTTCCAACGGTGATTTCTTTAGTGGGCCCTAACCCACAGGTCTTTTCCCAGGATCTTACCTGGCTCTTCTATTTTTTCCGGAGTTATACTCAAATTCTTTTCAAAGTGTGACGTAAGAATGGATTACATCAGTCATCTGCCTTCTCCAAGATCGCTTTCAAATTCTTTTCATCATTGGTTCAACCTTTTTAATTCTTCATTCCGGAGTGCTCAACAATTCTTATGGCATTTCTCGTCTTCATTCTCAACATTTGGAGAACGGAGAAGAGTTTCTCTTAATCTTGGCCCGTTCTCTTGATGAGTTGTGGTTCTAGCTTCATGCCATCCTCATTATTGTTCCGTTTGTGAGGAATTCTTTTCATACCCATCCGAAGCATTTCATGAATTCTTTTCTTTGTGATCCTCCGAAGGCCATCATTTCAGAAGATTCTTCGTTCACAGTTTTCAACTTCGACCTCCAAATATTATTCATTGATGTCTCTTCATTCGTCTCCATATTCTACCGGTGGTTCGTTCAAGATTACTCTTTCGTTGTTATCGTATCAATTCATTTGTTCTTTTCATAATCCTACCGGTGCTTTGTTGAATAATTATCCGAGGTTGTGCTAGATCTCTCTTTAATTCTTTGCAACGAGAATAAGTAGTATGCAAATCCGTTTGCTTGTCATCAATTTAATTTGGTGAAGGATAAGCATACAATAAATCTTATTCTTATTTCCCCGAAGTGACTAATCTCTTTTCCGGAGCTTGTTCATCATATCATATTCTCGGTCCTAAGTTGTTCATCTTGTTTTCCGGAGCTTCAAGTTATTTCTGTTATATCATTTCAAAGCTCCAACTAATTCATCATAGGCCTTGAATCTTATTATTTTCATCTTTCACTTGTCATGCTTTCATTACCGGAGTTCTCATGGTGGTTCATCATCATTTAATTCATCCTTGAAGTCTTCATCAAGATTCTTGTTGAAGCTCAAGCATTCTTCATCATGCTTTCCAATTGCAATCCTTTCTACCTTATCTTTGAGATGGTGGTATGCCATTTTTGACAATTTTCCTTCATGTTTCATGATTCACAAGTTGTCAGGAATGAGATATTTAAACCCATCATTTTTCTTTGTTCAGGAGATCTTTCCAACCATTCAATTATTCGTTGGAGTAATCTTGGGTTGTATTTCACCTAAAAGCTTTCCCTAAGGATTGTTACTATTATGGTGCTTATAAATGACCCAAGTTCAACATTTATCATTCCGGTGAAATAAGTTTATCGTCTCCTTGTTGATCTCAATCCAATCAAATATTCCATTAGTGGCTGGTTGTCACCTCTTAATTTTGAGATGTTTTCCATAAGCCCACATCAAGCTTTCATTTCGTGTTGATTTTTCCATCAACTCCGTTCAGCCCTTCTTCGTAAGGATGTTTTTCATATTCAATTGTCGGAGAAGTTGCATTTTTCTTCTCCGTTCTTTCTTTTCAACGATCTAGCATATAATCTTTCATTCCGGAGGCATTGCGATGTTGCTCTCTCTTGACCATCATCTCGTTTTTATCAAGATCATGTTCTTTCCCTTGCTTATCTTTAACCGGAGTGTTGTATTCTTCATTCAAGTTCCATCATCTTATCTAGTTTTGCCTCTCCTTTTAACCGGAGTGATGTCTGAATTCTTTCTTACCCCTTGTGCCATTCTTTCAATTGTTTCGGAGGCAATATGTTGTTCATTTCAGCAAGTATCATTCCAACTTGGCAAGTTCTTGTTCATTTCCTTCCATTTTCAGACGGAGTGCTGTCCAAATTCTGTCATTCTTATTCCTTGGCTACACCGTTGCAGTTTCATATTCTTTTGGTTCGTAAGCTCTTGCTTCATGTCTTTCAACCTTCAAGGTTCTCATAATGCTCCTTAGTACTCTTTCTAACGGAGTGTTTTCATATTCGTTCATCTCCGTTGTATTCTTCTTTCAACTTGTTCTACCTCTCAGGTTCGTGGTTTCACTCGTTTGTCCAAGAAGCAACTTTGTTTTACCTCTTCTTTTCGTTTTTATCCGGTGCTATCTCTAGGATCTCGGGTCGAGATCCTCTGTTAGTGTGGGAGAGTTGTGACGCCCGAAGACCGACGTCCCAGAAGATTCCGGAAGATTCCAGATGTTCTGGGTTCTCCCGTGTGTTTCTTTTGTGCTTGTGTTATTTATTTTGCATTGCATCATGTCATCATGCCATCATGTCATTAATCTTTGCATCTCAACCTAAATAAATTGTGTGGACCTTCGGTCCATTTAAATCGAGGGAAGGATGACTTCTCTTTATAACATATACTCCCAATATTTAGGGAGCTATATTAAATATTCCATTTGTTTGGAATTAACCCAAACACACTTGCAAATTCCCATGCCTATTCCATCTCAAGTTTGACTTCAAAACCTTTGCCTACACCTCATGTCTTTTTTTTCGAGGATCCTCCAAAAATGTGAACATTTTTGGACACTTCAAAATCCTAGTCTTTGATGAAGCTATTTGAATTAAATTCAAAGGAATTTGAATTTAATTTCCAATCCTGCCACTTCTATTTTTCTATGATCAAACTCATTTGTTGCGAGTCCAGAGAAATTGCCCTCTTGCCCAAACTCTACCCCTAACCCCCCCTCTTTCTTTTCTTTTAATTCTCGGTTTGTTTTTTTTTCTTAAGAAAGAGAGAGAGGCAGTAGTTGCCACAACCAGTCAATTTGGCCGGCCCATCCTTGCTCCAGCCAGCCGCCGGCCTCCTTTGGGCCCGGGCCGCTGCGGCCTCCCTCCCAGCCGGCCCAATTCCCCCTCCTGGCCCAACTCCACCCCGTAACCCTAGCCCGAGTCGCTCCTCCCTCTCTCCCTCAGCCGCCGCACTCCCACCGACCGCTCGACCCCCTCGTCCCCATCTTCCCTTCGCCCGACCCCAAACCATACTCCCATCGAGCCATCGACCCCGCACCCTCGTCGCAGCCTCGATCCCGTTTCCCCTCGCTCCCCCGTCGCCTCCTTCCCCTCCTCGCGTCGTCGAGCCAGCGCCAGCACTTCTCCCCGCGCGGAGCCGTGCCATGGCGTCCCTCCCCTCGTCCAGCCAGCGGCCGCCGCCGGACTCCTCCTCCGCGCCAGGAGCCCCAGCGCCGCGTCGCGCCGTCCTCCGCCCTGCTTCCTCGTCACCAGCGGCACGACCTCCTCCAGCCGTGCGCCTCACCCTGCCTCGCCTCCAGCCTCGGCCAGGGAGCACCGGCGCCGCCAAGGCCTCGCCTCCAGCGCCCGAGGGCCGGCCAGCACGCGCCGTCCACCGCGCCTGTTCTCGTGGCTCTGCCTCCTGGTCGAGCAGAGGACGCGCCGCAGCGCCCTTGCCTCCTCTGTTTGGTCCCGATGGACCTCGGAATCATGTGCACTTCCAGTGCCATTGCTCGCCGCTGCACGTTGCTCCGGGTCCGGCCGACCTCTTTTCCCTGCAGGTGCCCAGAACCTACGGAAACTTGAACGGCTTCGAACCAGCACTTGTTTTTGGCCTTTTGTCTTTGCCAAGTCCCGTACCCGGATCGCCAAGCTCCATCTCCGATGATTTTTCTCCAAGTGCCGAGGTGACCCCGTACCTCTACTGCCATCTACGAGTTTGCAAGTACCACGACGTCGACAACCCTCAAGTTCGACTACACGGCGAAACGTCAAGTACCACTACCGTCGCAAGAACGAGAACCCCCAAGTACCACGACACCGACCCGAACATCTACGGGAAAACGAGCTCCGTGAACGACTACCCTCGCCCCAAAGACGTCCGATGCCGCGACAAGTTCCCCTACCGATGACTGCGAACGGCTACTTCCTCTATGACCCTCGAGTACAACTACACACGAGAACCGCGAGTACCACTACATCAATGTGTACCTCTACCGTCACCGAGGACCCGTGTAATGCAGCGTCAAGTTCGACTACCGTCGCCGTGTACCACTACTTCCTCTACTTCCTCTACGACCTCGAACCGCCCCGTGAACGAACGTTCCGAAGGTATAACCCCGTGACGATGACCCGTGGAATGCATGTGTTGTATGAGATGTTTCCCTTGTGTGCACCGTGCCCGTTTCGCCTTTTGTCATGCTCCTCGGTTGCCTCGTCGCCGACTCGTGGGAACCCGGTGACGGGATCACCCCACCTTTTCATCTTTTTTGACTCGCTCACGCCACCTTTCTTTTGCACCGGTCTCTCAACGAGTACCGGAACCGAATTGTTGTGTTGCATCAATTTCGGATTGTTGCCGTGGCACCCTTTCCTTCCACCACGGGACATATACTCCTTATCTCTTCATGTTCACTTTTAATAAAAATTGCATAAAACTTGATCATGTCATCCGCATCATGTTAACAACATTTAAAACATGTGAATTGTTGTTGCTTAAAAATTGCTAAACATGCTCATGGGGATTTTCCGGAATTGTTGTTGTTTTTTCGGCCTCATTTAAATTGCCTAAATAGGTAGTTTGTTTTTGCTTCACCTCTTGCCATGTTAACAAACATTTAATCTTGTCTTGTAATTAAACGAGAGTCAATTAAATAAATAAAATGTGGTGTTTCGTCAATATGCAACTCGTTGCATATTGAGCTCCACTTAACTTGTAGTACTTGTTTGTGCACTTTGCCATGCCATGCATACTTAAACATGACATGCATCATACTTGGATGTGCATCGTATGCCATGTTTATGCATGTGTGTTTACCGTGTTGTTTGCTTCTTTCCGGTTGCTTCTCTTGTTAGCTTCGGTTTCGTTCCGGAGTTGTGAGGAGCTGTTCCATGAAACCTCTAACCTTTGAAACCTTCCTAGCAAAACCATTGTTTGGCTATGTTACCCGCTTGCTCAGCCCCTCTTATAGCGTTGTTAGTTGCAGGTGAAGATGAAGATCGTTCCAGGTGGGAACTTGTTGTTGGAATATCACAATATCTATAATTATTATTAACACACCTATATACTGGGCATGGGTGGAAGGCTTGGCCTTTTGCTCGGTGTTTTGTTCCACTCATGCCACCTTAGGCGCCGATAAACCAGCATTATGTTCCTTGATTTTGCGTTCCTTACACGATGGGTGGATGGGGACCCCTTGACAGTTCGACTGTGAATAAAACTCCTCCAGCAAGGCCCAACATTGGTTTTAATTTGCTCATAATAACAACTTAATTAATTAATTAATTGCATAGGGGGTCATGTCCCCGGGTTCTTAATTCTACATAACAGGGGGGGCCAGTGCTGAAGGTGTTGGTCCCAAACGGGCAACCTGCGGGGCCACCACGGGGAAACTCGAGGATTGGTTTTACTCGTAGCTTGTCCCATCCGGTCGTGGCCTGAGACGAGATACGTGCGGCTACTATCAGGGTGTCGGCACGCCGGGAGGTCTTGCTGGACTTGTTTTACCATTGTCGAAATGTCTTGTGCACCGGGATGCCGAACCTGATCGGATTTCCCTAAGATAAGGGGTGATGATATTATATTTATCACTTCAGCTAATCGTGAGAGCTTGTGATGGGCTAAGTTGGGACACCCCTGCAGGGTATAATCTTTCGAAAGTCGTGCCCGCGGTTATGTGGCAGATTGGAATTTGTTAATGTCCGGTTGTAGAAAACTTGTTAGAGGATCCGAAGTAAAACACAAAACTGTGTGAGTAGCCGTGACTGTCTCTTTTCACTTTGAGAAGAGAACACGGTGGGGTTATGTTTGCCCTGTAAGTAGTTCAGGATCTTTAGCGATCACTACTAGTTTGCGACCGTTTGCGTAGATGCTCATCTTATTCTTGTACTCGTTAGTTAGCCACCATATATTTTGCTTAGCCGCTGCTGCAACCTCACCATTTTACCTCTTCCTACCCATAAAGCTTTGCTAGTCTTGATACCCATGGTTATGGGATTGCTGAGTCCTCGTGGCTCACAGATACTACAACACCAGATGCAGGTTCAGCCGAGAATGATGCAGAGAGTGGTTGTATGCTTGTGACGTGTTTCGACGATCAGTAGTGGTTTCTACTAGGGGCGATTCGGACCTGTGGCTTTATGTTTTGGTATCTTTCTTTTGAATCTTCGCCCGTAGTCGGGTTGTCATGTTTTGAATGATGTTTTGCTTATGTAATGTATTGTGTGAAGTGGTGAGTGTAAGCCAACTATCTCCTTTTGCAATTTCATCCCTATTTTACATGAGTCGTGCAAAGATACCAAACTTGAGATCATTCCAGAATGGGCTTATACCTTTAAGTCGTGCCTCGACACGTAGTAGGTATAGTCCCATCCTGGGCATTACATTTCATTAGGGGGAATAGCCCCTTTAATCTCAGTGGAGATGGAGAAGTTCATAATTAGGAGTGCCATTCTGTTGGACCTCTCCCACTTCTCAGCTTTAGTGTCATAAACTTTCTTAAGCTCAGCATACCTAGTGGCAGTCTTTGCAGGCTCCACTGGTTTACTTTCCCTTAGGGCGAGGTCAACCTCATGCCAACCAAGGTGCAATAGCAACGAGTCCTACCAAGTTTGGAAGTTGTTTCCCGTGAGTGGCTCGATGTTCTCGAAACCACGGGGACCGGGAGCTGTCATCATTTCAAAATATCATAAGCAACGGAAAAGAACAACATAATTATAATTAAACTGCACCAAAATTTAATCTACGTTGGTTTGATCAATTTTCATGCAAGAGTTAACTCCAAATTATATCACCGTTGGGCAGAAATAATAAGGAATTAACAGGTGATTCAAAATGTAAAACAACGTTGGTCTGTATTACAAAATGATCACATTAATGTGCCATAAAATGACACAAACATTAATTTCATAAAGGTTTTTCTAAATAAAATTTCTCGTTGGTTCCATTTCATTCTGAAAACTAATACAGAATTTTCAGCATCATTTTTCTGGCAATTTTATATTTATAACAGTGCAGAACATTTTGAGGATAGCCATAATACGTAAAATGCACTGAATAAACAGAAAAATGCACAGAAATTTGACTTTAGCCTATCCACCCACGGCGGCCTGTTAAGTTGCTAGCCCAGCAGACAAAACAAAACATAAAAAAAAAAAACTTTTCTACGGGCTAAGGCAACTTCGGCCGAAGCCCAGCCACAAAAACGGCCCGTTAATCGGCCGAAAGCACGTCTGGAGCTTCGCGTCAAGCTCGTCCGTTGGATCGAGCCGACGGCTCGGATCGCTCCTGAGTGGAGCAAAAACTCTGCCTGGTCAAACCCTAGCCTTATCCCCTTCTTTCCCGATTCTTTCACTCTCTCCAGAGGAGTGGAGTGAGCGACTGCGGCGGCGACGACGAGACGCGCCCGCACATGAGGACACGGCTGCGCGCGGCGAGCCGGACATGGCGACGCGGCAGCTTCGCTCGCTGGAGCAGCGTGCAAATGGACTTTGTCTCGCGCGCTCCTCCGTCGAGCGCAGCTCCGTTGACGCGACGACGCAAGGTGGGGCATTTCACCGGTTACTGCCGGCGCAGGAGGTCGACGGCGACGGCGGCGTGCTAGGCGCGGAGGCCAGGCGACGCGCGCGTGTGCGTGAGCACAGCAACGGCGGCTGCTGCTTCATTCCGCTCGCCGTCCCGAGGGGCGGCGGCGTTCCAGCCATTCCGTGCCCAACGACGGTGTCCGTCGGACCCGAAGGCCGGCATGCTCAACAAACGTAAGATCCAGCCCCTCCTTTGTCTAATTTCTTTCGATTTGAGGCATGATTTTGACTTTCTAGGGTTCCAAAATTTGGGGAATCTCTAGAGTTAGGGTTCGGCTGTCTTTAACTTTGCCAGTTCAATCTAATTGCTAACAGGGACTAAAAAAACAGTGTTAATTCACATATCTGATGCGGAAGCATGGTATTGTTAGACTAATCGAATGGATTAATCATCATTATTGAATCATTAACACTAATCCCGTAGCAAATTAGATCTAAACCGAAACCACATAACCCTAGAGATTAAACATTGACATCAACAGAGGGCAATTTGACCAAGCATTAATTGTTAATCTTTAACAGTGATGATCTGGACTTACTCAAGCACATTAATATAACCAGAACATCATTAGGGATCTAATCTAGGATTAACCATGCTCAAGATACCATTGTTAAATTTATTTAATCCCGTAGGATAGATTGGATCTTATGCAAAGAAAACAGATCACCTAATAGCATCAATCAGAGAGATAAAAGTAGGGTTCTTACCACCAATGGGAGCAGCCATTGGTGTAGGCGATGCGAAGTCCCGTGCCTGCTCGGTGTAGGCGTGATGCAGGCTTGGGGTAGATGTTCGCAGCGGGTAGCGGCGTCCCTCCGGGCGCCACCGGCACTGCCATGGAACAGGGGCAGAGCTTGGAGATGATCTTCCCGTTGTGCAGCGCTCCCCCAGATCGGTTAGGGTTTTGGGATGTAGGGAGCAGAAGTGAACCGTACGAGAACTTGTCTGTCGTAGGTGCCGGCTGCTCCCCCACCTTTTAATGTGCGCTGGCGATAGGGGAACCAAACCACAGTTGGTTAGGGTGCCCCCGATCAGGGCGCGTAAGGTGGGATCGAGGGGCACGAACGTTGGTTCGTGACCTCCCTGTTCCCTCTTTAACGTAAGTTGTTTTGACCCTTTTATTTTCGTTTTGGCCCATTGGGCCTTTAGATCAATACCAACATCAAGGAGACAATGTGATCACAAGATCAATATAGTTAAAATGGATGGCACTACCATATGTATGACGGTGTACAACGTGACCCACATGATAACCGCACGATGTAACTAGCTATAGTTTGAAAATATATTTTAAGATGAATCTAATAAGACTAATATGATTCTGTAAATGTTCGTATAATTTCTTAATAGATTTTGTTAAACTATAAAAATTTACTTAGCAAAAACCTATAACTATGAGGGCCTCTTTGATCTGTAGGATTAACAAGACGCGGGAACGGGAAAAGTATAAGATTAGAGTCGCATGCGAACCCTATAGTATTAGCAAAGAGTTTTTAATGCCAGAGATAAACGCGTTCATATCTTTTCCATAATAGAAGGATTTAAAATGAGTATAAAATAAGCACTGACACATGGCACGAAGACAAGGAGGCGTGAGCATGGTGTCCAAAGCAGAGAGATAAGAGATGCTTAACCCAAACAGAGAATACAACACACAGCTAAACCCACAAAACCATGAACATGAGAAGCAGACCGAACAAGCTAGGCGTCAAACATCGCCAAAACCGGTACCGAGGATTCCACGATCCACGAGCGACAAGATAGCGCCTTCAAGATGAAAAACAACGTCGCGCCACAGCCATCCGGTCGGAGAACTTGACCTAAGGTTTCCCCTGAGCTAGCAGAGGGGCGCAGATGACGTCCCTAACAACGCCTCCAAGAAGGAAAACGACAACCAAAAGCGTTGCCACTGCCAGCCCTCGCAAGCCGAGCAGAGATTTCTCTCTGGCCTGACTCTAAGCAATTCCATTGCCCCAGGGATCTAAAATCTGAGATGAGTAAGCCTTTGTAGGTATGAATTGCCAAATTCAAATGGTTGGTGGGGCTGCACCTGCCTCCGGAAGGTGGCAGCAAACGCCACCAGGCACACGACATAGGCTCTTGCACTAGGCAAGGCGTGGAGGTGTACATGGTCCAGAGTGCGGTGAGGTGGCGAGGAACGGCTCAAGTGAAGCGACGATGACTGACGACACCGGCAAACTAGAATGTGAGAATGAATGCACGCACGGGCACGAGTCCTTTCATGGGTGTCCTAGAGACGCCGAGTGCCACGACTGCCACTCTGTTTGTACACACACAAATACTATTATAGCATTAGTTTCGTTCATGATTCCGGAGAACAAAGTTGGTCAAGGTGCCTTTTCTTTCAGTTTTTGATAGTAGTACTTACTAGTATATTGCATCGTTTGGGAGAAAGAGATCAGAACATAAAAGGCAATAAAAGCTCTATAAATCTAGGGTTCTACATATATGTCAGCCTCCTAGCAAGAGCAACACGAGCATAGCGCGCACACAACATATGCAAAGCAGCAACCATAGCGTCCTTTCAAGGAACAAAGAAGTTCTTCATCAATCGTCGGCGATTCATCGCTGGATGATGATGATGATCTAGAGCTTCCTCCTGCACATGGGGGACGATCCTGTTGGAAATATGCCCTAGAGGCAATAATAAAATGGTTATTATTATATTTCCTTGTTCATGATAATTGTCTGTTATTCATGCTTGAATTGTATTATTCGGAAACAGTGATACATGTGTGAATACACAGACCACAACGTGTCCCTGGTAAAGCCTCTAGTTACTAGCTCGTTGATCAACAGATGGTCACGGTTTCCTGACCATGGACATTGGATGTCATTGATAACGGGATCACATCATTAGGAGAATGATGTGATGGACAAGACCCAATCCTAAGTCTAGCACAAGATCGTCTAGTTCGTAATGCTAAAGCTTTTCCAATGTCAAGTATCTTTTCCTTAGACCATGAGGTTGTGCAACTCCCGGATGTCGTAGGAATACTTTGGGTGTGCCAAACGTCACAACGTAACTGGGTGGCTATAAAGGTACGCAACGGGTATCTCCGAAAGTATCTGTTGGGTTGGCACGAACCGAGACTGGGATTTATCACTCCGTATGACGGAGAGGTATCTCTGGGCCCACTCGGTAAGACATCATCATAATGATCTCAATGTGACTAAGGAGTTAGTCACGGGATGATTTATTACGGAACGAGTAAAGATACTTGCCATGACAAGATTGAACAAGGTATCGGTATACCGACGATCGAATCTCGGGCAAGTACTGTACCGATAGACAAAGGGAATTGCATACGGGATTGAGTGAATCCTTGACATCGTGGTTCATCCGATGAGATCATCGAGGAACATGTAGGAACCAACATGGGTATCCAGATCCCACTATTGGTTATTGACTGGAGAGTCGTCTCGTTCATGTCTACGTGTCTCCCGAACCCGTAGGGTCTACACACTTAAGGTTCGGTGACGCTAGGGTTGTAGAGATATATGCACACGTTAGCCCGAATGTTGTTCGGAGTCTCGGATGAGATCCTGGACGTCACGAGGAGTTCCGGAATGGTTCGGAGGTAAATAATTATATATAGGAAGTCCAGTTTCGGCAATCGGGAGAGTTTCGGGGGTCACCGGTACTGTACCGGGACCACCGGAAGGGTCCCGGGGGTCCACCGGGTGGGGCCACCTATCTCGGAGGGCCCCATGGGCAGTAGGGGGAGGGGAACCATCCCATAGTGGGCTGGCGCAACCCCTTGGGCCTCCCCCTGCGCCTAGGGTTGGAAACCCTAGGGGTGGGGGCGCCCCACATGCCTTGGGGGGCAAGCCTCCCCCCTGGCCGCCGCCCCCCTAGGAGATTTCATCTCCTCGGGCCGGCGCCCCCCTGGCCCCTATATATAGTGGGGGGAGGGAGAGCAGCCGCACCCTTGCTCCTGGCGCCTCCCTCTCCCCCGTTACATCTCTCCCTCCTCCAGCGGTGCTTGGCGAAGCCCTGCAGAATTTTTGTTGCATCCACCACCACGCCGTCGTGCTGCTGGATCTCCATCAACCTCTCCTCCCCCTTGCTGGATCAAGAAGAAGGAGACGTCGCTGCACCGTACGTGTGTTGAACGCGGAGGTGCCGTCTGTTCGGCGCTGGGATCATCGGTGATTTGGATCACGACAAGTACGACTCCATCATCCACGTTCTCTTGAACGCTTCCGCTCGCAATCTACAAGGGTATGTAGATGCACTCCTTTCCCCTCGTTGCTAGATGACTCCTTAGATTGATCTTGGTGAAGCGTATAAATTTTTTGAATTCAGCTACGTTCCCCAACAGTGTCATCTGAGCTAGGTCTTTGCGTAGCATCTTGCACGAGTAGAACACAAAGCAGTTGTGGGCGTAGATTTGTTCAATTCTCTTGCCATTACTAGTCCAATCTTGATTTGGTGGCATCGTGGGATGAAGCGGCCCGGACCGACCTTACACGTACGCTTACGTGAGACTGGTTCCACCGGTTGACATGCACTAGTTGCATAAGGTGGATAGCGGGTGTCTGTCTCTCCCATTTTAGTCGGATCAGATTTAATGAAAAGGGTCCTAATGAAGGGTAAATAGAAATTGACATATCACATTGTGGTTTTGGCGTAGGTAAGAAACGTTCTTGCTAGAAACATATAGCAGCCACGTAAAAACTTGCAACAACAATTAGAGGACGTCTAACTTGTTCTTGCAGCATGTGCTATGTGATGTGATATGGCCAAAAGATGTGATGAATGATATATGTGATGTATGAGATTGATCATGTTCTCGTAATAGGAATCACGACTTGCATGTCGATGAGTATGACAACCGGCAGGAGCCATAGGAGTTGTCTTATTTTTTGTATGACCTGCGTGTCACTGAATAACGCCATGTAATTACTTTACTTTATGGCTAAACGTTAGCCATAGTAGTAGAAGTAATGTTTGGCGAGACGACTTCATGAAGACACGATGATGGAGATCATGGTGTCATGCCGGTGACAAAGATGATCATGGAGCCCCGAAGATGAAGATCAAAGGAGCAAAATGATATTGGCCATATCATGTCACTTTATTTCATTGCATGTGATGTTTATCATGTTTATGCATCTTATTTGCTTAGAACGACGGTAGTAAATAAGATGATCTCTCACTAAAATTTCAAGAATTGTGTTCCCCCTAACTGTGCACAGTTGCTAAGGATCGTTGTTCCGAAGCACCACGTGATGATCGGGTGTGATAGGCTCTAACGTTCGCATACAACGGGTGTAAGCCAGATTTACACACGCAATACACTTAGGGTTCACTTGACGAGCCTAGCATGTACAGACATGGCCTCGGAACATGGAAGACCGAAGGGTCGAACATGAGTCGTATATAAGATACGATCAACATGAAGATGTTCACCGTTGATGACTAGTCCGTCTCACGTGATGATCGGACACGGGCTAGTCGATTCGGATCATGTTTCACTTAGATGACTAGAGAGATGTCAATCTGAGTGGGAGTTCATTAAATTTGATTAGATGAACTTAATTGTCATGAACTTAGTCTAAATTCTTTACAATATGTCTTGTAGATCAAATGGCCCACGCTCATGTCACCCTCAACTTCAACGCGTTCCTAGAGAAATCCAAGCTGAAAGACGATGGTAGCAACTATACGGATTGGTCTGTAACCTCAGGATCATCCTCACAGCTGCCAAGAAAACATATGTCCTAGAAGCACCACTAGGTGACGCTCCAGCCCCGGCAAACCAATACATTATGAACGCTTGGCAGTCGCATTGTGATGATTACTCCCTGGTTCAGTGTGGCATGCTCTACAGCTTAGAATCGGGGCTCCAAAAGCGTTTCGAGCACCACGGAGCATATGAGATGTTCCAAGAGCTGAAAATGGTTTTCCAGGCTCATGCCCGAGTTGAGAGATATGACGTCTCCGACGCATTCTACAGCTGTAAGATGGAGGAAAATAGTTCTGTCAGTGAGCACATACTCAAGATTTCTGGGTTGCACAACCGCTTGTCTCAGTTGGGAATGAATCTCCCAGACGAATCGGTCGTTGACAGAATCCTTCAGTCGCTCCCACCTAGCTACAAGAGCTTTGTGTTGAACTTCAATATGCAAGGGATGGAGAGGTCCATTCCCGAAGTGTATTCAATGCTGAAATCAGCGGAGGTGGAGATCAAGAAAGAGCATCAAGTGTTGATGGTCAATAAAACCACTAAGTCATGAAGGGCAAGGGTAAGAAGAACTTCATGAAGGACGGCAAAGGAGTTGCCGCGCCCGGTAAGCCAGTTGCCGGGAAGAAGCCAAAGAATGGACCCAAGCCTGAGACTGAGTGCTTTTATTGCAAGGGAACGGGTCACTGGAAGCGGAACTGCCCCAAATACTTAGCAGATAAGAAGGCCGGCAACGTCGAAGGTATATATGATATACATGTTATTGATGTGTACCTTACCAGCGCTCGTAGTAGCTCCTAGGTATTTGATACTGGTGCAGTTGCTCACATTTGTAACTCAAAGCAGTAGTTGTGGAATAGGCGGAGACTGGCGAAGGACGAGAAGACGATGCGCGTCGGGAATGGTTCCAAGGTTGATGTGATCGCCGTCGGCACGCTGCCTCTACATCTACCCTCAGGATTAGTTTTAAAACTTAATAATTGTTATTTAGTACCAGCTTTGAGCATGAGCATTGTATCTGGATCTCGTTTAATGCGAGATGGCTACTCATTTAAATCCGAGAATAATGGTTGTTCTATTTATATGAGAGATATGTTTTATGGTCATGCCCCGCTGGTCAATGGTTTATTCTTGATGAATCTCGAACGTGATGTTACACATATTCATAGTGTGAATGCCAAAAGATGTAAAGTTGATAATGATAGTCACACATACTTGTGGCATTGCCGCCTTGGTCATATTGGTGTCAAACGTATGAAGAAGCTCCATCCAGATGGACTTCTAGAGTCTCTTGATTATGAATCATTTGACACGTGCGAACCATGCCTCTTGGGTAAGATGACCAAGACTCCGTTCTCCAGAACAATGGAGCAAGCAACCAACTTGTTGGAAATCATACATACCAATGTGTGCGGTCCAATGAGTGTTGAAGCTCGTGGAGGCTATCGTCATGTTCTCACCCTCACGGATGACTTAAGTAGATATGGGTATGCCTACTTGATGAAACACAAGTCTGAGACCTTTGAAAAGTTCAAGGAATTTCAGAATGAGGTCGAGAATCAATGTGACAGAAAAATAAAGTTCTTACGATCGGATCGTGGAGGTGAATATTGAAGTCACGAATTTGGCACGCACCTAAGGAACTGTGGAATTGTTTCACAATTGACACCGCCTGGAACACCTCAGCGTAATGGTGTGTCCGAACATCGTAATCGTACTCTATTGGACATGGTGCGATCTATGATGTCTCTTACCGACTTACCGCTATCATTTTGGGGTTATGCTTTAGAGACTGCCGCATTCACTTTAAATAGGGCTCCGTCTAAATCCATTGAGACGACGCTGTATGAACTTTGGTTTGGCAAGAAACCTAAGCTGTCGTTTCTGAAAGTTTGGGGTTGCGATGCTTATGTCAAGAAACTTCAACCTGAAAAGCTCGAACCCAAATCGGAAAAATGTGTCTTCATAGGATACCCAAAGGAAACAATTGGGTACACCTTCTACCTCAGATCCGAAGGCAAGGTCTTCGTTGCCAAGAATGGATCCTTTCTGGAGAAAGAGTTTCTCTCGAAAGAAGTGAGTGGGAGGAAAGTAGAACTTGATGAGGTGACACTCACCCCTTCCGAACCGGAAAGTAGCGCAGCGTAGGAAATTGTTCCTGAGGTGCCTGCACCGACTACGGAGGAAGTTAATGATGATGATCATGAAGATTCAGATCAAGTTACTACTAAACTTCGAAGGTCCACAAGGACACGTTCCGCACCAGAGTGATACGGCAACCCTGTCATGGAAATCATGTTGTTAGACAACGGTGACCCTTCGAACTATAAAGAAGCAATGGTGGGCCCGGATTCCAACAAATGGCTTGAAGCCATGAAATCCGAGATAGGATCCATGTATGAAAACAAAGTATGGACTTTGGTGGACTTGCCCGATGATCGGCACGCCATAGAAAATAAATGGATCTTTAAGAAGAAGACTGACGCGGATGGTAATGTGACCATCTATAAGGCTCGACTTGTCGCTAAAGGTTATCGACAAGTTCAAGGGATTGACTACGACGAGACTTTCTCTCCCGTAGCGATGCTGAAGTCCGTCCGAATCATGTTAGCTATTGCCGCATTCTATGATTATGAGAAATGGAAAATGGACGTCAAAACGGCATTCCTTAATGGCTTCCTCAAGGAAGAACTGTATATGATGCAGCCGGAAGGTTTTGTCGATCCTGAGAATGCTAACAAGGTATGCAAGCTTCAACGCTCGATCTATGGGCTGGTGCAAGCATCTCGGAGTTGGAATATTTGCTTTAATGATGTGATCAAAGCATTTGGGTTTATACAGACTTGGGGAGAAGCCTGTATTTACAAGAAAGTGAGTGGGAGCTCTATAGCATTTCTCATATTATATGTGGATGACATATTGCTGATGGGCAATGATGTAGAATTCTTGGAGAGCATAAAGGCCTACTTGAATAAGAGTTTTTCAATGAAGGACCTTGGAGAAGCTGCTTACATATTAGGCATCAAGATCTATAGAGATAGATCGAGACGCCTCATTGGTCTTTCACAAAGCACATACCTTGATAAGATATTGAAGAAGTTCAATATGGATCAGTACAAGGAAGGGTTCTTGCCTGTATTGCAAGGTATGAGATTGAGCACGGCTCAATCCCCGACCACGACCGAAGATAGAGAAAAGATGAGTGTCATCCCCTATGCATCAGCCATAGGTTCTATTATGTATGCCATGCTGTGTACCAGACCTGATGTGAACCTTGCCATAAGTTTGGTAGGGAGGTACCAAAGTGATCCCTGTATGGAACACTGGACAGCGGTCAAGAACATCCTGAAGTACCTGAAAAGGACTAAGGATATGTTTCTCGTTTATGGAGGTGATGAAGAGCTCGTCGTAAAGGGTTACGTCGATGCTAGCTTCGACACAGATCTGGATGACTCCAAGTCACAAACCGGATACGTGTATATTTTGAATGGTGGGGCAGTCAGCTGGTGCAGTTGCAAGAAGAGTGTCGTGGCCCATTCTACATGTGAAGCGGAGTACATAGCTGCTTGCGAAGCAGCGCGGGAAGGAGTCTGGATGAAGGAGTTCATCACCGACCTAGGAGTCATTCCAAGCGCGTCGGGCCCGATGACTCTCTTCTGTGACAACACTGGAGCTATTGCCATTGCCAAGGAGCACAGGTTTCACAAGAAGACCAAACACATCAAGCGTTGTTTTAACTCCATCCGGAATTATGTTCAAGATGGAGACATAGATATTTGTAAAGTGCATACGGACCTGAATGTCGTTGATCCGTTGACTAAATCTCTTCCACGAGCAAAACATGATCAACACCAGAACTCTATGGGTGTTCGATTCATCACAATGTAACTAGATTATTGACTCTAGTGCAAGTGGGAGACTGTTGGAAATATGCCCTAGAGGCAATAATAAAATGGTTATTATTATATTTCCTTGTTCATGATAATTGTCTGTTATTCATTCTTGAATTGTATTATCCGGAAACAGTGATACATGTGTGAATACACAGACCATAGCGTGTCCCTGGTAAAGCCTCTAGTTACTATCTCGTTGATCAACAGATGGTCACGGTTTCCTGACCATGGACATTGGATGTCATTGATAACGGGATCACATCATTAGGAGAATGATGTGATGGACAAGACCCAATCCTAAGCCTAGCACAAGATCTTGTAGTTCGTAATGCTAAAGCTTTTCCAATGTCAAGTATCTTTTCCTTACACCATGAGGTTGTGCAACTCCCGGATGCCATAGGGATACTTTGGGTGTGCCAAACGTCACAAGGTAATAGTGTGGCTATAAAGGTACGCAACGGGTATCTCCGAAAGTATCTGTTGGGTTGGCACGAACCGAGACTGGGATTTGTCACTCCGTATGATGGAGAGGTATCTCTGGGCCCACTCGGTAAGACATCATCATAATGAGCTCAATGTGACTAAGGAGTTAGTCACGGGATGATGTATTACGGAACGAGTAAAGAGACTTGCCATGACGAGATTGAACAAGGTATCGGTATACTCACGATCGAATCTCGGGCAAGTACTGTACCGATAGACAAAGGGAATTGCTTACGGGATTGAGTGAATCCTTCACAATGTGGTTCATCTGATGAGATCATCGAGGAACATGTAGGAACCAACATGGGTATCCAGATCCCGCTGTTGGTTATTGACCGGAGAGTCGTCTCGGTCATGCCTGCGTGTCTCCCGAACCCGTAGGGTCTACACACTTAAGGTTCGGTAACGCTAGGGTTGTAGAGATATATGCACATGGTAGCCCGAATGTTGTTCGGAGTCCCGGATGAGATCCCGAACGTCACGAGGAGTTCCGGAATGGTCCAGAGGTAAAGAATTATATATAGGAAGTCCAGTTTCGGCCATCGAGAGAGTTTCGGGGGTCACCGGTAGTGTACCGGGACCACCGGAAGGGTCCCGGGGGTCCACCGGGTGGGGCCACCTATCCCGGAGGGCCCCATGGGCCGTAGGGGGAGGGGAACCAGCCCATAGTGGGCTGGTGCAACCCCTTGGGCCTCCCCCCTACGCCTAGGGTTGGAAACCCTAGGGGTGGGGGGCGCCCCACATGCCTTGGGGGGCAAGCCTCCCCCCTGGCCGCTGCCCCCCCTAGGAGATTGCATCTCCTAGGGCCGGCGCCCCCCTGGCCCCTATATATAGTGGGGGGAGGGAGGGCAACCGCACCCTTGCTCCTGGCGCCTCCCTCTCCCCCGTTACATCTCTCCCTCCTCCCGCGGTGCTTGGCGAAGCCCTGTGGAATTTCCGTTGCATCCACCACCACGCCATCGTGCTGCTGGATCTCCATCAACCTCTCCTCCCCCCTTGCTAGATCAAGAAGGAGGAGATGTCGCTACACCGTACGTGTGTTGAACGCGGAGGTGTCTTCCATTCGGCGCTGGGATCATCGGTGATTTGGATCACGACGAGTGCGACTCCATCATCCACGTTCTCTTGAACGCTTCCGCTCGCAATCTACAAGGGTATGTAGATGCACTCCTTTCCCCTCGTTTCTAGATGACTCCTTAGATTTATCTTGGTGAAGCGTAGAAATATTTTGAATTCTGCTACGTTCCCCAACAGATCCATGCTTGATCAGCCAGTCGTCGATGCAGAGCGCGTAGAACACTTGCCAGAAATTGGGCAAGCTCCACACCTTCTCACCAATGTGGAAAGCCTACAAACCACCACAAACATCATCACCAAATAGTTGACAAAAAAACATCATGCAAGGACTTCACAAAAACAATCGACGCTTGTCAGAAAACCAAGCCACAAAGTCAGATTCAAGCTGTGGACAGGGCATGATTTTCATAATCTCAATAACATCAGTGTGAAAAAAGTGTTGTTGTAAAAGCCCTCTGTTCCAAGATCCATTTGTATTCAACAGTTCAACAGCCCATTTGAGACGGCACTGTCATTTTGGCGTGATGGGGGGGGGCATGAAGTACCACGAGGTATCCATGGGTCTGTCCAGATCCGAACCTTTGCACCACTGCCGATACGCCAGATAATCCCTTTCTTAAGCAACTCAAGGCCAAAGTCGATGGATTTCCAAGTGGATGACGCATTTCCCATGAAGATTGTATCCACCAATGGGCCACTGGGGTTATACTTTGCACTAAGAACTTTGGCGCATAAGCTATCAGGATGTTCAATTAATCTCGATGCCTGTTTAGCCAACAAAGCCTGGTTGAAGAGCTTTAGGTCTTGGAAACCCATACTACCACAAGCTTTTGGCCTGATCATACAAACCCAAGAGATCCAATGAGTGCATCGTTTATTTTGCTAGCACCCCATCAAAACTCTCTTATCATTTTCATAAGATCTTCACATAGACCTGCAGGAAGTTTAAAGACACCCATCAAATATGTTGGCAAGGATTGCGCAACTGCCTTGATAAGGATTTCATTTCCATCGCTAGAAAATTCACCCAGTGCACCATTCTTTTTAGGAGCTTCTCTTGAATGCTCTGAAACTTCCCTCGTGTCATCTGGCCCTTTGGTGTTGGGAGCCCCAAATATTTTTGGCTCAAATTCTACTTGAGTGACCTGTAGCACAGCGCGGACCTCCTCTTGTGCACCGCTTGGGCAAGGTTTCCCGAACATCAGAGAGCATTTATCAACATTAACCAGTTGGCCTGTCCCTTGCACGTATGTATTGAGCACTTGCTGCACCCTCAAGACTTCCTCGGCCTCTGCCTTAAAAAGAGCAATGTATCGTCGGCGATTAACATATGAGAGATACCAGGGGCGCCACGACATACTCCCAAAGGAACAATTCGATTACCATTTATCTATTTATGTAGTAAAGATGGGAGACCATCAGCGACATACAAAAATAGGAAAGACGATAAGGGATCGCCTTGGCGCAGACCACGGGAAGGGGTAAACGAATCCAGCAAGGTTCCATTAAATTTAATTGAGTAGCTCACCGTGATCACACATGATATGATCCAATCGGTCCATCAGTGAGAGAAACCTAAGCCTTTCATCACCTTCTCCAAAAAATCCCAGTCCACATGATCATATGTCTTTGACGGGTCAATTGTTTAAGCACGGAAAGTCTTACCCGAATTTGTGTTTTGCCTAATAAAATAGAAGCACTCAAAAGCCACCAACGCATTATCTGTGATAGCCTTCCAGGGACAAACACACTTTGGTTCACCGAAATAATATCACCAAGCATAGGCCCAAGTCGGTTAGCTAAGCACTTTGCAATCACCTTATAGAGCACAGTACACATACTGATAGGCCAAAATTCTCGCAAACTCGATGGTTGATCCACCTTGGGAATAAGAAGAATAGCAGTATGATTGATGTTGGCTGGCATGTTACCTGTTACAGAGAACAATTTAACTACTGTGATGATCTCTTGTTTCATGATACCCAGTTTCTTTGATAAAACCTAGCAGGAAATCTATCTTTACCCGGAGCCTTCAGTGGCCCAATTTCAAAGAGAGCATCAAATTTCTTTACCAGAGAATTCTTTGCACAAAGCATCATTCATATCCAGTGAGATGTTTTTTCAGACAGATTCATAATGTCACAACGACATCATATCATTAGCAATGTTTCTTTGGGGTTCTTGGTTAGCGCTAGAGCCGGGTCAGGAACAATTTGTTTTGACCAGGTTTGGAGAACAAAATTGTTGCCTCAACCTTAAAACTTTGGTATGGCACAATATTCCATTTAGTACCTAGCAACATGACAAGATTACTTCTAGTAGGCAAATAAAAATATTACCATTGTGTTGTACTTCCTCCTTCCATGAATAAGTGTACATATGAAAATTTTAGGACATATTATGAAGCGGGGTAAAAATGTGCATTGGGATGGTGTAATGCCCAGTATGAGATTAAACCTCCTACGTGTCGAGGCACGACTTAAAGGTATAAGCTCATACAAGAATGATCTATAGTATGGTATCTTTGGACGACTCATGTAAAAGAGGGATGAAATTGCAAAAGAGTAGTTGGCTTACACTCGCCACGTCACACAATACATTACATAAGCAATCATCATCCAAATAACATCACAATCCGACTATGGACGAAGATCCAAATGAAAGATACGAAAATAAATAAAGCCACAAGGTCCGATCGCCCCTAGTAGAAGCCACTACTGATCCTCTGGGTAAGACACGTAGTATCACCCACGTTCTTCATCGAACTCCCAGTACAGCTATGTGCCATCTCATGTATAGTTCACCATGGTACCTTCATCTGGTGTTGTGTAGAATCTGTGAGCCACGGAGGACTCAGCAATCCCGTTCCCGGGTAGCAAAACTATCTAAGCCTTGCGTATGGAACAAGGCTGAAGAACAAGGTTTCAGCTGCACTAGCACTAGATTACGTGTTTAGAGCGAGAAGAGAAGTGCCAACGATCGTCAAAGTGATCACGAAGTGGTCCTATCTAAGCACGTCAAACATAACCCCATCGTGTTCACTTCCCGAACCCTTTCGAAAAATGACCATCACGGTTATTCACGCTGGTAGTGTATTCTGAACATGGTGTCGAGTTTTCTACAACCGGATATTAACAAATTCCCATCTGTCACATAACCACGGGCACGGCTTTCGAAAGATCAAACCCTGCAGGGGTGTCCCAACTTAGCCCATCACAAGCTCACGATCTGCGGAGTCGCAACTCCAAGGTGGGAAGGCCCGAGTATTCTCGGAATCCCGTGCTCAAGATATTCCGACCAAGGTAAAACTAATCCAGCAAGACCTCCCGGCGTGCCGACACCCTGACAGTAGCCGCGCCTATCTAGTCTCAGGCCACGACCGGATGGGACATCCTACAGGTAATACCAGATACCTCGGGTTTCCCCGAGGCGGACTGCAGGGACCAACACTCATGTGGAGCACTGGCCCGGGTGTTGTTAATTAAGTCCACGGGATAGCTAGTCCCTATGCAAAATTTTAGTTATTAGGCAAATGTAAAACCAATGTCGGGCCTTGCTAGAAAAGCTTTAGCGCTAAGCGGGTTATCGAGGGCGTCCCATAAACCCAACTGTGTTAGGAACGCATAATCAAGGAACATAACACCGGTTTAAACGGTTCCTAGGGCGACATGAGTGGAACAAAACACCAAGCAAGAGGCTTAGCCTTCCACCCATTACCAATACATAGATGATTTAGTTTAACACATTATATAGTGTGATATCCCAACAATAACTTCAACATGAAGCAAGAATCTTCAAATCTTCACCTGCAACTAACAATGCTATAAGAGGGGCTGAGCGAAGCTTACGTAGCCAATCAAAGGTTTGCTAGGTTGGGTGGTTAGAGATTCATGGCTACAATAAGAGGCTGACAAACAAACATGGGCATTGAGGCAAAAAGCTAAAGAGCGAGACATCTAGCAATAGGCAAAGATACTAATGATATCTGGGTCATGTCATCTTGCATGTCGAGTCGTCGATGGGATCGTAAGACGGCTCCTCGTACTCAACCTCGGTAGGACCCTCGTTCTCGGTCTCGGCTCCCGGCTCTACTCAACACAAGAACACAACATGGCACAATATCAAACAAGGTGCAATGCACAATCAACATGATGCAAGTATGATGATGCGTATGCATGGCAAGGGATGAAGTACACAAGAACAACACAAGCCAACAAGTTTAAATGAGGCCGGAATTCACATATAACATATCCGGTAAATCCACATATGCATAATTTGAAATAAGTCCAGATCTGAACAAACCTTAAGTTAAAGTTTTTAAACAGCAAGATAACATGCACCATGATGATCTACACGAAATTCTAGTCAAGTTTCATATAAAGTTTGTTTAATTCGGAGCTACGGCCTAGAAGATATGAGCAAAACAAGACAAGCATGGAAACGATGCAAGATGCACCAAAACATCAAGCAAACACACTCCAAACAGATATTCAACATGATATTATGATTCTATATGCAACATCACACAAGTTTCCTATAGGGCACGCTCAAAACGGAGCAACGGTTCAACACATACACATGAAACAAGATATAACAACAAGCTGAAGTTAACAACCACATAGCAACTTTGGAACAAGAAATAATTATGCTACATCACTCAAACATGGAGGCAAAGGGCATGGACATGAAGTAGACATATCATACAACAAACAACTCCATTGGAGAAACTACATAGGAGGCACGGATCAATAGCAACAAGCTACACCAAATTGATCATGCTGATAAAAACCTGACAGGCATAACTTATAGCAACTTGAGAGCAAGAAACAAATAAGCTACAACAAGCCATATGTGCAAGTAAGGGCATGAATGGATAGACAAAAACATGGACAAAAAGGAATGATCATTGGCCACTCCAAAACAAGCATGGATTTGAGTAGGTCATCAAGCAAACATATCATCAGGTTAAAACAGATTCCAGACTTAGCAGTTTTTTCACTAAGTATAAAACAGTAACATTGGCATGGCATGTTTACAAGCTTGTTTAAGTCACCTCAAGGCATATCATTGAAAGTGGTTTGCACCACAGCAAAGACCATATAATGTTGCTTCTAAAACATATTGACATGTGGCATGAAGACAAAGACATCAATAGCAATGAGCATGTCAAAACAGCATCTCACAACAAGTTTCAGCACTTAACAGCCACATGCACTTTTGCAACAGAGATTAACATGACAATATGACACCAAACATGAATGCTACAGCAACCATCATGTAGAGCACTTCACAATGAACATTTTGACATCTGATATGCTCCATTTGGATAAACATGCACCAAGTTATCATAACTCAAACATGGCATCAAATTAACAAGTAACAGCAGTTTATAACAAGTAGCACTCTTGCAATAAAGATTAGGGCATCTTGATGAACTCAAACAAGCATGCCACAATGGAACAAAATGAAGAGCACATCACCACGATCATTTTGATATATCACACGCCCAAAACGGATCTACGAGGGCGAAGTTACGACCATGCAAAGGAGGCAACAAAACATGGTCCGGACGGGGATGTCCCGGGACGGAGAGATCCGAGACGGGGACACATGTTTGGATGGGTGCACTGGTGGATCTAGTCCCGTTTCTCAGATCGGGATGGAGGGAGCCACCGGTGGTGGAAAAGATGGCCGGCGGTGGCGGCGGCTCGCCGGAGCGGCGAGGCGGCGGCCGGCCGGGGCGACGGGGCCGTCCGGGGCGGCGGCAAGGGCCGGCGGTGGGGCGCGCCGGGGCGGCGCAGGCGAGAGGCGGCCGGAGCGGCGCCGGCGGGATGCGGCAGCGGCGAGCGAGGTCGGTGGCGGCCGGGGGCCGGCGGTGGCGCCTCGAGCGCGGGCGGCGGTTGGTGCTCGGAGGGCACGGGGCGGAGAAGCCCAGCGCGGCCCGGGGCGGGCCGGCCTCGGGCTCGCGGGCCCGGTGGCGGCGCGGCGGGAGTTGACGGCGGCGGGGTGACGTGTCGCCTCCTAGTTGGTCGAGGGGGCGGCGGCGGACGTGTCCGGTCCGCCCGGACGTGTCCGACGGCCGGAGGAGCTGCGGGGCGCGGGGAAAACGGAAAAAAAAGGGGAAGGACTAGGGTTTCGCCCGAAAATGGAGGGGATGGGGCCTTTTATAGGCATAGGGAGCTTGGAGACTACAAATGGGGTGCAGTTTTCGGCCACACGTTCGTGATCCGACGACCGAGATGATGGGAGTAGTTGTGCTGGGTTAGTGGGCTATTGTGGATGGGGTCTTGGGCCAAAAGGAAGAGGTACTTTTAGCCCACTAGGTTAACCGTTGGAGTACCAAACGAACTCCAAACGCGATGAAACTTGACAGGCGGCCTACACGTACCGAAACAATAATGCACGACAAGTCTCACCTCATTTCGGAAACGTTACACGGCCAGACACGAAAGAAGGACTCGGGGATGCCACGGGCACGTGTGTGAGTGTAGGAACTCGAAACGGACAACGGCAAGAGGCGAGTGGGACTGGGTGCAAGTGACAACACGAATGCAATGCAATGCACATGATAACATGACATGGATGAAATGCACACACGCACACGACAAAATGAAGAAACCCGAAATGAAAGAAGAGCCCAGAATGGAATTGATGAAGCCAAAGTTTCATATATTGCCATAATTGGAAGGTGTTACATCTGGGGCATTACAAACTCTCCTCTACTATAAAAGATCTCGTCCCGAGATCTAGGACTGAAAGAAGGAAAGATACTCGGAATGAAGGTGATGTTCTCGTTCCCACGTAGCTTCTTGGTCCGTATTGTGTGACCACTTAACTTTCAAGAACTTGGTTGACTTGTTGCGGGTCTTGCGCTCAGTTTCTTCAAGAATAGCAACAGGGTGCTTACGGTAAGACAAGTCTTGTTGAATATCAATCTCCTCGAACGGAATAGTGCGTTTAGGTGTCTTGATGCACTTGCGGAGTTGAGACACGTGAAACACATCATGAACATTTGCAAAGTTGGAGGGGAGCTCAAGTTGATAGCCTAGATCGCCTCTTTTGCCAAGAATCTTGAAAGGGCCCACGTATCTCGGAGCAAGCTTTCCTTTGATACCAAATCTTTGGGTTCCTTTCATAGGAGAAACATGGAGATAGACATGATCTCCAATGTCAAAACCCAAATCACGATGCTTGTCGTCATAGTAACTCTTTTGACGCGACTGAGAGGCCTTGAGATTCTCACGTATGACTTTGCACATTTTTTCGGCTTCTGAGATCAAATCATTGCCAAGAAGTTGACGTTCACCAGTCTCGGACCAGTTGAGAGGGGTACGGCACTTTCTGCCATAGAGGATTTCAAAAAGGAGCTTTGCCGGCACTTGCTTGGAAACTGTTGTTGTAAGAGAACTCGGCAAACGGGAGACAATCTTCCCACTTCATGCCAAAAGAGATGACACAAGCTCTCAGCATGTCTTCGAGGATCTGGTTCACTCTTTCGACTTGACCACTAGTCTGAGGGTGAAACGCAGTGCTGAAACGAATCTTAGTGCCCATGGCTGACTGAAAGGAGTCCAGAACTTGGATGTGAACAAACTTCCACGATCTAAGGAGATAACTTGAGGAATGCCATGTAACGACACAATTCTGGAAGTGTACAACTCTGCCAATTGAGCTGCGTTGGTGGATTCTTTGACTGGAAGGAAGTGAGCTACTTTGGTTAGCTTGTCAATCACAACAAAGATAGCATCATTCCCCTTCTTGGACTTGGGAAACCCAGTGACGAAATCCATTTCAATGTGGTCAAATTTCCACTCGGGAATAGGTAGAGGTTGGAGGAGACCGGCTGGACGTTGATGCTCTGCCTTCACTCTTCTGCAGACATCACATTCATTCATGAATTGGGCGATCTCCCTTTTCATGCGAGTCCACCCGTAAGATTGCTTGAGGTCTTGGTACATCTTGGAACTTCCGGGATGAATCGGGAGGAGGGACTCATGTGCTTCGTTCATTATGAGCTTCCTGATATCACCCTTGGGAACCACAATTCTGTCCTCAAAGAACAAGGTGTCTTTCTCATCAACGCGGTAGCACTTGTATTTGGGAGTACCCTTAGCAATACCATGTTTCACTTTCTGCACCATAGCATCACTGAGTTGGGCCTCACGGATCTGATCTTCCAAGGTAGGAGCAACTTGAAGATTTGCAAGAAAGCCTTGCGGAACAACTTGGAGGTTGAGCTTCCTGAATGATTCACAAAGCTCAGGCTGGAACGGCTTGAGAAGGAGACTGTTGCAATATGCCTTTCTGCTTAAGGCATCTACAATGACATTGGCCTTACCAGATGTGTATTCAATGCTTGGATCATCTCAACCCAACGAGTCTGGTGAAGGTTCAGGTTCAGCTATGTGAAGATGTACTTCAAGCTCGTATGATCGGTGAAGATGTCCACTTTTCAGCCCAATAGAAGGTGTCTCCACGTGATCAAGGCATGTACCACTGCTGCTAGCTCGAGATCATGTGTGGGGTAGTTCTTCTCATTTGGCTTCAACTGACGAGAAGTGTATGCCACAATCTTTTTGTCTTGCATGAGAACACCACCAAGTCCTTGTAGAGAAGCATCACAGAATACTTCATAGGGCTTGGACTCATCCGGAGGAGTAAGAACCGGAGCAGAGATGAGCTTCTCTTTGAGTGTTTTGAATGCCACATCACAATCAGGAGACCAGTTGTACTTGACATTCTTCTGCAGCAAGTTTGAGAGAGGCTTGGCAATCTTGGAGAAGTTCTCAACGAACCTTCTGCAATAGCTAGCGAGACCAAGGAAACTTCGGAGTTGCTTGACGTTCTGCGGGGGTTCCCAGTTGACAATAGCTTCAACTTTCTCGGGGTTGACAGAAATACCATCAGCAGAGATGATATGGCCAAGATATAAGACCTTATCCGGCCAGAATTCACATTTAGAGAATTTCGCATAGAACTTCTGTTTACAGAGTCTTTCCAGGACCAAACGGAGGTGCTTGGCATGGTCTTCTTCATTCTTGGAGAATACCAAGATGTCATCCAGATAGACGAGAACAAATTCATTGGTGTAGGGGTTGAATATGAAGTGCATCATCCTCGAGAAGGTGGGTGGAGCATTTGCGAGGCCAAAAGACATGACCGTATATTCATAGGAGCCGTAGCTTGTTCTGAATGCGGTCTTGTGAATATCTTCTTCACGGATACGGATCTAATGGTAACCCATCCGGAGATCGAGCTTTGAGAACACCTTTGCTCCTTTGAGCTGCTCGAACAATTCATTGATGTTGGGGAGCGGATACTTGTTCTTTATTGTCTTCTTGTTCAATGGTCGGTAATCAACGCAAAGGCGTTCCGTGCCATCCTTCTTCTTGACAAATAGAACACCACAGCCCCAAGGAGAAGTGCTAGGCCTGATTAGACCCATACGTTCTTGCTCATCGAGTTGTCTCTTCAGCTCCTTCAACTCTTCAGGGGAAAGCTTGTACGGACGCCGACATGCTGGCTCGGTACCGGGCTCGAGTTTAATGACGAATTCAACTTGACGATGCGGAGGCATGCCTGGAAGCTCTTCAGGGAAAACATCTTCATACTCATTGACCACCGGAATATGGGAGATGGCATTAATCTCGCCCTTGTCATTGAGAGAGAATAGCCTGATTGTGTTATCTCGAGAGGCGAAGATAATCACATCTTCGTCGGGATGAGTAAGCTTGACTTCCTTATTTGCGCAATCAATGTGAGCATCATGCTTGGAAAGCCAATCCATCCCAACAATAAGATCAATGTCGGAGTTGCTGAGAACAACCGGAGAAGCCAGAAAACGGTAATCACCCGTACGAATAGATACATTCGGAGCATACAATCTAGAAGTCATGTGTTTGCCCGGAGAAATAATTTGCAACTCCCTTGGCAAGGCCACTGTGCCCACATTGTGCTTGGATGCAAATGGAAATGACATGAAGGAATGTGATGCACCAGAATGAAACAACACTTTAGCAGGTTTAAGGCTGGCTGGAAGATTACCAAGTATCACATCTGAAGAATTCTCTTCCTGAGCTGCATTCATCAGATTCACTCTTGCTGCCTTGGGGTTGTGCTTGACAATAGCAGTGCTGACAGGTGGAGGAGGCGGAAGGCGCCTTTGAGTACACTTGTTGGCATAGTGACCCTTCTGGCCACACTTGTTGCAAGTCACTTCTGAGAGAGGACGGTGATAAGGACCACATGACTTCGAAGCTTGAAAGTGATTCTTAGACTGATTGCTTGGGTTGGGTGGGTGGGAGAAACCACGGCAACCAGAATGCTTGTTGTTGTTGTTGGGAGGGCGGAGCACTGGAGGAGGTGGAAGCCAAAACTTCTGCTCCTTTGCAACCACTTGGGAAGAAGAGGAGGAGTGAACAGCATCTCTGATTCTCTTTTTGGAAGCTTCCATCTTCAGCTGGGCTGCCTCTTGCTTAAGTGCCATATTATAGAATTGATCAAATTCATCCGGATCAAACAAGGTGAGAGCTAGTTGGTGTTCATCCTTCAGACCACCACGGAACTGATAAATCTTGCTCTTCGAATCTGGGATGTCTTGCTTGGCATAGCGGGCAAGGTTTTGGAATTGCACGACTCATGTAAAATAGGGATGAAATTGCAAAAGAGTAGTTGGCTTACACTCGCCACGTCACACAATACATTACATAAGCAATCATCATCCAAATAACATCACAGCCCGACTACGGACGAAGATCCAAATGAAAGATACCAAAATAAATAAAGCCACAAGGTCCGATCGCCCCTAGTAGAAGCCACTACTGATCCTCTGGGTAAGACATGTAGTATCGCCACGTTCTTCATCGAACTCCCAGTACAGCTCTGTGCCATCTCCTGTATAGTTCACCATGGTACCTGCATCTGGTGTTGTGTAGAATCTGTGAGCCAAGGAGGACTCAGCAATCCCGTTCCCGGGTAGCAAAACTATCTAAGCCTTGGGTATGGAACAAGGCTGAAGAACAAGGTTGCAGCTGCACTAGCACTAGCTTATGTGTTTAGAGGGAGAAGAGAAGTGCCAACGATCGTCAAAGTGATCACGAAGTGATCCTATCTAAGCACGTCAAACATAACCCCACCGTGTTCACTTCCCGAACCCCTTCGGAACATGACCGTCACGGTTACTCACGCTGGAGTGTATTCTGAACATGGTGTTGAGTTTTCTACAACCGGATATTAACAAATTCCCATCTGCCACATAACCGCGGGCACGGCTTTCGAAATATCAAACCCTACAGGGGTGTCCCAACTTAGCCCATCACAAGCTCACGATCTGCGGAGTCGCAACTCCAAGGTGGGAAGGCCCGAGTATTCTCGGAATCCCGTGCTCAAGATATTCCGACCAAGGTAAAACTAATCCAGCAAGACCTCCCGGCGTGCCGACACCCTGACAGTAGCCGCGCGTATCTAGTCTCAGGCCACGACCGGATGGGACATCCTACAGGTAATACCAGATACCTCGGGTTTCCCCGAGGCGGCCCTGCAGTCCGCCCAGTTCGGACCAACACTCATGTGGAGCACTGGCACGGGGGTTGTTAATTAAGTCCACGGGATAGCTAGTCCTTAGGCATAATTTTAGTTATTAGGCAAATGTAAAACCAATGTCGGGCCTTGCTGGAAAAGCTTTAGCGCTAAGCGGGTTATCACGGGGGGGTCCCATAACCCCAACCGTGTTAGGAACACATAATCAAGGAACAAAACACCAGTTTAAACAGTTTCTAGGGCGGCATGAGTGGAACAAAACACCAAGCAAGAGGCTTAGCCTTCCACCCATTACCAATATATAGATGATTTAGTTTAACACATTATATAGTGTGATATCCCAACAATAACTTCAACATGAAGCAAGAATCTTCAAATCTTCACCTGCAACTTACAATGCTATAAGAGGGCTGAGCGACGCTTACGTAGCCAATCAAAGGTTTGCTAGGTTGGGTGGTTAGAGATTCATGGCTACAATAGGAGGCTGGCAAACAAACATGGGCATCGAGGCAAAAAGCTAAAGAGCGAGACATCTAGCAATAGGCAAAGATAGTAATAATATCTGGGTCAGGTCATCTTGCCTGTCGAGTCGTCGATGGGATCGTAAGACGGCTCCTCGTACTCAACCTCGGTAGGACCCTCGTTCTCGGTCTGGGCTCCCGGCTCTACTCAACACAAGAACACAACATGGCACAATATCAAACAAGGTGCAATGCACAATCAACATGATGCAACTATGATGATGCGTATGCATGGCAAGGGATGAAGCACATAAGAACAACACAAGCCAACAAGTTTAAATGAGGCCGGAATTCACATATAACAAATCCGGTAAGTCCACATATGCATAATTTGAAGTTACTCCAGATCTGAACAAACATTAAGTTAAAGTTGTTAAACAGCAAGTTCAGATGCACAATGATGATCTACACGAAAATTTTGTCAAGTTTCATATAAAGTTTGTTTAATTCGGAGCTACGGCCTAGAAGATATGAGCAAAACAAGACATTCATGGCAACGGTGCAAGATGCATCCAAACATCAAGCAAACACACTCCAAACAGATATTCAACATGATATTATGATTCTATATGCAAAATCACACAAGTTTCATATAGGGCACGCTCAAAACGGAGCAACGGTTCAACACATACACATGAAACAGGATATAACAACAAGCTGAAGTTAACAGCCACATAGCAACTTTGGAGCAAGAAATAGTTATGCTATAGCACTCAAACATGGAGGCAAAGGGCATGGACATGAAGTAGACATATCATACAGCAAACAACTCCATTGAAGCAACTCCATAGAAGGCATGGATCAATAGCAACAAGCTACACCAAATTGATCATGCTGATAAAAACCTGACAGGCAGAATTTATAGCAACTTGAGAGCAAGAAACAAATAAGCTACAGCAGGCCATATGTGCAAGTAAGGGCCTGAATGGATAGACAAAAACATAGACAACAAGTAATGATCATTGGCCACTTCAAAACAAGCATGGATTTGAGTTGGGCATCAAGCAAACATAGCATCACGTTAAAACAGATTCCAGACTTAGCAGTTTTTTCACTAAGTATAAAACGGTAACATTGGCATGGCATGTTTACAAGCTTTTTTAAGTCACCTCAAGGCATATCATGGAAAGTGGTTTGCACCACAGCAAGGACCATATGATGGTGCTTCTAAAACATATTGACATGTGGCATGAAGACAAACACATCAATAGCAATGAGCATGTCAAAACAGCATCTCACAACAAGTTTCAGCACTAAACAACCACATGCACTTTTGCAACAGAGATTAACATGACAATATGACACCTAACATGAATGCTACAGCAACCATCATGTAGAGCACTTCACAATGAACATTTTGACATCTCATATGCTCCATTTGGATAAACATGCACCAAGTTATCATAACTCAAACATAGCATCAAATTAACAAGTAACAGCAGATTATAACAAGTAGCACTCTTGCAACAGAGATTAGGGCATCTAGATGAACTCAAACAATCATGCCACAATGGTACAAAATGAAGAGCACATCACCACGATCATTTTGATATATCACACGTCCAAAACGGATCTACGAGCGCGAAGTTACGGCCATGCAAAGGAGGCAACAAAACATAGCAGATCTGGGACTTAGTCGTTTTTATACCTCACAAAAACTCAACCCGGGACGGGGATGTCCCGGGACGGAGAGATCCGGGACGGGGACGCGTGTTTGGATGGGTGCACTGGTGGATCTGGTCCCGTTTCTCAGATCGGGACGGAGGGAGCCACCGGTCGTGGAGAAGATGGTCGGCGGTGGCGGCGGCTCGCTGGAGCGGCGACGCGGCGGCCGGCCGGGGTGACGGGGCCGGCCGGGGCGGCGGCGAGGGCCGGCGGCGGAGGCCGCGGCGGTGGGGCGCGCCGGGGCGGCGCCGGCGAGAGGCGGCCGGAGCGGCGCCGGCGGGATGCGGCCGGGGCGACACCGGCGACCCGCGGCGGCGGCGAGCGAGGTCCGCGGCGACCGGCGGCCGGCGGTGGCGCGTCGAGCACGGGCGGCGGTTGGCGCTCGGAGGGCACGGGGCGGAGAAGCCCAGCGCGGCCCGGGGCGGGCCGGCCTCGGGCTCGCGGGCCCGGTGGCGGTGCGGTGGGAGTTGGCGGCGGTGGGGTGACGTGTCGCCTCCTGGTTGCCCGAGGGGGCGGCGACGTACTTGTCCGGTCCGCCCGGACGTGTCCGGCGGCCGGAGAAGCTGCGGGGCGCGGGGAAAACGGAAAAAAAAGGGAAGGACTAGGGTTTTGCCCGAAAATGGAGGGGATGGGGCTTTTTATGGGTATAGGAAGCTAGGAGACTCCAAATGGGGTGCGGTTTTCGGCCACACATTCGTGATCTGACGACCGAGATGATGGAAGTGGTTGTGCTGGGTTAGAGGACTGTTGTGGAGGGCGTCTTGGGCCAAAAGGAAGAGGTACTTTTAGCCCACTAGGTTAACCGTTGGAGTACCAAACGAACTCCAAACGCGATGAAACTTGACAGGCGGCCTACACATACCGAAACAATAACGCACGACAAGTCCTACCTCATTCCGGAAACGTTACATGGCCACACACGAAAGAAGGACTCGAGGATGCCACGGGCACGTGTGTGAGTGTCGGAACTCGAAACGGACAACGGGAAGAGGCGAGTGGGACCAGGTGCAAGTGACAACACGAATGCAATGCAATGCACATGATAACATGATATGGATGAAATGCACACACGCACACGACAAAACGAAGAAACCCGAAATGAAAGAAGAGCCCAGAATGGAATTGATGAAGCCAAAGTTTCATATATTGCCATAATTGGAAGATGTTATATCTGGGGCATTACAGATGGTGCAAGCCATCATCCCTCTCCTTTTTAATTATCTAACCCCCAATGAGCTAAATGTATATATGTAGAAAGTGAGGAGACCCTGTGTTGAATGTTATTCGTCTTGATTAACATGTGATGAGAAAGAAGCATTTGTTTTCTATTTTAAAGTGTATTGGGAAAATAGAAGTACACACTTTTACAGACAAATTTTAAAGCCAAATGTACACTTCTTCGCGGACGGAGGAAGTACTTAATTAGTATCATACAATATTCTTGTCAGATATATCACTTGCTTAGGCCAATTTAGAACGAGATCATGTATTTCGTTCTCGTGCATTTTGCATATATCTGGCCATGCTTATATGGTGTCTCCCCTTTCCTTTTGAAACATGAACGGTATGAAAGCAAAGAAGTGAGGGTAGTTAGCATACCACAATGTTATGATGACTAATTTATCGGAACTGGTCATGCTGGATTTTGTGGAGAACAATTTTGTGATGTACTCATGTAGTTTAGAGTTTATCATGCTATATGTACCTCAAGTTCCTGCATCCTGGAGGTTATGTATGTTTATTATCATTCATTATTTGTGATACGAAAGCTTCTATAAATGTCCCGGCTGGTTTCGTTTGCTACTTGATTGCACGCCAAGTTAGCTAGCTAGGACCAATCTTTGTGCCTTGTCATTCCCCTCAACGTCATTATTCGGTTGTACTCCCTTCGTTCCTAAATATTTGTCTTTTTAGACATTTTAACAAATGACTACATACGAAGCAAAATGAGTGAATCTACACTCTAAAATATGTCTACATGCATCCGTATGTTGTAGTCTATTTGAATGTCTAGAACGACAAAAATTTGGGAACGGAGGGAGTATATTAGTATATCTGCAATGTGGTGAGAAATTGGAGGAAACCAAAATGCTAGCTAGAATTGGTTTTGTGGTTGTATATAAACATGCACATACACATGACACTCTAACTACAGTCATCTTAGCTAGAAACAAATTACAATGTTAATTTATGCTGCCTTGGCGACGAGCATGCTGCTGCTGCTGGCCCTCGTGCCGGTGGCAGCATCTACTTCACTACCGAGGACCTGGCGTCCGAGGAGTCGATGCGCAAGCTGTACAAGCCATGGTGCGCCTACTACCCGGATGGGCGTGGCTGCTACCTCGACAACAAGGCCGGGAGATTCAATATATATATATAAATTGGTGCTTCGAACTTGTAGACCTTGTGGTAAACTTATGCTAAGTTGTTATTTATGTCGTCGCTCGTCCCTCGCGTCACTCTCGCGGGCGGCGGCGGGGGAACCCTGGCCTCCACCCCACGCCCGCCTCGTACACCATCCCCTTCCCTCGTCGCCACCAGAAGGTGCCGCCGGGCGAAGCCCGGTGCGCATTGGTGGCAGCGGGGCCCTTCTTCTCCTCGCGGTGTGTGGCTGTAGCGTGAGATGCGGCTGCGCGGGCGGGATCCATCGCGGATCTGGTCCTGCGGACGCGGTCTCGGCCACCCCTGCTCGGCCGGCGGGTCTCGGTAGGGGGACTTCTCCTTGCTGTGATCTGGCAGCGGCGGCTTGGATCATCCATATCCCGACAGGGATGGCCGCGGCCCGTACACGTGGGATGGAGGTCTTCGAACAGATCTGGGTGAAAACCTGTTATTGGCTATTGCCAAAGCCGGCGATGGCGACGTTGTCTGCGTCGTTCCCTTCCTGAAGGCATCGCTGTGGAGAAGTTCAAGGCCACTCTCTGCTATCTCCGTGGGTAATCATAAATCAGTAGATCGGATGACGGCGGCTCTCTGGTGTCGTTTCCCCTTTGGGGCGTCCTTCTTCGTGGTGCACACGGGCTCGAGGGACCGGAGGACGGCGTCTTTGGTGGAGCGGTGCTTCATCTTACACATTGATGGTGGCGGATTTCAGTGGCGTGGCGTTGTGGAGACTCGGCGTCTGATGCGCACGTAGGAGGAGGAAGCTGTCTGGCGTCATGGTGGCGTTGATGGCAGAGAGGCCTGGCAAGATCGGTGCATTGGTTATGCTTTGAGGATGAACCGATGGAAGATGGAGGTGACGGCTCTTGCAGCGTGCGGTGCTCACTGGGAGTGTGCCAGACCGGTGTGGACCCATTCCAGGTAGTGGCTTGGATGGGACACCCGGCTTTAGATGTTAGGTTTTGGTGTGATGTTTGTTTGGTATTAGGCCCGGATATTTGGCACACCTTCATCAAGGAGATAGGAGTATCAACAACGATGCCAAGTTGGTGGCTTCATGCTTATTGATGTATCACCTTGTATGGTCTATGTGAATAATTAATAATATGGGTGCATGCATCGTCCAGATGCAAAGACCGGGGGTACATCCTTCTTTTCAAAAAATATTTGTTGAAAAATATCCTAATTTTTGTTGTCATATGAGGTATAATTTCATTTTTCTGTCATGCTATATACTAGTACTATTTATTAATATTACACCCTGTATATAGTAGAGCATGCAATTATAAAGCATAGTGGTGCACGAACCAGAAGAATTAGCAATTTAACATGCATGCAAATGAAACTGAAACATTGAGATGGCAAAACTGCATAGATGGTTGCCACACAAGATACGATGTGTACCAATAAGTCAGCTTGCCACTAAGACGAGCACTAATTAACCAAGTCATGCCACTCAAAATCAAAACAATTGATTGTAGTAGATTTAACTGTCACTGAAAGGAAGTTCATCCCAGCAGAACCTAAGATAGGATGACCAGCACCATCACACGTCCACTGGGATCACCGGGCACAAAAACAAACAGACCAATTGTGAGAACTCAACTGGGGATGGAGCCCAAAGCAGATGCACTAGGGAGTCCACGCCGGGGTTGCAGCCACGCTACCGCCGGCGCCGGGGTCATAGTAGCCGAAGCAGAGCAGCATACCATTAGTTAGAGCATCTTCAGCCGTTGGAGCCCTCAAGAATACTATCGAATCAAAAAAGTTTATGTCTTGGGGGTCAAATGCTTCATCCGGCCGAAATACAAGTGCATGGGAAAGACATCTTCCCAGCCACGCCCCACCCCAGCCAAAAGTTTGTGAGGGAAAAGATTAAGTGGGCCAAAAAAAAAGAACATGTGGAAAGACACGATTCACCGAAACATCCGTCGACGCCCCCAAGAGCTCCCCAACGCGCTGGATTTCTCCTGGGTTTGCCGATGCTATTTTGACGTCCTATGAAGGGGGGCGCTAGGGGCGTGGCTGGGTCGTTTTTGGGTAAAAAACGTCGCCGAGCCTAAAAAGGTGGCCTGAGGGCGTCTTGGAGGAGAGCGAGTGTAGATGCTCTTAGAGTTAACGCCCAATGCATGGAGGCGAAGAAGGGGGCGGCCAGGCCTACCACGGGAGGCTCAACAGTATTGTTGCGAGCCGGAGCAGACCAACGTCGGAACAGCGACGGCGGCGCGACGCAGTCGGTGATGTGCCGCGAGAGAAAGGGAATTCATAACAGTGGTTCGGGCGCACAACCGCGTGAGTGGGAGTGGTAGGGTGCGGCCGTGTGTGAGCTGGGCTTGGGTGCTCACTGACACGTGGGCCACAGTTAACCCAATTAGTTGTTCTCGACCAATTAGGCCATACCGGGTAAAACAAACCCAAATTAATGAATCATTATGGAAACTAGTAGCCGTGTACGTATATATAATTTATATTGTCTAAAAAAGTTTATAATTTATAAAAATATATATTATTTCTTTTCAGCAAGTTTTTTATCGAGTCATTTAAATGTGTCTCATGCCCAACGATTTAAGCCTGTGTGTAACACTAAAATGACAAGTCTCAATTTCTTATATCATCATCGTTCAATTCGAAGTCCACTAAAATAAAGCTAATTTTGTTATAAAATCTGTCATGTTAGCATATTAAGTAATAATTTAGTTTTCAAATAATGATAATAGTTAACATAGAATAAGTACAATGATACAAACGGAAAAATGTATGTTTAGAAGTGCTCGACAAAATATCTCCCGTGCTGCATGAAATTAACATCCAGAGACCAGAAGATGACCCACGTGATTACGAAATTTTGATATGTTCACAAAAATATTATTAATTTTATAAAGTTTAAAATTCATCCTGGCTGAACATTTGTATAAAACCGTTGTGACCATACAAAAGATCGCACCCACACAACCAAATCGGATACGTCCGATAAAAAAAAGCATTGGAGATCGCCCGACCCTAAATTTAAACCAGATGATACCAATCAGGAGAAAAAAGGAATTGGACCCGACGCTGTATGCATGTGTTATATAAAATATCAATCTTGAATGTTATTTTTCTTTTAGCGATATTTTTTACGTAGCCATTTAAATCTATATCATGGCCAACACGCTCTTGTAACAACACATGATCCACATACATGTTTTCACGTAAATTCATGATTAGAGTATAATAACTTGTTTAAAAAATACTTTAAAAATAGTACTTTCTCTGTAAAGAAATATAAGAGTGTTTAGATTACTAAAATAGTGATATAAACACTCTTATATTTATTTACGGAGGGAGTATCAACTAACCCACACAGCAAAAAGAAAAAAAACTGGAGCTCCGATCAAAAAAGAAAAATGAAAGAATTTTGTGTTGCACTATCACCGTATCACGATCGTTTTTTTTTTCGAGAAAATTTCCGATATATTCATTTTCAATCATGGCAGTAGAACGAATACCAAAAATAATAAAAATTACATCCAGATCCGTAGACCACCTAGCGACAACTACCAGCACTAAAGCGAGCTGAAGGCGCGCCGCCGTCATCGCCCCTCCATCGCCGGAGTCGGGCACAACTTGTTGTAGTAGACAGTCGGGAAGTCGTCGTGCTAAGGCCCCGTAGGACCAGCGCATCAGAACAGCAACCGCCGCAGATGAAGAACAGCGTAGATCAAAAAAATCCAATCCGAAGGCACACGAACGTAGACGAACGACGAGATCCAAGCAAATCCACCAAAGATAGATCCGTCGGAGACACACCTCTACACGCCCACTAACGATGCTAGACGCATCACCGGAACGGAGGCTAGGCGGGGAGACCTTTATTCCATCTTCAGGGAGCCGCCGTCGTCTCGGCTTCCTGAGCAGAACACAAACCCTAGCAAAACTGAAAGAACCGATTAAAAACGGAGCCCTCCCGCCGACCCTTGCCGAGATCCACCGCACCCCCATGGCCCTAAGGCCATCGGAGAGGAGTCGGACCTGCAGCGGCATCGGCGGGAGGCAAAAAACCCTATCTTTTGTGGAGGAGGAGGAGGAAGAGGAGGCGGCGCTATCACGATCACTTATAAACCAAATGAACGAAAGGGCTTCGATAAGAAAGACAAAGTGCAATGCCGATGCTAGTATAAACCAAATGATTAAAAGGGCTATGAATAATCGATAAAATAAAATAAAATAAAAGAGTTGGACAATGCCCGAATGCATTCTATCCATTATCCTCAAACATAGGGGTGTGTTCGAAATCACTCTGGCTTCTCAAATCCTTGACTCCGTGCATGGAGTCTAGCCGAGCGCGTCCACTCCTGGCTTTTGAACTGAGAAGCTGGCTAAGGGCATGTACAATGGTTGATAAAATAGTCTTATCTTAAATCTCGCATGTAATTTAGAGATGACAATAAAAAAACGTCTACAATGAGTCATCTCTTAGCCTTATATTCAAATAATTAGTAATTCCTAAAAACGTGATGAGACATATTGTGCTAAGAGATCACCTCTTGTCTTCTCTTAAATAAGAGAAGACAAGTCTTTTCTTATAACTTCTTTCTCCTCCACCTCATCATCTATCCTACGTGCCACTCTTAAGATAGCACTATTGTACATACCGTAATATTCTAGTGCAAATTGTTCGAAGTCACGGAGTTGGGAAAACCCGGCTCGCTGAAATCTCGCAAAAAAAAAGAAATCTGGGAAGCAGGAGTTCAACAAAATTTACGTCCACGTGCCACCGCCAAACTGAAGACATTGATTATGGACCCAGTCAAGGGCGCGATGTCAGTGGACATCCTGCGCTGGGCAATGAACCAGGCAGACTCTGGTGACGCTTGACAGCGGGTAAGATGGGTCAAGTACAATCAGTTCAAGGCGCCTCAAGACCAGTGTGCCGCGGCGTACTAGAGTAGGACGTTCGGGTCGCCGGAGGTGGACAACGACGAGGTGCAGATGGTGGCGAGGGCGCCGGCAGCAGGCGACCGTGTAAGACCCGTCGTTCTTGACGAAGATGATGAGGATGAAAACGCTGAGGAAGAAAAGAGATGGCTCCCCCC
>LR738713.1:647576994-647622263 GCA_902687465.1 Secale cereale | reverse complement strand
AGCAACAGCATAAAGATTACATATGTGCCTCGATCATGTAGGGCAGCTCACGAGGTCTAATCCATGAAGAACAAAGAGGGGAGGAGAACATCACATAGCTACTGGTCATGGACCCATGGTCCAAGGGGGACTACTCACAACTCATCCGGGAAGCGTCCATGGTGGTGGAGAAGCTCCCCGTGGTGGTTCTCCCCTCCGGCAGGGTGCCGGGAAGAGTTCTCTTGGTGCTCCCGATCTTGGAAGCGCGGCGGCGGCAGAACAGAGGCGAGATCGTAAAAAAGGGTTCCGTCCTCGAGGGTTTCGGGACGCGAGCAATATATATGCAAAAGGGGGTCACCAGAGGCGGAGGTGGGGCCCCAGGCGCCCCCCTGGCGCGGACAGGGGTGGGGCCGCGCCGGGTGGCCGCCTGGGCCACACCAGGCTCCCCTCTGGCCCTGCTTTGATTTTTCTTAAAGCTCCCGATACGCTGATTTTTCCTGTATTTTCACGGAATTTTTAGGGCACTTTTAATATGGGGGAAACCTGAAATAGAAAAACAGCAGAAAACTGGAACTGGCACTGTGGTGCACTAAGTTAATAGGTTAGTCCAAATATGATCAAAAGTGTATGGAAGTACATAAATATCATAGCAATATCACACAAAAGATTCATGGAGCAAGCAGAAATTATAGATACGTTTTGGACGTATCAGCGTCTAAAAACAACGCGACGTCTCGGAACTGCACCCACGCGTGCAATCGTCCACGCCCACGTGCCTAGGGTTGCACTGAGCGGGGCTGGCTCCACAAAAACGCCTGATTTAAACGTTTCTCTGGATGCATGCCCAAAGATACTTTAATGTTCATGCTATGCAAACTCAACAGTGAATGCCGGTAACCAAACAAACTATTTTCTTCTCGCGCGGGCCTGGCTAAGATATATGCAGCCTATCAAACACGTCCTAAGTGTCTACTCTCACCGCCCATCCCGTGCCCTGCTCACCGCGACTGAAGATGGTCGATGCCGCTCCTCAAATGCAAGCCTATACGCACTCCGCACCGTGAAGATGATGTTTCACTCGGGAGCACAAGCCATGAAATCATCACCAAGGCAATGTACGAATCTTGAGGATGTCATGGACAGATTTTTCCACCGGTTTTCTTCCTAGTTATATTTCCATTTTTAGTCCCCGATCTGATGGCTTTTGAAATCGTGCCGTTGGCGCAGCTCGCTGGCGACGGCGGCGATGGCCCCCGCGCTGGCATCGGAGCGGACGGGGCGGATGCGCCGCGCAGGCCTCGGGACAGCGTCGCGCCGGCGTGTTGGGCCTCGACTGGCCTCCTCCCGCGTGTGGCTGGGGGTGAGAGCGCTGGGGCGCCACGGTCAGATCGGTCGCTGTGCGTGTCGGGGGACTGATGTCTACACACGCTTCTACTCTTGTAGACTAAGTTGGGCCTCCAAGCGCAGAGGTTTGTAGGACAGCAGCAATTTCCCTCAAGTGGATGACCTAAGGTTTATCGAACTCAGGGAAGTAGAGGTTGAAGATGGTCTCTCTCAAGCAACCCTGCAACTAAGATACAAGAAGTCTCTTGTGTCCCCAACACACCTAATACAACTAGGAGTTGTATAGGTGCACTAGTTCGGCGAAGAGATGGTAAAATATGGATGATAGGTGTGGCAAAGCAAAGTAATATAAATATGTAATAAAAAGTGCAGCAAGCAAACAAGTGGTAAACGTGAGCACAAATAGTATTGCAATGGTGGAAACAAGGCCTAGGGATCATACTTTCACTAGTGGCAACTCCCAACAACATTAACATAATCGAATCACATGATATTTCCCATAAAACATGCAATGGAGACGCACCCGGAGGTCATTCCTTCGTGGTCAAGAGAGGACGAGAATTATGTAGGGCTACAAAAGCACACCTCAAAGTTCGTAGTTCTCAATCTAAGGATTTCCCAATGTCACCGCGGCCATCCAAAGAGAGTCCCACAATCACCACAACATATCTAAAAGATAGTCAAAGACAAGCACCAAGAGACTCTCAATCTTCAATCAACACACAAGAGAGGAAATCACTCATGAAAATATTTTTCTAATCCATGTCCAATAGACCGCTGTCACCTTGGTCTCGGGGATTATACTAGATAAAGACAAGTGAGTACATCAATCCAATACATAGAGGAAGGGGAAACATCATGGGATCACCCTAGATTAACATAGCCTATGATCACAACGAAGATCACATCATGGGAGAGAGAGATAACCACATAGCTACTGGTAGAAACCTCAGCCCCGAGGAGGAACTACTCCCGCATCATGGAGGGAGGAAGCAACGTCGATGGAGATGAATCCGGGGGCACTTCCCCGTCCCGGCAGGGTGCCGGCTGATGTCTACACACGCTTCTATACTTGTAGACTATGTTGGGCCTCCAAGCGCAGAGGTTTGTAGGACAGCAGCAATTTCCCTCAAGTGGATGACCTAAGGTTTATCGAACTCAGGGAAGTAGAGGTTGAAGATGGTCTCTCTCAAGCAACCCTGCAACTAAGATACAAGAAGTCTCTTGTGTCCCCAACACACCTAATACACTTGTTAGATGTATAGGTGCACTAGTTCGGCGAAGAGATGTTAAATGGCAAGTGATATGGATGGCAAAACAAAGTAATATAAATCTGTAATAAAAAGTGCAGCAAGCAAACAAGTGGTAAACGTGAGCACAAATGGTATTGCAATGGTGGAAACAAGGCCTAGGGATCATACTTTCACTAGTGGCAACTCCCAACAACATTAACATAATCGAATCACCTGATATTTCCCATAAAACATGCAATGGAGACGCACCCGGAGGTCATTCCTTCGTGGTCAAGAGAGGACGAGAATTATGTAGGGCTACAAAAGCACACCTCAAAGTTCGTAGTTCTCAATCTAAGGATTTCCCAATGTCACCGCGGCCATCCAAAGAGAGTCCCACAATCACCACAACATATCTAAAGGATAGTCAAAGACAAGCACCAAGAGACTCTCAATCTTCATCAACACACAAGAGAGGAAATCACTCATGAAAATATTTTTCTAATCCATGTCCAATAGACCGCTGTCACCTTGGTCTCGGGGATTATACTAGATAAAGACAAGTGAGTACATCAATCCAATACATAGAGGAAGGGGAAATATCATGGGATCACCCTAGATTAACATAGCCTATGATCACAACGAAGATCACATCATGGGAGAAAGAGATAACCACATAGCTACACGTACGAGCCCTCGGCCCCGGAGAAGACTACTCACACATGGACATGGTGAGGAGGATCTTGATGGTGGTGTTGATGGAGAGGTGCAGCCCCGCGAGGAGGCAGCGGCCGGCGGCGGCGAGGAGGAGACGGCGGCGGCCCTAGGGGGCGGCGGCGGCCCTTGGGGGCGGCGGCGGCCCTAGGGGCAGCGGCTCCTTGGCCCCCCTTCTTCCTTGTGGATGGTGCTGCAATGGTGCTGGTCCTCCCCTCCAAGACGGCGGCTCGGGAGGAGGAAAAGTCGTGGCCCTTGGTGACCTAGGTTTCCTCTCTTTATATAGACTCTCGGATTCCCGTCATCAGATTTTGGGCCTCGGTAAAACGGGCTTTACTCGGCCGTCCGGACTCCTATTTGGACGAATTTTATATCCAGAAGCATCGCCTCGAAATTCCCCACAACTTTCACAACTAGACTTTTTCCGTTTGACGTCGTCTTCGGACCGGAACGTGACCATCTTTAAAAAACGTTCTCAGACAAATTTCAGGAAAGTCAGAGTCCTACTCCAATAAGACTCCTTTTGCGTTTCGTCAATTTCCAAGTAATTCCTACACAATAAAGTGTAAAACAAGAACATTGTGCACTTTTGCAACCATTAGTAGGTTAGTCCAAATATGATCAAAAGTGTATGGAAGTGCATAAATATCATAGCAATATCACACAAAAAAGGCATGGAGCAAGCAGAAATTATAGATAAGTTTTGGACGTATCAACATCCCCAAGCTTAATTCCTGCTCGTCCTCGAGTAGGTAAATGATAACAAGCATAATTTCTGTGGTGACATGCTATTAACCATATAAGAACTTTTCATAGTCACATGACAAGTGCTTACTGAGACAATGGGTCTGTAGTAATTAAGTTGCCTCATTAGAAAATCACAAAGAACTGAAAGTTTTACAATATGATATTGAAATACTCAAAATATTTGTAATGAGCATGGTGTGCAAATATGACAAAGTGATATCTCGCTTGCCCCCTTTAGTGAAGCAAAACATAAATGCAGGGGCACCTCCAAAGTTTAAGTGACGACTAGATACAATGATTTCAGAATAAACGATATCATAATCATGCAAAAGACAATGGTACTTTGGAACAATGCACATTACACTCAGAATGACAATCATGCTCTCAATAGTTGGTGCTTTAAAGAAGGTGGAGACTTTCGAACCATGGCTTTTGATGGCAAGGTTGAAAACCCGTGGTCGGAAATAAAAACTAAACATGTACCAGTGCTCTTGGTTTTAAAAACAGAGGTAATAATTATTTTTTAGATTATGCATATTTCGTCAACGAATGCTAGCAGATAACTCAATTACTTCTCGAGCTGGACAAGTTTCGAGGCACGGCTCCCGAATAAGGACGATCACATCCTCTTAATCTCCTTTGTTTATCACTGCCAAAGTCTTCTGATTTCTCATGAACAAAGCGTGAAGGAGGGTTTGTTTGTTGTATAATTTTTTAATGAGCCGGGCGCACTCTATGACAGTTCCTTCTCGTATTATGGGTTTGCACATTAGACATGCAATCCCGGGGTGAAGCTTGTCCAACTTAAAAAGATCATGAATTAACTACTACTTCCTCATGAGCTAAAACAGAGGCACAAAAGAGAAATGCTTTTTTTGAATAATTTGGAGGTGGTACATGAAAGTCTTCGTTAGGAATGGCAGGTAAATACCATGTATAGGAAGGTATGGTGGACTCATATGGCATAACTGGTTTAAAGGATTTGGATGCACAAGCAGTCAGTCCGCTTAGTACAGGTGGAGGTTAGCAAAAGACTGGGAGCGACTAACTAAGAGAGCAATGACGGTCATAATCATGCAGAGCGACAAAGCAACATTGAATCGGGCATGGAAGTTATATCGCTACTCAAAAATTAAAGATCATCAAAGCTTGATAGACTTTCTTTACAGTCTTAAATATGCGTGAGCATATGCCAAGTCAATCAAAATAAATTCTTGAAGAAAGATACCACTAAACCATACCACATCATAGGCAAACAAATCATGTTGGTACTCCAATAACACATTGAGAACCCCCCAGCTATTTGAGACTAACCATAAGAAAACATGAACTACTAAACACCATTATGCACATAGCATTTTTATCATAGACATATCAACCAGTGCAACAGAAGCCAACTCTCTTAACAAGATAAGCATGATAAATAAAGAGAGTTCCAGCGACCAACTAAACAAAAGCTCTTTAAAAAGATAAGCATGAAAACTAAGAGCTGAACATGATAGTAGCTATTGAAAGACAAAGAACACACACAACGAAGATAGACATGAAAATTCTATGTTATGTTCTAGGTTGAAGTGGAGGGGGTTTCTCTCCCACACAAAGAAAGCTGGGTTCCAACTCGTTATGAACAGCAAACAAAGCTAAAGAAAACTAAAAAGGAAACTAAAAGCAAGACGCTCCAAGCATAGCACATAACACATGAAGTGATAAAAATATAGTGGAACGAAAGACGAACTGATAATTGTTGATGGGGAAGGGGATGCACGGGGGCATCCCCAAGCTTAGATGCTTGAGTCTTCTTGAATATGTCTTGGGGGTGCACGGGGGCATCCCCAAGCTTGAGCGTTTGACACTCCTCAATCTTTTTATCATCTTCCCTCGCACACTTGAAAACTCCCTTCATACATAACTCATCATAATCTGATTAGCGAGGTTAGTACCCATAATAAAATAAATTTTCCATGCTGGAAATAAGGATATTCTTGATGGTCTACTGTTTCTCAAGATTGCCAAAAGGTTTTTGCAAAGAAAAAGCAAGCTCAAGGTTTGCAAAACGAAGGAAAGGCAAAACAGGACAGAATCTGTGAAAAACAGACCAGCAGGTAGTAGATAATTTTTTCGGGGCACTTCTGCAACTCAAATCAAAAAACTCAGAACAGACGCCCGAAAGCCAATTCTATAGAGCACGCTGTCGAAAAAATTCAGACCAAAACGATGATCTGGTGATTTTATACGAATTTTTCTGTCCAAGGACAGAATCTGTTTCGTGGACAGCACGTCACAACTTTTGAACTTTCTTGCAATCAGAGGCTAAACTTGACACAAAGCTGAAAAATAATGATACTATTATGTTGCTACAGTAGTAACAAACATCAAGACCACTAAAACTGAAAGCAAAGATAACAAGGGTTGTCTCCCTAGAGCTCTTTCTTTATAGCCATAAAGATAGGTTTAAGACTTTAATGATGCTCTCGTAGGAATAAAAGCTGAAGAACAAAAGAGAGCATCAAGAAGCAAATACCAAACACATTTAAGCCTAACATGCTTCCTATGCATAGGAATATTGCAATAGAATAATTCATTGAAGCACAAAGCAATAAGCATAGGAAGACAAAACAAGTGCAGCTTCAAAACCTTCAACATAAAGAGAGGGAACTTGATATTATTGAAATATCTATAAGTATATGTTCCCTTCTCATAATAATTTTCAGTGGGATCACGAATAAACTCAACAATATAAGCATCACATAAAGCATTGTTACCATGATCCACATGCAAAAAGGTACTCTTACTCTCCACATAAGCATCTTTGGGGAGCCCATGGTTAGGACTTTTTAGCATTAACGTTTTCAGTCTCCCCCAAGCTTGAGCTACGCTCTCTCCGTCACGAGACCTAAAGTTATAGATATAGTTCATGTCTGAAGCTTAGTATAAAAGAGAGACATAAGCTCTTGCCAATCAAGCAAGTGCGAGTTATCGAGAAGCTTATACCAATCTGAAGCTTTATCTATAAGTGATACGGCGAACAATTTCCTCATGACAAACTCCGTTGATACACCTGCAAGCTTAAATAATGAACATAATTGTGACAGATATAGCAAGTGTTCACCGGGATGTCTGTCTCCTGCATAACGATTAGCCAAAACATAATCGATAATACCAGATGGTATTTTATAGGGCACAATTTCAGTAGGGGGAGGAGCAACCACCACAGGTGTGGGGCGTCTTCCCGCAAGCAACGATCCAATAGCAAGGTTGTCCATAAGCATTACTAGTGAAATAAAAACAAGAAACAAAAAGATTTAATTGCAAGATCTAAAGATATACCTTCAAGCGCTCACCTCCCCGGCAACGGCGCCAGAAATAGCTTGATGTCTACACACGCTTCTACTCTTGTAGACTATGTTGGGCCTCCAAGCGCAGAGGTTTGTAGGACAACAGCAATTTCCCTCAAGAGGATGACCTAAGGTTTATCAAACTCAGGGAAGTAGAGGTTGAAGATGGTCTCTCTCAAGCAACCCTGCAACTAAGATACAAGAAGTCTCTTGTGTCCCCAACACACCTAATACAACTAGGAGTTGTATAGGTGCACTAGTTCGGCGAAGAGATGGTAAAATATGGATGATAGGTGTGGCTAAGCAAAGTAATATAAATATGTAATAAAAAGTGCAGCAAGCAAACAAGTGGTAAACGTGAGCACAAATAGTATTGCAATGGTGGAAACAAGGCCTAGGGATCATACTTTCACTAGTGGCAACTCCCAACAACATTAACATAATCGAATCACATGATATTTCCCATAAAACATGCAATGGAGACGCACCCGGAGGTCATTCCTTCGTGGTCAAGAGAGGACGAGAATTATGTAGGGCTACAAAAGCACACCTCAAAGTTCGTAGTTCTCAATCTAAGGATTTCCCAATGTCACCGCGGCCATCCAAAGAGAGTCCCACAAACACCACAACATATCTAAAGGATAGTCAAAGACAAGCACCAAGAGACTCTCAATCTTCAATCAACACACAAGAGAGGAAATCACTCATGAAAATATTTTTCTAATCCATGTCCAATAGACCGCTGTCACCTTGGTCTCGGGGATTATACTAGATAAAGACAAGTGAGTACATCAATCCAATACATAGAGGAAGGGGAAATATCATGGGATCACCCTAGATTAACATAGCCTATGATCACAACGAAGATCACATCATGGGAGAGAGAGATAACCACATAGCTACACGTACGAGCCCTCGGCCCCGGAGAAGACTACTCACACATGGACATGGTGAGGAGGATCTTGATGGTGGTGTTGATGGAGAGGTGCAGCCCCGCGAGGAGGCGGCGGCCGGCGGCGGCGAGGAGGAGACGGCTGCGGCCCTAGGTGGCGGCGGCGGCCCTTGGGGGCGGCGGCGGCCCTAGGGGCAGCGGCTCCTTGGCCCCCCTTCTTCCTTGTCGATGGTGCTGCAATGGTGCTGGTCCTCCCCTCCAAGATGGCGGCTCGGGAGGAGGAAAAGTCGTGGCCCTTGGTGACCTAGGTTTCCTCTCTTTATATAGACTCTCGGATTCCCGTCATCAGATTTTGGCCCTCGGTAAAACGGGCTTTACTCGGCCGTCCGGACTCCGATTTGGACGAATTTTATATCCAGAAGCATCGCCTCGAAATTCCCCACAACTTTCGCAACTAGACTTTTTCCGTTTGACGTAGTCGGGCCGGAACGTGACCATCTTTAAAAAACGTTCTCAGACAGATTTCAGGAAAGTCAAAGTCCTACTCCAATACGACTCCTTTTGCGTTTTTTGTCAATTTCCAAGTAATTCCTACACAATAAAGTGTAAAACAAGAACATTGTGCACTTTTGCAACCATTAGTAGGTTAGTCCAAATATGATCAAAAGTGTATGGAAGTGCATAAATATCATAGCAATATCACACAAAAAAGGCATGGAGCAAGCAGAAATTATAGGTACGTTTTGGACGTATCAGGGGCTGGACGGTGGTTCGCCACGGTGGTGGCTCCCCCCGCGTCGGCAAACCTCGGGCGGAGGTTGGGGCGCCGGAGCTGGCTGCGCGCACCGCCGGCACCCTGGAAAATCGATTATGGGCCCTAGCTGAGGAGGACTCCGATGAGGAGGACGATGCGCCTGCGGCTGGGGAGCTCTCTCCGTCGGGGATCGATCCGCGCAAGATCCCGGCTGGGCCGACGGTGGGTGTCTTCGTGGCTTTCGCAGCGGCGGCGACCAGGACGGCGCGGGTGCCGAACCGTCGTTTTGCCCCTAGTGGCGAAGGTTCCCGTGCCACGGCGAGGCGGATCTGGCGGTCGTCGGTGACCACTGGCTTTGGGGGGTGGACTGAGGTGGCTGGCTCTAGCCGGGTCACGTCGGCGGCGAGGGCGCTGACGGCCGGCCCGGGGTCCCCCTCAACGGACTGGCCGGAGCTGCGGTCTCCTGCTCCGTCTCCGGCGCCGTGTGCGGCGGCGCAGTCACGCGCCAGGGCGGGGGAGCTGGCGACCGCTGGACCTAGGGTTGGGCCTGGCGAGCCTCCTGGGCCGAGCGGCCAGGTTGGGCCAGCTTCAGTTGGCCCGTCTATGGGGGGTTGGACCGCGGGGGCCCCCTTTGTTTCGGGGGTCCTGCCCTGTGGCCCTGTGGAGAAGGGTGTCTTTGCTAGGCCTGTTGGGTCGGACCCTGTTGGGCCTCCCAGGCCCCCTTGGCCCACACCACAAGGGCCCGTGACGGCGACGGGTGGGGGGTATATATGGTTGAGAAGAGGGAGTCTCGATCCCCATTTAGGGTTTCCAGCCACTCCTCTTGAGGTGCGGTGATTTGCTCACTGCGCCCGCACTCTCAAGCCTCTTGCTCCCCCTCTCCCCTCCTCAGATCCTTCGCGGCGGCAGTGATGGGCGACCGGCGTGTTGAGAACGCCCCATGGAGGATGCGGATCCGGAGGCAGAGCGGTGTAGGGAGAAAGAGTTCCGTGACAAGGCCAAGAGATCGATGCGGGATCGCTCGGATGGGCGAGATGGCCGTGCGCGGACCGATGGAGCGCGCGAACACGGCGGGCGTGAGGGGGATTGGGGTCCCCCTTCCCCATGGTGGATCCAGCAACAAGCTAAGAAGAATAAGAAGCAGAGTTTCCAGAGTCGGCGTGCGCTGGAGAAGAAAGCGGATGGGCACCTCCATGCGGGGGGGCAGCATGGAGGCCCCGCTGCCTAAGAAACCTAGGGCCACCCCAGATCCGGCGGGTTTGGCTCTCCTTGGTGCTTCCAAGGGCACGGTGGCGGAGCCTATTCCGGTGGAGGAAGCTCCGGAGGTGGAGTGCTTCAAATGCGTCTGCCTCAGCCACTATCAGTCGAAGTGTATGTTCAAGCCTCTTTGCGTGCTATGCAAAGAGGAAGGACACGCCTCGGCTAATTGTCCGACGAGGGGGCGACAACTCCACCTACAGATCATGGGGAGTGCTATCTCCGGAGAGGGCTTCTTCTGCCTAGAGTATGATGACGACGGCGAGCTAGAGACTCCCATCGATGAGCACATCAAGATCGCGACGATTCTCTGTGCGGAGCCTGGGAAGCTGACGCTCCGCATTCTCAAACAAGAGTTGAAGCACATGGTGGCAACCGATTGGGACTGGCAGGTGACTCAAGTCGGCGACGACGATTTCCTTGTGGTTTTCCCTTCTGCAGACCTCCTTCACATGGCCAAGTCTAGTGGCAAGATCTTCCTCTCCATCCATGACATAACCGCAAGGGCGCGGGATATGCTTCATGAAGAGATCCAACCTATGCTGATACCAGAGACTTGGGTCCGGCTCTACGGCATCCCGAAGAAACACAGGCGCGAGGACCGCATCAAGGAGGGCCTACGGATGCTGGGTCGGCCAATTTGGTCGACGAACTATCTCTCATTAGGTTGGGGCCTGTCAGGATGAAGAGTGCTTGCCGTGCGCCCGAGAAGCTCAACGGGGTGGTGGAAGTTTGGTTCAACAGTGAGGGATACCTAATCAAAGTGGAACGGGAGGTCCTCCCTAAGCGCGGCGGCGAGCGTGCTCACATGGTGGTGGCTGCCACAAATCCTCCCAAGATCGCGGCTCCGGCCAAGGGGCAGTGCGCGCAACTGCCACCCGTCCATGGTTCAAACCCTAGCGGCTCCGATGGGGCGCGTGTGCCGGGCCCGACCAAGGCCGCCATCCCCCCCATGCCTGTTGCTACTGACGAGCCCGACGAGAGTTTACATGACACTTCCATTGACACAGAAACTTGGGAGAAGCTGGGAGCTTTGACCTCTGAGGTTGGGACCATAGGGATGGTGACCCAAGATACGGCCGTCAGTGTCCCCCCGCTGGCTCGGTCGCTCGACAACTCCTTCAATCAGTACGGGTCCAATCTTGAGGCTTTACCACTTGCGTGTAAGGTTGGGGCTGGCACGTCTAAGCTGCCTCCTCCCATCACCACTCCTATGATTGAAGATTCCAAGTTGGTGGTGCTTGCACTAGTAGAAAACAGGGCATTGGACCTGCCCATTAGCCCCGGTTCAATCTAGAACCGGGTCCAATGGGGGCACTGGACCCGGTTCGTGAACCCAGGGGGCCGGCCGGGCCACGTGGGCCATTGGTCCCCGTTCGTTTGGACCTTTTGGTCCCGGTTGGAGCGACAAACCGGGAGCAATGGCTCTTGGTCCTGGCCCACCACCATTGGTCCCGGTTAGTGTTATGAACCGAGACCAAAGGCTCCCCTTTAGCCCCGGTTCATAGCACCAACCGGGACCAATGAGGTGCCTATATATAACCCCTCACTCAAGAGCAGAGCTCACTGCTCTGTTTTTTTTTCTGCCCGAGGAGGAGAGGGGTTAGTGGTGCTCTAGCTCACCTCCTATGCACACAACGTGTTCGGTGGAATGCCCGAGCCACACTAGTTAAGCTTTTCTCCTCTCGAAGCTCTATTTTCTCCGAGATTTTTCTAGGTTTAGCGGTCCGTCACGTCCCGTCCCCGTCTTTGCCGCCGTCGATCGCCCCCGCCGATCTCGTCACCAGCACCACCGTGGTGAGCCTCTTGTTATGTCCATGCTTTTCTTACTTTTATTATTGCTTGTTATTATTGCTTTAGATAGATATTTGTCTAATTTTCTTACGTTTATTAGTGCTTGTTATTATATAGTGCGATGGTTTTGATATCCGCCCACGTGGGCCCTCGTCCTGTCTACGATTCGGATGTGGTATATTATCTTTAATTTATAACTAATTGTTTTAGTGTTTATGATAGTTATGCCGACCAACCTGACATGCATAGATGTTTTATTAAGTCTAGGAGGTAGTTGAACCGGAAATTCCAACCGACCCTCTTGTGGAGAGGTTAAATTTAGTTGAAGAGGAAAACATTTCCTAAAAGAAAAAATTGGAAAAAATGGAGGAGGAGAAGATGGAATTGGAGTTGCATGTTGCGGAAGTCATCGATGATCACAAGATCAAGATGGACCCAATTGTCGAGAGGTTAAATTTAGTTGAAGAAGAAAACAAATTCTTGAAGGAAAAAATAAAAAAAAATTGTGGACGAGAAGATGATATTGGAGTTGCATGTTGTGGATGTCGTCGATGATCACAAGATCAAGATGGATGCAATGCGGTTGAAGATTAAAAAGATTAGAAAATATGCCATTCATACCGAGGCTTGGTATCATTATGTCGTTGGATCAATTGTTACCTTCGTTGTGATTATGATCGCATTTGTTTTCGCATTGAAAAGTTTTACATAGTTTCGATGTGTATGGAGAGCTATATGTTGTTAGATGAGAACTATATATGTATGTACTTTGGTTTTAATGTGATGATGAACTTTTATCCATTTGGTCACTTAATGATCTATTTATGATGTTCTGTAATCGTTTTTCACACACTTAATTATATATAATGCACGCAGATGAACCGGCAATGGATGTACGGTGACAGACACACCTCCGAGTACATTAAGGGTGTGCATGAGTTTCTAAATGCGGCTGAGGCAAACAAGCAGAATGGTTTTATGTGTTGTCCATGTACTAAATGTGTGAATACGATGTCTTACTCTAACCGGAAAATCCTTCACTCCCACCTGCTTTACAAGGGTTTCATGCCACACTATAATGTTTGGACGAGGCACGGAGAAATAGGGGTTATGATGGAAGACGGCGAAGAAGAAGAGTACGATGACAACTATGTGCCCGCTGAATACGGTGATGCTGCAATGGGGGGAGCTAGTGAAGATCAAGAGGAACCAGACGATGTGCCCAATGATGCTGCAACGGGTGAAGCTGCTGAAGATCAAGAGGAACCAAATGATGATCTCCGCCGGGTCATTGTCGATGCAAGGACACAATGCGAAAGTCAAAAGGAGAAGCTGAAGTTCGATCGCATGTTAGAGGATCACAAAAAAGGGTTGTACCCCAATTGCGAAGATGGCAACACAAAGCTCGGTACCGTACTGGAATTGCTACAGTGGAAGGCAGAGAATGCTGTGGCTGACAAAGGATTTGAGAAGCTACTGAAAATATTGAAGAAGAAGCTTCCGAAGGATAACGAATTGCCCGACAGTACATACGCAGCAAAGAAGGTCGTATGCCCTCTAGGATTGGAGGTGCAGAAGATACATGCATGCCCTAATGACTGCATCCTCTACCGCGGTCCATACAAGGATCTGAACGCATGCCCGGTATGCGGTGCATTGTGGTATAAGATCAGACGAGATGACCCTGGTGATGTTGATGGCGAGCCCGCCAGGAAGAGGGTTCCTGCGAAGGTGATGTGGTATGCTCCTATAATACCACGGTTGAAACGTTTGTTTAGAAACAGAGAGCATGCCAAGTTGATGCGATGGCACAGTGAGGACCGTAAGAAAGACGGGAAGTTGAGAGCACTCGCTGACGGGTCGCAGTGGAGAAAAATCGAGAGAAAGTACTGGGAGGAGTTTGCAAAGGACGCAAGGAACGTATGGTTTGCTTTAAGCGCGGATGGCATTAATCCTTTCGGGGAGCAGAGCAGCAATCACAGCACCTGGCCCGTGACTCTATGTATGTATAACCTTCCTCCTTGGATGTGCATGAAGCGGAAGTTCATTATGATGCCAGTTCTCATCCAATGCCCTAAGCAACCCGGCAACGACATTGATGTGTACCTAAGGCCATTAGTTGAAGAACTTTTACAGCTGTGGAATGGAAACGGTGTACGTGCGTGGGATGAGCACAGACAGGAGGAATTTGACCTAAAGGCGTTGCTGTTCGTGACCATCAACGATTGGCCCGCTCTCAGTAACCTTTCAGGACAGACAAACAAAGGATACCACGCATGCACGCACTGTTTAGATGACACTGAAAGTATATACCTGGACAAGTGCAGGAAGAATGTGTACCTGGGCCATCGTCGATTTCTTCCGACCAACCATCAATGTCGAAAGAAAGGCAAGCATTTTAAAGGCGAGGCAGATCACCGGAAGAAACCCGCCATGCGTATCGGTGATCACGTACTTGATATGGTCAATGATTTACACGTAATCTTTGGAAAGGGCCCCAGCGCACTAGCTGTTCCGAATGACGCTGAGGGACACGCACCCATGTGGAAGAAGAAATCTATATTTTGGGACCTACCCTAGTGGAAAGACCTAGAGGTCCGCTCTTCAATCGACGTGATGCACGTGATGAAGAACCTTTGCGTGAACCTGCTAGGCTTCTTGGGCGTGTATGGAAAGACAAAAGATACAGCTGAGGCACGGGAGGACCTGCAACGTTTGCACGAAAAAGACGGCATCCCTCCGAAGCAGTATGAAGGTCCTGCCAGCTATGCTCTTACGAAAGAAGAGAAAGAAATCTTCTTTGAATGCCTGCTCGGTATGAAGGTCCCGACTGGCTTCTCGTCGAATATAAAGGGAATAATAAATATGGCAGAGAAAAAGTTCCAGAACCTAAAGTCTCATGACTGCCATGTGATTATGACGCAACTGCTTCCGGTTGCATTGAGGGGGCTTCTACCGGAAAACGTCCGATTAGCCATTGTGAAGCTATGTGCATTCCTCAATGCAATCTCTCAGAAGGTGATCGATTCAGAAATCGTACCAAGGCTAAGGAGTGATGTGGCGCAATGTCTTGTCAGTTTCGAGCTTGTGTTCCCACCATCCTTCTTCAATATCATGACACACGTCCTAGTTCATCTAGTCGACGAGATTGTCATTCTGGGGCCCGTATTTCTACACAATATGTTCCCCTTTGAGAGGTTCATGGGAGTCCTAAAGAAATATGTCCGTAACCGCGCCAGACCAGAAGGAAGCATCTCCATGGGCCATCAAACAGAGGATGTCATCGGGTTTTGTGTTGACTTCATTCCTGGCCTTAATAAGATAGGTCTCCCTAAATCGCGGTACGAGGGCAGACTGACTGGAAAAGGCACGCTTGGAAGGGACTCAATAATATGCAGGGACCGTTATTCTTGGTCTCAAGCACACTACACAGTTCTACAGAACTCTACATTGGTGACCCCGTATGTCGATGAACACAAGAACAGTCTGCGCTCCAAACACCCGGAGCAGTGCGACGACTGGATTACACGTGAACACATCAGGACTTTCAGCAGTTGGTTGGAAACACGTCTCAGAGGTGACAACACTGTTTGTGATGAGTTGTACTTGTTGTCCAGGGGACCATCTTCGACTGTATTGATTTACAAAGGATACGAGATAAATGGAAATACATTTTACACGATTGTCCAAGATCAAAAGAGCACCAACCAAAACAGCGGTGTCCGCTTTGATGCAACAACCGAGAGGGGAAAGGACACATATTATGGTTACATAGTGGACATATGGGAACTTGACTACGGACATGATTTTAAGGTCCCTTTGTTTAAGTGTAAATGGGTCAATCTGTCAGGAGGCGGGGTACAGGTAGACCCACAGTACGGAATGACAACAGTGGATATGAAAAATCTTGGATACAATGACGAACCGTTCGTCCTAGCCAATGATGTGGCACAGGTTATCTATGTGAAGGACATGTCTACCAGACCGAGAAAAAGAAAAGATAAGGAAGCGAATACATCATACGATGAGCCAAAGCGCCACATAGTTCTTTCAGGAAAAAGGGACATCCTGGGAGTGGAGGGCAAGACAGACATGTCTGAAGATTATGAAAAGTTTCATGAAATTCCTCCCTTCAAAGTCAAGGCTGACCCAAGCATCCTGATAAACGATGAAGATTATCCATGGTTACGGCGCAATAAGCAAATGACACAAGCGAAGAAAAAGTGAAGAGTTATTTCCGCAACTATTATTACTTTCGCCTAATGATGAAGTATTGGTTTGTTGAATCCTTTGACACTAGACAAAATGTGACATGAGGGGGTCTAGGGTTGTGGATCGCCGAGCAGTCGGGGGTCGAGGGGTCGAGAGAGGTTGCCTAGCTAGTGTCAAAGTATTGAAGAATTCCATGACTTCATCATTTGCCAGAAGTAACCGGGGCATGTTGGTACGAAGTTATGCAAAGATGTTCTGGAACGGAGTTCCTGATAGGATAATCCGTCTTTTGTTACGGATTATCTTATCTGGGACTTCGTTCCAAAACAACTTTGGAGAGCTTCGTACCATCATGCTACTGTTACTTTCGCCTAATGATGAAGTATTGGTTTTGTTGAATCATTTGACACTGGACAAAAGGTGACATGAGGGGGACTAGGGTTGTGGATCGCCAAGAAGTCGGGGGTCGAGGGGTCGAGAGAGGTTGCCTAGCTAGTGTCAAAGTATTGAAGAATTCCATGACTTCATCATTTGCCAGAAGTAACCGGGGCATTTTGGTACAAAGTTATGCAAAGTTGTTCTGGAACGAAGTCCCTGATAGGATAATCCGTCTTTTGTTACGAATTATCTTATCCGGGGACTCCGTTCCAAAACAACTTTGGAGAGCTTCGTACCATCATGCTACTGTTACTTTCGCCTAATGATGAAGTATTGGTTTTGTTGAATCCTTTGACACTCGACAAAATGTGACATGAGGGGGTCTATGTAGGGGAACGCAGCAGAAAATAAAAATTTCCGACCTACGCACCAGCCCAGGACCACTATGAAGAATGCATACAAGGTTTGATCTGTTTCGTTACCGACTCGTAGCGCAGCGGAAGTAGAGTCGATGACGATCGTCGGTGCAGACCCCCGCAGCTAGGATTTACAACCTCCCAACCGCGAGGATGTATATCCTCATCTTCTCCTCGGACAGCCCTCCGAGAGACGGTCGAACAGTCCCCCGGACGGTGTCGCGGACAGCCCTCCGGGAGGACCTTCGAAACTCGAACGGTCACCCGGACAGCCCTTCGGGAGGACTCACAGAACTCGGACCGTCACTTGGACAGCCCTTCGGGAGGCACTCACGAACAGCCCCTCAGGGCACTAAGATCGAAACTACGACCTCTCTACAGAGTTGCACACATACGGTGTCATCTATCCGGCAGGGCTTCGCCGTCCAGAACTAGTTCCTGCCGGAACCCAGACAGCCTTTCGGCTCTACGAAACTCTTTTCGTGGGAGGGAGAGAAGAAGCCAGATCATTGCATGGCATGTGTATGAGAGAGCAAGGAGTGTGTGTGGAGGGCTGCCCCTCCATCTCTATTTATAGGCCAAGGCAAGGGGTGGGGTGGTGGAGGAAATACCAAACTACCCATGCTACATGTCCAACATGGAAGGGTAAAAAGGTAACACAAGGGGGGCACCAAGGGGACACTCCCATGGCAGCCCAACACCTTGTCCCCCCATGGGGGGGGGGCCCCCAACAAGCCACCAACATGTCTCCATGAAACATGCATGCTCCCTAGACAAAAAGCCACCAAACATGCAACCCCCGATTCGTGGGATCTTGTCCCCTCGCGCTGAGACAAGATGTTTTCCGCGAAACTTTTTTCTGAAAAATTCCAGAAGGTCCCAGAACATTTCCGGTACCCTCTAAAATTATTCTGGGCATGATCCGAAACATTTTCGGTGCTGTGGTTTTTATCAGCGGAAAGCATTAACAGCGGTTACGGCAGTTTCGGAACATTTCCGGTTTTTCTCTCTGAAAATTCCCAGAAGTTCCCAGACCAATTCTGGCACCCTCTGATAATTTCCATGCGGTGCCGAAACCCTTTTTGACCTAATAATATATTCCGAAACATATTTTCGGTTTTACCGAAACTCTTTCGGTGTTCTCTCTCCGGAACTCTTCCGTTGTCTCCGAAACTTTTTCGGTGATTTTCTCTCAGACTCCCTGTCTAGTATTCAGCAGATAGATGACCCTTAAGCGTGTGACCCTATAGGTTCAGTGAAGTATAGACATGACCCAGAAACACTTCCGATCAATGATCAACATCGGAGCCGTGGACACCCATATTGACCCCCTATACCCACATGAATAAATATTCGAGTGAACCTCCAGTTGCTGTGTGCTATTCCTTTTGCTTCGCGATATGTCACAAACACCCGAGGTGAGATTTATTGCATCCCCGTGGGCAAACACTTTGTCCACTATGCAAGTTACCTCGTTACCGGTTTTGTTCTCTTTTCTCGTTTTCGTGTTCCGGCATCCCAGTGATCAAATCACCCTGTGTCTGGCCAGACGATGATGGATACCGTTACACCGAGAGGGCCCGAGTATATCTCTCCATCGTCGGAGGAGCAAATCCCAATCTTGAGCTATCTCGTTACTTGCCATACTTTCCCATGAACCCGTAAGCCGCCGTAATAGCCATCCAGTTACGGATGACGTTTAACAAACCCCAAAGTTCAGGAATCAAGCATGAAGGAACTCGATACTCTCATGGTCTAAGGAATTATGCAAACATTAACTTCCTGTGTTATTAACCATTAACTTGTGACGAATGTATCTCATAGCATAACATCAATCGGGTCGATTCAACACAAATGTTTTGCTAACATTGTGCCCTCAAAGTTGCTGGCATAGACATGCCCATGATCAGGAAAACAGAACCATCATGCAACACTTGAGCTAGTCTTAGAGGCCAGACTAGGAATACATTTTATCGTTTATTATTCCACACGTGCATATGAGTCTTCCTCCGAGCCTCGTTTTATTTGTAGACTCGAGAACCATAGCAGTTATAGCATGGAACATAAACCTAATTATGAACAGAGAGATACATAATAATATTTATTATTACCTCTAGGGCATATCTCCTACAAAAGATACCAAGGATCAAATTCCCCTGAGACTCCAAGGTTCAACAAGAAGGTGTCAACTGATAACGGCGCCATATATTTAGCAACTGACTGGACCTGCACACAGATACAAATAACTTTGCTCCCAACGAGTACAGAGAGGTTGTCAATCCCTCCGGCCTTGTCGTTTACAAAGGATCAAACGCAAGAGATAATAGTGATATGTATAACTGCAACTAGTAAGTAAAAACAGAAAGTAAATAGCGGATGTGATCAGTGATGGTAATATGGACCGGGGTCCCATGATGTTCACTAGTGATGTCTCTCTCCCAAAAGACGATAAAACAGCTAAGCGAGGTAAACGAATTACAGCTGGGCAATTGACAGGATTATGTGCGCAAACCAATGCTAACTATGCTGCAAGAAAGGTAGAGGTTCAAAGCATGGGCGGTACGCCAAGGCAAGTAGACCGAAATCCATCTGCATCTACTACTAATCATCCACCTTGAGATATCTATCCAGAACATCTCGCTGGTATTAAGTTGCGAGTCCCACCCATAGTGTAAACTCAAAGCAACAGACAACTGCATTAAAAGAACTTTGCGTAAAGTAAACAATCCTTGCACCCGCAAGTACAAGCACCGTTGTTTTCCCCCTTGTGGCAACAGCACATCCCCTAGACTCATGTTTCTGTCACTCAAACTAGTCATCGAGGGGCATGAACCCACAATCAAGCATAACATTCCCTCTTGGAGTTACTACCTACTACTTGGCCAAAGCAATAAACAGCAACGGAGAACATGCAAGAATTACTCAAGAACATAAATATAAAAGAGGTGAATCAAATATATTACTCACACACAATCTGAACATAATCTCATAATCCATCGGATCCCAGCAAACTCAGCAGAGCAACAGCATAAAGATTACATATGTGCCTCGATCATGTAGGGCAGCTCACGAGGTCTAATCCATGAAGAACAAAGAGGGGAGGAGAACATCACATAGCTACTGGTCATGGACCCATGGTCCAACGGGGGCTACTCACAACTCATCCGGGAAGCGTCCATGGTGGTGGAGAAGCTCCCGGTGGTGGTTCTCCCCTCCGGCAGGGTGCCGGGAAGAGTTCTCCTGGTGCTCCCGATCTTGGAAGCGCGGCGGCGGCGGAACAGAGGCGAGATCGTAAAAAAGGGTTCCGTCCTCGAGGGTTTCGGGACGCGAGCAATATATATGCAAAAGGGGGTCACCAGAGGCGGAGGTGGGGCCCCAGGAGCCCCCCTAGCGCGGCCAGGGGTGGGGCCGCGCCGGGTGGCCGCCTGGGCCACCCCAGGCTCCCCTCTGGCCCTGCTTTGGTTTTTCTTGAAGCTCCTGATACGCTGACTTTTCCTGTATTTTTCCCGGAATTTTTAGGGCACTTTTAATATGGGGGAAACCTGAAATAGAAAAACAGCAGAAAACAGGAACTGGCACTGTGGTGCACTGAGTTAATAGGTTAGTCCAAATATGATCAAAAGTGTATGGAAGTGCATAAATATCATAGCAATATCACACAAAAGAGGCATGGAGCAAGCAGAAATTATAGATACGTTTTGGTTGTATCAACATCCCAAGCTTAATTCCTGCTCGTCCTCGAGTAGGTAAATGATAACAAGCATAATTTCTGTGGTGACATGCTATCAACCATATAAGAACTTTTAAGTAAAGTAATCAAGGCATGTAATCCAATTCAAGTCATAACAAGCAAGAGTCTATATTAGCATTGTAACAAGTAACATAAGAACATAAAGGTGCAAGAGCTCTCGCTGTCCGTGACTCGAATGTCTCCAAATGGTGTTTGCGTGCAAGAAAGGGGATAGGGATATATGAGAGAGTAAAACATAGTTTTTGTATTGTTGAGAACTCAATCTACTAAAGTTTCACACTTGGTCTTCTTTGGAATCTTGTCGTGACTCATCCCCAGACTGTCAGCCAGGTACAAGTCAAAATGATCCACTCCCTTGCGATATTTTGAGCACTCATGCAATGGATGAGCGTAAGCAAGAAAGTCGACACTTAGGATGGCAAAGAGAGAAAAATGATAGAGGGGGAGACAAAAAAGGTGTGAAGGGCTCACATCAATGAGGACAATCATCGGCGAGAGAAAGCCAAATGATAGATATGATGTGAGGAGTAGGGATTGCCATGCAACGGATGCACATATGAGCTAAGGTAAGCTCTCCAATGGAACTAGTGGGGGTGCATCCAACTTGCTTGCTCAAGAAGACCTAGAGCTCTTTTGAGGAGGCTCATCATTGGAATATACAAGCCAAGTTCTATAGTGTAAAGGTCCCCACATAGCTATATGCATGAATGATAATCTCTATGGAGTACAAGGTATAAGATGGAGTACGAGTGTGGATCTCTCAAAAGAAATAGTAGTGTGCCCCCTTCTCTCTTTTTATTTCTTTTTCTCTTTTTTCTATTTTTTTAATTTTTTGTGGCCTCAATGGCTCTTTCTATTTATCTCTCATTTGTCCTCTTTGGGATCTTTTGATTTTGTCCTCTTTGGGATCTTTTGATTTGTCCTCTTTGGGATCTTTCCCTCACTTTAGGGGCAACACTCTATGTATTACAAGAAGTATAGAAGATCTTTCACACTTTACAAAAGTACTCAACATAAAGAAAATGAAACTATCATGATGTATGCAAATGTATGCCTCTGCCAGTGTAGCAGGATATGCAATGATACTAGCGCGTCATGTAGCAATGATTAGGGCAAGGCCCAACTAGCATGCAGCTCATCGATCAAGCAAAAAGCATGTATGACATGAAGATCAAGTCATGAGAAGATGGATGTTGCATGGCAATGTATCTCGGAAAGGCTATGGAAATGCCTTGATAGGTAGGTATGGTGGCTGTTTTGAGGAAGGATATAATGAGGCTTATGATGACAGAGCGTATCGTGCCAAGGATTTGGATGCACCGGCAAAGTATGCGCCAACTCACGAGGTGAGAAAGGGCAATGCACGATACCGAAGAGGCTAGAAAAATATGGATAGGTGGAAGTGTCAACTTTCGAATACTCACATTAGTCCGAAGAACTCGTGCACTTATTATCGGTAACTCTCAATCTAATTAGGAGGTTCTCAAAGAGACAAGTACCCCAAGGAGGAGTGTATGGGGATTTGGTTATCCTTGCGCATCCTCGGCTCATGGTACGTGAGTGTACTCTAATATTCGATCCCTCCAAAGATTAGTGATCCATTTAGTAGCTAAAGTTCTCAACTATTTTGTAGGTTTTCGAAAATAAACACGGATTGCCCAAAATACGACATCTATCACTAATAGGCTAAAGCTCTTGACACCAAAAGTTCAGACATTACTCATGGCAATACCTCAAAACTATTGCAAGTTACTACTAAAATTAAATAGCAACCTCAATTACCTACTTTAAGTTAAGACACACAACTCAGTGCAACAGACAAACTCTCTTAACAAGATAAACATGAAAACTCAAGAGAGTTCAACAACTAACTAAACAAAAGCTCTTTAAAAAGAAAAGCATGAAAACTAAGAGCTAAACATGACAGTAGCTATGGAAAGACAAAGAACACACACAGCAAAGATAAGCATGAAAATCCTATGTTGTGTTCTAGGTTGAAGTGGAGCGTGTTTCTCTCCCACACAAAGAAAGCTGGGTTCTAACTCGTTATGAACAGCAAGCAAAGCTAAAGAAAACTAAAAAGGAAACTAAAAGCAAGACGCTCCAAGCATAGCACATAACGCATGAAGTGATTAAATATAGTGGAACGAAAGACGAACTGATAATTGTTGATGGAGAAGGGGATGCACGGGGGCATCCCCAAGCTTAGACGCTTGAGTCTTCTTGAATATTTCTCTGGGGTGCACGGGGGCATCCCCAAGCTTGAGCGTTTGACCCTCCTGAATCTTTTTATCATCTTCCCTCGCACACTTGAAAACTCCCTTCATACATAACTCATCATAATCTGATTAGCGAGGTTAGTACCAATAATAAAATAACTTTTCCCTGCTGGAAATAAGGATAATCTTGAAGAGCTACTGTTTCTCAAGATTGCCAAAAGGTTTTTGCAAAGAAAAAGCAAGCTCAAGGTTTGCAAAACAAAGAAAAGGCAAAACAGGACAGAATCTGTGAAAAACAGACCAGTAGGTAGTAAATAATTTTTTCGGGGCACTTCTGCAACTCAAATCAAAAAACTCAGAACAGACGCCCGAAAGCCAATTGTATAGAGCACGCTGTCAAAAAAATTCAGATCAAATAGATGATCTGGTGATTTTATACGAATTGTTCTGTCCAAGGACAGAATCTGTTTTCTGGACTGCACGTCACAACTTTTGAACTTTCTTGCAATCGGAGGCTAAACTTGGCACAACGCTGAAAAGAAAAGATACAATGATGATGCTACTGTAGTAACAAACATCAAGACACAACAAAAGAAAAATAAAACCTAATTCGTTGTGGGCTGCCTCCCAAAAGCGCTTTCTTTTATGCCTTTAAGCTAGGCATGATGCAAAAAAGAGAAGATCAAGTTTTATCAAGAGTAAGAGAATAGCTAGCCCGTGTAACGGACTCAAAAGGCAACTTAATCTTCTTTCTAGGGAAGTGTTCCATCCCTTTCTTGAGAGGTAATTGGAATTTTATATTCCCCTCTTTCATGTCAATGATAGCACCAACGGTGCGAAGAAAAGGACGTCCCAAAATAATTGGACATGAAGGTTCACATTCAATATCCATAATAGTAAAATCAACGGGAACATAATTGTCATTGACAATGATAAGAACATCGTCGATCTTCCCCAAAGGTTTCTTTACGGAAGAATCAACAAGACGAACACCAAAAGAACAAGGATCAAAAGGTTTCAATTCAAACATATCGTACATTCTTTTGGGCATAACGGAGGTACTAGCCCCAACATCACATAAAGCATATCAAGAGAAGTTGTTCAATTTAATTTTGACTATAGGATCCCAACTATCTTCTAGCTTTCTAGGTATGGAGGCTTCTACCCTAAGCTTCTCCTCCCTAGCTTTGATAAGAGCATTAGTGATATGCTCCGTGAAGGCAAGATTAAGTGTGCTAGTGTGGGGATCTCTAGACATTTTGTGACGAAAACTAATAACTTCAGAAAGGGTGCAATTATCAAAATCAAGGTCACTACTATCAAGTAAAGTGGTAGTGGTGTCCTTTAGGCTCACTTGTTTGGTAGCTTCTATGGTCATATGAGTTTCTTCTTCTACGGTTGAGGTCATAGCATCACCATTAATAGGTCCAATGGGACTAGGAGTGCATTGGGTGCTAAGAGTTTGGATATCCTCAACAACTTGGATAGTAGCAACAGTGTGGTGGGTAGGAAGGTTCTTAATTCTATCTTCTTCCTTCTTTTCTCTAGCCCATCTCTCTTTTAGTTTAGCCATCATCTTAATGTTTTCATTAATTTGCACTTGAATAGCATTCATAGGAGTGGTCTTCCTCTCCTCAAGAGGAGAAGTTCTAATTTTAAGCAACTCTACCTCATGGGCTAAATTGTCTTCCTTCGAAGAGAGATTATCTAGTTTGGCTAGTTTTTCTTCTACACTCTTATTGAAGGCTTTTTGGATAGTGATAAAGTCTTTAAGCATAATCTCTAGTTCAGAAGTGGAGTTCTTGGTGTTAGGATAAGCATTGTTGTTCCCATAGGAATTAGAGGGGAACGGTCTAGGGTTGCTACCAAAATTACTCCTATAAGCAGTGTTATTGAAATTGTTTCTAGAGATAAAGTTCACATCTACTTGATCTTGAGCAATCAAAGAATTTAAAGGAACATCATGAGGATCAATAGAAGATTGCTTGGAAAGTAGAGACATGATCAAGTCAACTTTTTCATTTAGGGAGGAAATCTCCTCGACAGAGTTTACCTTCCTACCTGTTGGAGCGCGTTCGGTGTGCCATTGGGAATAGTTGGTCATCATCTCATCGAGAAGCCTCGTGGCAGCACCAAGTGTAGTTGACATAAAGGTTCCTCCCGCGGCCGAATCCAACAAGTTCCGCGAGGTAAAGTTCAAGCCTGTATAAAAAGTGTGGATAACCATCCAAATAGTCAAACCATGAGTAGGGCTGTTCTTGACAAGAGATTTCATGCGTTCCCAAGCTTGGGAAACGTGTTCATTATCCAATTGTTTAAAATTCATTATGTTACTCCTTAGTTGGATAATTTTAGCAGGGGGATAGTACTTCCCAATAAAGGCATCCTTGCACTTGTCCCAAGAATCTATGTTATTCCTAGGCAAGGATTGAAACCAGATTTTAGCTCCTCCTCTCAAGGAGAAAGGAAAAAGCTTAAGCTTAACAATATCACCATCTATTTCTCGGTACTTTTGCATATTACAGAGCTCAACAAAATTATTTAAGTGCAAAGCAGCATCATCTCCAGCACCGGAGAATTGATCTTTCATAACTAGGTTCAGTAAAGCAGGTTTAATCTCATAAGAAGGTGCTGAAGTGGCAGGTGTAGCAATAGGCGTGCATATAAAGTCATTGTTGTTATGACTAGTGAAGTCACACAACTTGGTGTTCTCGGTGGAACCCATAGCAGCAACAAGCAAGATAACTATTTTTGTGATTTTTGGTAAGGGACACTAAAGCAAAAACTGAAAGGTAAACTAACAAGACTAAAAAGCAAAGATAAAAGATAGCGTGCAACTCCCCTATCTTGAAGAGTGGAGTCCCCGGCAACGACGCCAGAAACTTTGCTTGATGGCTTCTCGCCCCTCGTTGGTTACCCCAAGTGGAAGGTTTGAGATGTAGCGTAACGGCAAGTTTCCCTTGGCAAGATACCAAGGATCGAATCCCGTGAGACTCCGAGGGCCAACAAGTAGGTGTCAACGCTAACGGCGCCAACTTAGCGGTTGACAGGACCTGCACACAGATACAAATAACTTTGCTCCCAACGAGTACAGAGAGGTTGTCAATCCCTCCGGCCTTGCTGTTTACAAAGGATCAAACGCAAGAGGTAATAGTGATAGGTATGACTGCAACTAGGAAATAAGAACATGAAGTAAATAGAGGGTGTGATCAGTGATGGTAATATGGACCGGGGTCCCATGATGTTCACTAGTGATGTCTCTCTCCCAAAAGACGATAAAACAGCTAAGCGAGGTAAACAAATTACAGCTGGGTAATTGACAGGATTTTGTGCGCAAACCAATGCAAACTATGCTGTAAAGTAAGGTAGAGGCTCAAAAGCATGGGCGGTACGCCAAGGCAAGTAGACCGAAATCCATCTGCATCTACTACTAATCATCCGCCTTGAGATATCTATCCAGAACATCTCGCTGGTATTAAGTTGCGAGTCCCACCCAAAGTGTAAATTCAAAGCAACAGACAACTGCATTAAAAGAACTTTGCGTAAAGTAAACAATCCTTGCACCTGCAAGTACAAGCACCGTTGTTTTCCCCCTTGTGGCAACAGCACATCCCCTAGACTCATGTTTCTGTCACGCAAACTAGTCATCGAGGGGCATGAACCCACAATCAAGCATAACGTTCCCTCTTCGAGTTACTACCTACTACTTGGCTAAAGCAATAAACAGCAACGGAGAACATGCAAGAATTACTCAAGAACATAAATATAAAAGAGGTGAATCAAATATATTACTCTCACACAATCTGAACATAATCTCATAATCCATCGGATCCCAGCAAACTCAGCAGAGCAACAGCATAAAGATTACATATGTGCCTCGATCATGTAGGGCAGCTCACGAGGTCTAATCCATGAAGAACAAAGAGGGGAGGAGAACATCACATAGCTACTGGTCATGGACCCATGGTCCAAGGGGGACTACTCACAACTCATCCGGGAAGCGTCCATGGTGGTGGAGAAGCTCCCCGTGGTGGTTCTCCCCTCCGGCAGGGTGCCGGGAAGAGTTCTCTTGGTGCTCCCGATCTTGGAAGCGCGGCGGCGGCAGAACAGAGGCGAGATCGTAAAAAAGGGTTCCGTCCTCGAGGGTTTCGGGACGCGAGCAATATATATGCAAAAGGGGGTCACCAGAGGCGGAGGTGGGGCCCCAGGCGCCCCCCTGGCGCGGACAGGGGTGGGGCCGCGCCGGGTGGCCGCCTGGGCCACACCAGGCTCCCCTCTGGCCCTGCTTTGATTTTTCTTAAAGCTCCCGATACGCTGATTTTTCCTGTATTTTCACGGAATTTTTAGGGCACTTTTAATATGGGGGAAACCTGAAATAGAAAAACAGCAGAAAACTGGAACTGGCACTGTGGTGCACTAAGTTAATAGGTTAGTCCAAATATGATCAAAAGTGTATGGAAGTACATAAATATCATAGCAATATCACACAAAAGATTCATGGAGCAAGCAGAAATTATAGATACGTTTTGGACGTATCAGCGTCTGAAAACAACGCGACGTCTCGGAACTGCACCCACGCGTGCAATCGTCCACGCCCACGTGCCTAGGGTTGCACTGAGCGGGGCTGGCTCCACAAAAACGCCTGATTTAAACGTTTCTCTGGATGCATGCCCAAAGATACTTTAATGTTCATGCTATGCAAACTCAACAGTGAATGCCGGTAACCAAACAAACTATTTTCTTCTCGCGCGGGCCTGGCTAAGATATATGCAGCCTATCAAACACGTCCTAAGTGTGTACTCTCACCGCCCATCCCGTGCCCTGCTCACCGCGACTGAAGATGGTCGATTCCGCTCCTCAAATGCAAGCCTATACGCACTCCGCACCGTGAAGATGATGTTTCACTCGGGAGCACAAGCCATGAAATCATCACCAAGGCAATGTACGAATCTTGAGGATGTCATGGACAGATTTTTCCACCGGTTTTCTTCCTAGTTATATTTCCATTTTTAGTCCCCGATCTGATGGCTTTTGAAATCGTGCCGTTGGCACAGCTCGCTGGCGACGGCGGCGATGGCCCCCGCGCTGGCATCGGAGCGGACGGGGCGGATGCGCCGCGCAGGCCTCGGGACAGCGTCGCGCCGGCGTGTTGGGCCTCGACTGGCCTCCTCCCGCGTGTGGCTGGGGGTGAGAGCGCTGGGGCGCCACGGTCAGATCGGTCGCTGTGCGTGTCGGGGGGCTGATGTCTACACACGCTTCTACTCTTGTAGACTAAGTTGGGCCTCCAAGCGCAGAGGTTTGTAGGACAGCAGCAATTTCCCTCAAGTGGATGACCTAAGGTTTATCGAACTCAGGGAAGTAGAGGTTGAAGATGGTCTCTCTCAAGCAACCCTGCAACTAAGATACAAGAAGTCTCTTGTGTCCCCAACACACCTAATACAACTAGGAGTTGTATAGGTGCACTAGTTCGGCGAAGAGATGGTAAAATATGGATGATAGGTGTGGCAAAGCAAAGTAATATAAATATGTAATAAAAAGTGCAGCAAGCAAACAAGTGGTAAACGTGAGCACAAATAGTATTGCAATGGTGGAAACAAGGCCTAGGGATCATACTTTCACTAGTGGCAACTCCCAACAACATTAACATAATCGAATCACATGATATTTCCCATAAAACATGCAATGGAGACGCACCCGGAGGTCATTCCTTCGTGGTCAAGAGAGGACGAGAATTATGTAGGGCTACAAAAGCACACCTCAAAGTTCGTAGTTCTCAATCTAAGGATTTCCCAATGTCACCGCGGCCATCCAAAGAGAGTCCCACAATCACCACAACATATCTAAAAGATAGTCAAAGACAAGCACCAAGAGACTCTCAATCTTCAATCAACACACAAGAGAGGAAATCACTCATGAAAATATTTTTCTAATCCATGTCCAATAGACCGCTGTCACCTTGGTCTCGGGGATTATACTAGATAAAGACAAGTGAGTACATCAATCCAATACATAGAGGAAGGGGAAACATCATGGGATCACCCTAGATTAACATAGCCTATGATCACAACGAAGATCACATCATGGGAGAGAGAGATAACCACATAGCTACTGGTAGAAACCTCAGCCCCGAGGAGGAACTACTCCCGCATCATGGAGGGAGGAAGCAACGTCGATGGAGATGAATCCGGGGGCACTTCCCCGTCCCGGCAGGGTGCCGGCTGATGTCTACACACGCTTCTATACTTGTAGACTATGTTGGGCCTCCAAGCGCAGAGGTTTGTAGGACAGCAGCAATTTCCCTCAAGTGGATGACCTAAGGTTTATCGAACTCAGGGAAGTAGAGGTTGAAGATGGTCTCTCTCAAGCAACCCTGCAACTAAGATACAAGAAGTCTCTTGTGTCCCCAACACACCTAATACACTTGTTAGATGTATAGGTGCACTAGTTCGGCGAAGAGATGTTAAATGGCAAGTGATATGGATGGCAAAACAAAGTAATATAAATCTGTAATAAAAAGTGCAGCAAGCAAACAAGTGGTAAACGTGAGCACAAATGGTATTGCAATGGTGGAAACAAGGCCTAGGGATCATACTTTCACTAGTGGCAACTCCCAACAACATTAACATAATCGAATCACCTGATATTTCCCATAAAACATGCAATGGAGACGCACCCGGAGGTCATTCCTTCGTGGTCAAGAGAGGACGAGAATTATGTAGGGCTACAAAAGCACACCTCAAAGTTCGTAGTTCTCAATCTAAGGATTTCCCAATGTCACCGCGGCCATCCAAAGAGAGTCCCACAATCACCACAACATATCTAAAGGATAGTCAAAGACAAGCACCAAGAGACTCTCAATCTTCATCAACACACAAGAGAGGAAATCACTCATGAAAATATTTTTCTAATCCATGTCCAATAGACCGCTGTCACCTTGGTCTCGGGGATTATACTAGATAAAGACAAGTGAGTACATCAATCCAATACATAGAGGAAGGGGAAATATCATGGGATCACCCTAGATTAACATAGCCTATGATCACAACGAAGATCACATCATGGGAGAAAGAGATAACCACATAGCTACACGTACGAGCCCTCGGCCCCGGAGAAGACTACTCACACATGGACATGGTGAGGAGGATCTTGATGGTGGTGTTGATGGAGAGGTGCAGCCCCGCGAGGAGGCAGCGGCCGGCGGCGGCGAGGAGGAGACGGCGGCGGCCCTAGGGGGCGGCGGCGGCCCTTGGGGGCGCCGGCGGCCCTAGGGGCAGCGGCTCCTTGGCCCCCCTTCTTCCTTGTGGATGGTGCTGCAATGGTGCTGGTCCTCCCCTCCAAGACGGCGGCTCGGGAGGAGGAAAAGTCGTGGCCCTTGGTGACCTAAGTTTCCTCTCTTTATATAGACTCTCGGATTCCCGTCATCAGATTTTGGGCCTCGGTAAAACGGGCTTTACTCGGCCGTCCGGACTCCTATTTGGACGAATTTTATATCCAGAAGCATCGCCTCGAAATTCCCCACAACTTTCACAACTAGACTTTTTCCGTTTGACGTCGTCTTCGGACCGGAACGTGACCATCTTTAAAAAACGTTCTCAGACAGATTTCAGGAAAGTCAGAGTCCTACTCCAATAAGACTCCTTTTGCGTTTCGTCAATTTCCAAGTAATTCCTACACAATAAAGTGTAAAACAAGAACATTGTGCACTTTTGCAACCATTAGTAGGTTAGTCCAAATATGATCAAAAGTGTATGGAAGTGCATAAATATCATAGCAATATCACACAAAAAAGGCATGGAGCAAGCAGAAATTATAGATAAGTTTTGGACGTATCAACATCCCCAAGCTTAATTCCTGCTCGTCCTCGAGTAGGTAAATGATAACAAGCATAATTTCTGTGGTGACATGCTATTAACCATATAAGAACTTTTCATAGTCACATGACAAGTGCTTACTGAGACAATGGGTCTGTAGTAATTAAGTTGCCTCATTAGAAAATCACAAAGAACTGAAAGTTTTACAATATGATATTGAAATACTCAAAATATTTGTAATGAGCATGGTGTGCAAATATGACAAAGTGATATCTCGCTTGCCCCCTTTAGTGAAGCAAAACATAAATGCAGGGGCACCTCCAAAGTTTAAGTGACGACTAGATACAATGATTTTAGAATAAACGATATCATAATCATGCAAAAGACAATGGTACTTTGGAACAATGCACATTACACTCAGAATGACAATCATGCTCTCAATAGTTGGTGCTTTAAAGAAGGTGGAGACTTTCGAACCATGGCTTTTGATGGCAAGGTTGAAAACCCGTGGTCGGAAACAAAAACTAAACATGTACCAGTGCTCTTGGTTTTAAAAACAGAGGTAATAATTATTTTTTAGATTATGCATATTTCGTCAACGAATGCTAGCAGATAACTCAATTACTTCTCGAGCTGGACAAGTTTCGAGGCACGGCTCCCGAATAAGGACGATCACATCCTCTTAATCTCCTTTGTTTATCACTGCCAAAGTTTTCTGATTTCTCATGAACAAAGCGTGAAGGAGGGTTTGTTTGTTGTATAATTTTTTAATGAGCCGGGCGTACTCTATGACAGTTCCTTCTCGTATTATGGGTTTGCACATTAGACATGCAATCCCGGGGTGAAGCTTGTCCAACTTAAAAAGATCATGAATTAACTACTACTTCCTCATGAGCTAAAACAGAGGCACAAAAGAGAAATGCTTTTTTTGAATAATTTGGAGGTGGTACATGAAAGTCTTCGTTAGGAATGGCAGGTAAATACCATGTATAGGAAGGTATGGTGGACTCATATGGCATAACTGGTTTAAAGGATTTGGATGCACAAGCAGTCAGTCCGCTTAGTACAGGTGGAGGTTAGCAAAAGACTGGGAGCGACTAACTAAGAGAGCAATGACGGTCATAATCATGCAGAGCGACAAAGCAACATTGAATCGGGCATGGAAGTTATATCGCTACTCAAAAATTAAAGATCATCAAAGCTTGATAGACTTTCTTTACAGTCTTAAATATGCGTGAGCATATGCCAAGTCAATCAAAATAAATTCTTGAAGAAAGATACCACTAAACCATACCACATCATAGGCAAACAAATCATGTTGGTACTCCAATAACACATTGAGAACCCCCCAGCTATTTGAGACTAACCATAAGAAAACATGAACTACTAAACACCATTATGCACATAGCATTTTTATCATAGACATATCAACCAGTGCAACAGAAGCCAACTCTCTTAACAAGATAAGCATGATAAATAAAGAGAGTTCCAGCGACCAACTAAACAAAAGCTCTTTAAAAAGATAAGCATGAAAACTAAGAGCTGAACATGATAGTAGCTATTGAAAGACAAAGAACACACACAACGAAGATAGACATGAAAATTCTATGTTATGTTCTAGGTTGAAGTGGAGGGGGTTTCTCTCCCACACAAAGAAAGCTGGGTTCCAACTCGTTATGAACAGCAAACAAAGCTAAAGAAAACTAAAAAGGAAACTAAAAGCAAGACGCTCCAAGCATAGCACATAACACATGAAGTGATAAAAATATAGTGGAACGAAAGACGAACTGATAATTGTTGATGGGGAAGGGGATGCACGGGGGCATCCCCAAGCTTAGATGCTTGAGTCTTCTTGAATATGTCTTGGGGGTGCACGGGGGCATCCCCAAGCTTGAGCGTTTGACACTCCTCAATCTTTTTATCATCTTCCCTCGCACACTTGAAAACTCCCTTCATACATAACTCATCATAATCTGATTAGCGAGGTTAGTACCCATAATAAAATAAATTTTCCATGCTGGAAATAAGGATATTCTTGATGGTCTACTGTTTCTCAAGATTGCCAAAAGGTTTTTGCAAAGAAAAAGCAAGCTCAAGGTTTGCAAAACGAAGGAAAGGCAAAACAGGACAGAATCTGTGAAAAACAGACCAGCAGGTAGTAGATAATTTTTTCGGGGCACTTCTGCAACTCAAATCAAAAAACTCAGAACAGACGCCCGAAAGCCAATTCTATAGAGCACGCTGTCGAAAAAATTCAGACCAAAACGATGATCTGGTGATTTTATACGAATTTTTCTGTCCAAGGACAGAATCTGTTTCGTGGACAGCACGTCACAACTTTTGAACTTTCTTGCAATCAGAGGCTAAACTTGACACAAAGCTGAAAAATAATGATACTATTATGTTGCTACAGTAGTAACAAACATCAAGACCACTAAAACTGAAAGCAAAGATAACAAGGGTTGTCTCCCTAGAGCTCTTTCTTTATAGCCATAAAGATAGGTTTAAGACTTTAATGATGCTCTCGTAGGAATAAAAGCTGAAGAACAAAAGAGAGCATCAAGAAGCAAATACCAAACACATTTAAGCCTAACATGCTTCCTATGCATAGGAATATTGCAATAGAATAATTCATTGAAGCACAAAGCAATAAGCATAGGAAGACAAAACAAGTGCAGCTTCAAAACCTTCAACATAAAGAGAGGGAACTTGATATTATTGAAATATCTATAAGTATATGTTCCCTTCTCATAATAATTTTCAGTGGGATCACGAATAAACTCAACAATATAAGCATCACATAAAGCATTGTTACCATGATCCACATGCAAAAAGGTACTCTTACTCTCCACATAAGCATCTTTGGGGAGCCCATGGTTAGGACTTTTTAGCATTAACGTTTTCAGTCTCCCCCAAGCTTGAGCTACGCTCTCTCCGTCACGAGACCTAAAGTTATAGATATAGTTCATGTCTGAAGCTTAGTATAAAAGAGAGACATAAGCTCTTGCCAATCAAGCAAGTGCGAGTTATCGAGAAGCTTATACCAATCTGAAGCTTTATCTATAAGTGATACGGCGAACAATTTCCTCATGACAAACTCCGTTGATACACCTGCAAGCTTAAATAATGAACATAATTGTGACAGATATAGCAAGTGTTCACCGGGATGTCTGTCTCCTGCATAACGATTAGCCAAAACATAATCGATAATACCAGATGGTATTTTATAGGGCACAATTTCAGTAGGGGGAGGAGCAACCACCACAGGTGTGGGGCGTCTTCCCGCAAGCAACGATCCAATAGCAAGGTTGTCCATAAGCATTACTAGTGAAATAAAAACAAGAAACAAAAAGATTTAATTGCAAGATCTAAAGATATACCTTCAAGCGCTCACCTCCCCGGCAACGGCGCCAGAAATAGCTTGATGTCTACACACGCTTCTACTCTTGTAGACTATGTTGGGCCTCCAAGCGCAGAGGTTTGTAGGACAACAGCAATTTCCCTCAAGAGGATGACCTAAGGTTTATCAAACTCAGGGAAGTAGAGGTTGAAGATGGTCTCTCTCAAGCAACCCTGCAACTAAGATACAAGAAGTCTCTTGTGTCCCCAACACACCTAATACAACTAGGAGTTGTATAGGTGCACTAGTTCGGCGAAGAGATGGTAAAATATGGATGATAGGTGTGGCTAAGCAAAGTAATATAAATATGTAATAAAAAGTGCAGCAAGCAAACAAGTGGTAAACGTGAGCACAAATAGTATTGCAATGGTGGAAACAAGGCCTAGGGATCATACTTTCACTAGTGGCAACTCCCAACAACATTAACATAATCGAATCACATGATATTTCCCATAAAACATGCAATGGAGACGCACCCGGAGGTCATTCCTTCGTGGTCAAGAGAGGACGAGAATTATGTAGGGCTACAAAAGCACACCTCAAAGTTCGTAGTTCTCAATCTAAGGATTTCCCAATGTCACCGCGGCCATCCAAAGAGAGTCCCACAAACACCACAACATATCTAAAGGATAGTCAAAGACAAGCACCAAGAGACTCTCAATCTTCAATCAACACACAAGAGAGGAAATCACTCATGAAAATATTTTTCTAATCCATGTCCAATAGACCGCTGTCACCTTGGTCTCGGGGATTATACTAGATAAAGACAAGTGAGTACATCAATCCAATACATAGAGGAAGGGGAAATATCATGGGATCACCCTAGATTAACATAGCCTATGATCACAACGAAGATCACATCATGGGAGAGAGAGATAACCACATAGCTACACGTACGAGCCCTCGGCCCCGGAGAAGACTACTCACACATGGACATGGTGAGGAGGATCTTGATGGTGGTGTTGATGGAGAGGTGCAGCCCCGCGAGGAGGCGGCGGCCGGCGGCGGCGAGGAGGAGACGGCTGCGGCCCTAGGTGGCGGCGGCGGCCCTTGGGGGCGGCGGCGGCCATAGGGGCAGCGGCTCCTTGGCCCCCCTTCTTCCTTGTCGATGGTGCTGCAATGGTGCTGGTCCTCCCCTCCAAGATGGCGGCTCGGGAGGAGGAAAAGTCGTGGCCCTTGGTGACCTAGGTTTCCTCTCTTTATATAGACTCTCGGATTCCCGTCATCAGATTTTGGCCCTCGGTAAAACGGGCTTTACTCGGCCGTCCGGACTCCGATTTGGACGAATTTTATATCCAGAAGCATCGCCTCGAAATTCCCCACAACTTTCGCAACTAGACTTTTTCCGTTTGACGTAGTCGGGCCGGAACGTGACCATCTTTAAAAAACGTTCTCAGACAGATTTCAGGAAAGTCAGAGTCCTACTCCAATACGACTCCTTTTGCGTTTTTTGTCAATTTCCAAGTAATTCCTACACAATAAAGTGTAAAACAAGAACATTGTGCACTTTTGTAACCATTAGTAGGTTAGTCCAAATATGATCAAAAGTGTATGGAAGTGCATAAATATCATAGCAATATCACACAAAAAAGGCATGGAGCAAGCAGAAATTATAGGTACATTTTGGACGTATCAGGGGCTGGACGGTGGTTCGCCACGGTGGTGGCTCCCCCCGCGTCGGCAAACCTCGGGCGGAGGTTGGGGCGCCGGAGCTGGCTGCGCGCACCGCCGGCACCCTGGAAAATCGATTCTGGGCCCTAGCTGAGGAGGACTCCGATGAGGAGGACGATGCGCCTGCGGCTGGGGAGCTCTCTCCGTCGGGGATCGATCCGCGCAAGATCCCGGCTGGGCCGACGGTGGGTGTCTTCGTGGCTTTCGCAGCGGCGGCGACCAGGACGGCGCGGGTGCCGAACCGTCGTTTTGCCCCTAGTGGCGAAGGTTCCCGTGCCACGGCGAGGCGGATCTGGCGGTCGTCGGTGACCACTGGCTTTGGGGGGTGGACTGAGGTGGCTGGCTCTAGCCGGGTCACGTCGGCGGCGAGGGCGCTGACGGCCGGCCCGGGGTCCCCCTCAACGGACTGGCCGGAGCTGCGGTCTCCTGCTCCGTCTCCGGCGCCGTGTGCGGCGGCGCAGTCATGCGCCAGGGCGAGGGAGCTGGCGACCGCTGGACCTAGGGTTGGGCCTGGCGAGCCTCCTGGGCCGAGCGGTCAGGTTGGGCCAGCTTCAGTTGGCCCGTCTATGGGGGGTTGGACCGCGGGGGCCCCCTCTGTTTCGGGGGTCCTGCCCTGTGGCCCTGTGGAGAAGGGTGTCTTTGCTAGGCCTGTTGGGTCGGACCCTGTTGGGCCTCCCAGGCCCCCTTGGCCCACACCACAAGGGCCCGTGACGGCGACGGGTTGGGGGTATATATGGTTGAGAAGAGGGAGTCTCGATCCCCATTTAGGGTTTCCAGCCACTCCTCTTGAGGTGCGGTGATTTGCTCACTGCGCCCGCACTCTCAAGCCTCTTGCTCCCCCTCTCCCCTCCTCAGATCCTTCGCGGCGGCAGTGATGGGCGACCGGCGTGTTGAGAACGCCCCATGGAGGATGCGGATCCGGAGGCAGAGCGGTGTAGGGAGAAAGAGTTCCGTGACAAGGCCAAGAGATCGATGCGGGATCGCTCGGATGGGCGAGATGGCCGTGCGCGGACCGATGGAGCGCGCGAACACGGCGGGCGTGAGGGGGATTGGGGTCCCCCTTCCCCATGGTGGATCCAGCAACAAGCTAAGAAGAATAAGAAGCAGAGTTTCCAGAGTCGGCGTGCGCTGGAGAAGAAAGCAGATGGGCACCTCCATGCGGGGGGGCAGCATGGAGGCCCCGCTGCCTAAGAAACCTAGGGCCACCCCAGATCCGGCGGGTTTGGCTCTCCCTGGTGCTTCCAAGGGCACGGTGGCGGAGCCTATTCCGGTGGAGGAAGCTCCGGAGGTGGAGTGCTTCAAATGCGTCCGCCTCAGCCACTATCAGTCGAAGTGTATGTTCAAGCCTCTTTGCGTGCTATGCAAAGAGGAAGGACACGCCTCGGCTAATTGTCCGACGAGGGGGCGACAACTCCACCTACAGATCATGGGGAGTGCTATCTCCGGAGAGGGCTTCTTCTGCCTAGAGTATGATGACGACGGCGAGCTAGAGACTCCCATCGATGAGCACATCAAGATCGCGACGATTCTCTGTGCGGAGCCTGGGAAGCTGACGCTCCGCATTCTCAAACAAGAGTTGAAGCACATGGTGGCAACCGATTGGGACTGGCAGGTGACTCAAGTCGGCGACGACGATTTCCTTGTGGTTTTCCCTTCTGCAGACCTCCTTCACATGGCCAAGTCTAGTGGCAAGATCTTCCTCTCCATCCATGACATAACCGCAAGGGCGCGGGATATGCTTCATGAAGAGATCCAACCTATGCTGATGCCAGAGACTTGGGTCCGGCTCTACGGCATCCCGAAGAAACACAGGCGCGAGGACCGCATCAAGGAGGGCCTACGGATGCTGGGTCGGCCAATTTGGTCGACGAACTATCTCTCATTAGGTTGGGGCCTGTCAGGATGAAGAGTGCTTGCCGTGCGCCCGAGAAGCTCAACGGGGTGGTGGAAGTTTGGTTCAACAGTGAGGGATACCTAATCAAAGTGGAACGGGAGGTCCTCCCTAAGCGCGGCGGCGAGCGTGCTCACATGGTGGTGGCTGCCACAAATCCTCCCAAGATCGCGGCTCCGGCCAAGGGGCAGTGCGCGCAACTGCCACCCGTCCATGGTTCAAACCCTAGCGGCTCCGATGGGGCGCGCGTGCCGGGCCCGACCAAGGCCGCCATCCCCCCCATGCCTGTTGCTACTGACGAGCCCGACGAGAGTTTACATGACACTTCCATTGACACAGAAACTTGGGAGAAGCTGGGAGCTTTGACCTCTGAGGTTGGGACCATAGGGATGGTGACCCAAGATACGGCCGTCAGTGTCCCCCCGCTGGCTCGGTCGCTCGACAACTCCTTCAATCAGTACGGGTCCAATCTTGAGGCTTTACCACTTGCGTGTAAGGTTGGGGCTGGCACGTCTAAGCTGCCTCCTCCCATCACCACTCCTATGATTGAAGATTCCGAGTTGGTGGTGCTTGCACTAGTAGAAAACAGGGCATTGGACCTGCCCATTAGCCCCGGTTCAATCTAGAACCGGGTCCAATAGGGGGCACTGGACCCGGTTCGTGAACCCAGGGGGCCGGCCGGGCCACGTGGGCCATTGGTCCCGGTTCGTTTGGACCTTTTGGTCCCGGTTGGAGCGACAAACCGGGAGCAATGGCTCTTGGTCCTAGCCCACCACCATTGGTCCCGGTTAGTGTTATGAACCGAGACCAAAGGCTCCCCTTTAGCCCCGGTTCATAGCACCAACCGGGACCAATGAGGTGCCTATATATAACCCCTCACTCAAGAGCAGAGCTCACTGCTCTGTTTTTTTTTCTGGCCGAGGAGGAGAGGGGTTAGTGGTGCTCTAGCTCACCTCCTATGCACACAACGTGTTCGGTGGAATGCCCGAGCCACACTAGTTAAGCTTTTCTCCTCTCGAAGCTCTATTTTCTCAAAGATTTTTCTAGGTTTAGCGGTCCGTCACGTCCCGTCCCCGTCTTTGCCGCCGTCGATCGCCCCCGCCGATCTCGTCACCAGCACCACCGTGGTGAGCCTCTTGTTATGTCCATGCTTTTCTTACTTTTATTATTGCTTGTTATTATTGCTTTAGATAGATATTTGTCTAATTTTTTTACGTTTATTATTGCTTGTTATTATATAGTGCGATGGTTTTGATATCCGCCCACGTGGGCCCTCGTCCTGTCTACGATTCGGATGTGGTATATTATCTTTAATTTATAACTAATTGTTTTAGTGTTTATGATAGTTATGCCGACCAACCTGACATGCATAGATGTTTTATTAAGTCTAGGAGGTAGTTGAACCGGAAATTCCAACCGACCCTCTTGTGGAGAGGTTAAATTTAGTTGAAGAGGAAAACATTTCCTAAAAGAAAAAATTGGAAAAAATGGAGGAGGAGAAGATGGAATTGGAGTTGCATGTTGCGGAAGTCATCGATGATCACAAGATCAAGATGGACCCAATTGTCGAGAGGTTAAATTTAGTTGAAGAAGAAAACAAATTCTTGAAGGAAAAAATAAAAAAAATTGTGGACGAGAAGATGATATTGGAGTTGCATGTTGTGGATGTCGTCGATGATCACAAGATCAAGATGGATGCAATGCGGTTGAAGATTAAAAAGATTAGAAAATATGCCATTCATACTGAGGCTTGGTATCATTATGCCGTTGGATCAATTGTTACCTTCGTTGTGATTATGATCGCATTTGTTTTCGCATTGAAAAGTTTTACATAGTTTCGATGTGTATGGAGAGCTATATGTTGTTAGATGAGAACTATATATGTATGTACTTTGGTTTTAATGTGATGATGAACTTTTATCCATTTGGTCACTTAATGATCTATTTATGATGTTCTGTAATCGTTTTTCACACACTTAATTATATATAATGCACGCAGATGAACCGGCAATGGATGTACGGTGACAGACACACCTCCGAGTACATTAAGGGTGTGCATGAGTTTCTAAATGCGGCTGAGGCAAACAAGCAGAATGGTTTTATGTGTTGTCCATGCACTAAATGTGTGAATACGATGTCTTACTCTAACCGGAAAATCCTTCACTCCCACCTGCTTTACAAGGGTTTCATGCCACACTATAATGTTTGGACGAGGCACGGAGAAATAGGGGTTATGATGGAAGACGGCGAAGAAGAAGAGTACGATGACAACTATGTGCCCGCTGAATACGGTGATGCTGCAATGGGGGGAGCTAGTGAAGATCAAGAGGAACCAGACGATGTGCCCAATGATGCTGCAACGGGTGAAGCTGCTGAAGATCAAGAGGAACCAAATGATGATCTCCGCCGGGTCATTGTCGATGCAAGGACACAATGCGAAAGTCAAAAGGAGAAGCTGAAGTTCGATCGCATGTTAGAGGATCACAAAAAAGGGTTGTACCCCAATTGCGAAGATGGCAACACAAAGCTCGGTACCATACTGGAATTGCTACAGTGGAAGGCAGAGAATGCTGTGGCTGACAAAGGATTTGAGAAGCTACTGAAAATATTGAAGAAGAAGCTTCCGAAGGATAACGAATTGCCCGACAGTACATACGCAGCAAAGAAGGTCGTATGCCCTCTAGGATTGAAGGTGCAGAAGATACATGCATGCCCTAATGACTGCATCCTCTACCGCGGTCCATACAAGGATCTGAACGCATGCCCGGTATGCGGTGCATTGTGGTATAAGATCAGACGAGATGACCCTGGTGATGTTGATGGCGAGCCCGCCAGGAAGAGGGTTCCTGCGAAGGTGATGTGGTATGCTCCTATAATACCACGGTTGAAACGTTTGTTTAGAAACAGAGAGCATGCCAAGTTGATGCGATGGCACAGTGAGGACCGTAAGAAAGACGGGAAGTTGAGAGCACTCGCTGACGGGTCGCAGTGGAGAAAAATCGAGAGAAAGTACTGGGAGGAGTTTGCAAAGGACGCAAGGAACGTATGGTTTGCTTTAAGCGCGGATGGCATTAATCCTTTCGGGGAGCAGAGCAGCAATCACAGCACCTGGCCCGTGACTCTATGTATGTATAACCTTCCTCCTTGGATGTGCATGAAGCGGAAGTTCATTATGATGCCAGTTCTCATCCAATGCCCTAAGCAACCCGGCAACGACATTGATGTGTACCTAAGGCCATTAGTTGAAGAACTTTTACAGCTGTGGAATGGAAACGGTGTACGTGCGTGGGATGAGCACAGACAGGAGGAATTTGACCTAAAGGCGTTGCTGTTCGTGACCATCAACGATTGGCCCGCTCTCAGTAACCTTTCAGGACAGACAAACAAAGGATACCACGCATGCACGCACTGTTTAGATGACACTGAAAGTATATACCTGGACAAGTGCAGGAAGAATGTGTACCTGGGCCATCGTTGATTTCTTCCGACCAACCATCAATGTCGAAAGAAAGGCAAGCATTTTAAAGGCGAGGCAGATCACCGGAAGAAACCCGCCATGCGTATCGGTGATCACGTACTTGATATGGTCAATGATTTACACGTAATCTTTGGAAAGGGCCCCAGCGCACTAGCTGTTCCGAATGACGCTGAGGGACACGCACCCATGTGGAAGAAGAAATCTATATTTTGGGACCTACCCTAGTGGAAAGACCTAGAGGTCCGCTCTTCAATCGACGTGATGCACGTGATGAAGAACCTTTGCGTGAACCTGCTAGGCTTCTTGGGCGTGTATGGAAAGACAAAAGATACAGCTGAGGCACGGGAGGACCTGCAACGTTTGCACGAAAAAGACGGCATCCCTCCGAAGCAGTATGAAGGTCCTGCCAGCTATGCTCTTACGAAAGAAGAGAAAGAAATCTTCTTTGAATGCCTGCTCGGTATGAAGGTCCCGACTGGCTTCTCGTCGAATATAAAGGGAATAATAAATATGGCAGAGAAAAAGTTCCAGAACCTAAAGTCTCATGACTGCCATGTGATTATGACGCAACTGCTTCCGGTTGCATTGAGGGGGCTTCTATCGGAAAACGTCCGATTAGCCATTGTGAAGCTATGTGCATTCCTCAATGCAATCTCTCAGAAGGTGATCGATCCAGAAATCATACCAAGGCTAAGGAGTGATGTGGCGCAATGTCTTGTCAGTTTCGAGCTTGTGTTCCCACCATCCTTCTTCAATATCATGACACACGTCCTAGTTAGTCTAGTCGACGAGATTGTCATTCTGGGGCCCGTATTTCTACACGATATGTTCCCCTTTGAGAGGTTCATGGGAGTCCTAAAGAAATATGTCCATAACCGCGCCAGGCCAGAAGGAAGCATCTCCATGGGCCATCAAACAGAGGATGTCATCGGGTTTTGTGTTGACTTCATTCCTGGCCTTCATAAGATAGGTCTCCCTAAATCGCGGTACGAGGGGAGACTGACTAGAAAAGGCACGCTTGGAAGGGACTCAATAATATGCAGGGAAGGATATTCTTGGTCTCAAGCACACTACACAGTTCTACAGAACTCTACATTAGTGACCCCGTATGTCGATAAACACAAGAACAGTCTGCGCTCCAAACACCCGGAGCAGTGCGATGACTGGATTACACGTGAACACATCAGGACTTTCAGCAGTTGGTTGGAAACACGTCTCAGAGGTGACAACACTGTTTGTGATGAGTTGTACTTGTTGTCCAGGGGACCATCTTCGACTGTATTGATTTACAAAGGATACGATATAAATGGGAATACATTTTACACGATTGTCCAAGATCAAAAGAGCACCAACCAAAACAGCGGTGTCCGCTTTGATGCAACAACCGAGAGGGGAAAGGACACATATTATGGTTACATAGTGGACATATGGGAACTTGACTACGGACATGATTTTAAGGTCCCTTTGTTTAAGTACAAATGGGTCAATCTGTCAGGAGGCGGGGTACAGGTAGACCCACAGTACGGAATGACAACAATGGATCTGAAAAATCTTGGATACACTGACGAACCGTTCGTCCTAGCCAATGATGTGGCACATGTTATCTATGTGAAGGACATGTCTACCAGACCGAGAAAAAGAAAAGATAAGAAAGCGAATACATCATACGATGAGCCAAAGCGCCACATAGTTCTTTCAGGAAAAAGGGACATCCTGGGAGTGGATGGCAAGACAGACATGTCTGAAGATTATGAAAAGTTTCATGAAATTCCTCCCTTCAAAGTCAAGGCTGACCCAAGCATCCTGATAAACGATGAAGATTATCCATGGTTACGGCGCAATAAGCAAATGACACAAGCGAAGAAAAAGTGAAGACTTTTTCGGCAACTATTATGATGATACCATACCAACTTTGTAACAAACGAGTATGATACCATTGTCCGTCTGTACTATTCAAATTTGCACTAACAGAAAGTTTGTAATTGGTTTTACCAGAAAGAATTAACAAATAAAACAAAAAACAAAAGAAAATAAATAATGCAGAAAACAAAAAAAAACTTGCAAAAAAATAAAAAATAGCAACAATAAGTATTTCATTGTAAGTAGAAACAAAATTAAATAAATAAAGCAACAAAGAAAACAAATAATTTCAAATTTAAACTATTCAAATTTGAATACTACTTGCACTAACAGAAAGTTTGTAATTGGTTTTACCAGAAAGAATTAAAAAATAAAGCAAAAAACAAAAGAAAATAAATAAAGCAGAAAACAAAACAAAAAAACTTGCAAAAAAAATAGCAACAATAAGTATTTTGTTGTAAGTAGAAACAAAATAAAATAAATAAAGCAACAAAGAAAACAAATAATTTCAAATTTAAACTATTCAAATTTGAATACTACTTGCACTAATAGAAAGTTTATAATTTGTTTTACCTAAAGCAATAATATTCACAAAGAAACTCTGAATACAGCAAAAAACAACTTAGAAATAAATAAAGCAAAAAAGGAAAAAAAAAATGGGCGCTGCCCAGTGAGCCTGCAAGGCCTACAGCCCAGGATGCATCTGGGCTATAAGGCCCAGCAAGCTCACAGGGCAGCGCGCAGAGTTAGGCCCAGAATCCTGCAATTGAGAGGAACTCGAGTTGGTGGGCGCAGCAGCGCTTATAAACCACACCCGAGCTCTCTCAACTAGCGAGGTGGGACTAAACTTCCCACCGCACCGCGCCAGCAAGCCCTTTGGTCCCGGTTGGTGGCACCAACCGGGACTAAAGGGTGGCATTAGTCCCAGTTGGTGGCTGAAACCGGGACTAATACAGCTCCTATATAACCAACACTTGCGAAAATTTCTAACTTCCCCGCCCCCGACGCCTCCTCAGTACTCTGCTTCGTCCCCGCCCCCGTCGCCCCGTCGCCGTCGCGCGGCCCCGCCCCGTCCCCGCCGCGCCGCCCTGCCCCGCAGCGCGATGTGAGGCTTTTTTTGTTTATATATAGTTGCTGCATGTATATATATATATAGTTGATGTTTATATATATATGTATATATGTGTGTATATGTGTTATGTGTATATAGTTGATGTATATATATTTTGTATGAGTATATATTTTTTTTTATTTATCTTAGGAATTTGCTAAATATATATGTTAAAAATGTCTTTTTTCATAGAATGTTTTTTGTTTATATATAGATAGTTACAATTGTGATGTATAGTTGCTGTATGTGATGTATATATATGCAAAAGAAGGATAGGAAAGAAGAGAAAGAAGGATAGGAAAGAAGAAAAAGATTTTTTTTTCATAGAAAGTTTTATATATGCAAAAGTTACAAATTTAGAAAAAGAAGGATAGGAAAGAAGAAAATAAGAAAGAGGAAAGAAAGAAGAAGAGGAGAGGAAGAAGAGGAGAAATAAATAAGAAGAAGAAAAAAGAAGGAAAAAAGAGGAGAAGAAGAAAGGAATAGAGGAGAAGAAGAGAAATTTTCTCTTCTTCTCCTCTATTCCTTTATTCTTCTCCTTTTTTTTCTTTTTTTTCGTCGATCTTCTCCTCTAGCGGTTCCTTTTTTCTTCTTCTTATTCCTGTTTTTTTATCGGATATGTCGTTGTCGATATACAACCTCCCCTATAACTTCGACATTAGGGGAGGGGGGGTCGAGGGTCGTCGAGGGACCGAGGGTCGTCAAGGGTCGAGAGATCGCCGAGGGGCCGAGGGTCATCGAGGGGTCGAGAGGCCGAGGGTCGAGGGGTCGAGAGGCCGAGGGTCGTCGAGGGGCCTAGGGTCGTCGAGGGACTGAGGGTCGAGGGGTCGAGAGAGGTTGCCTAGCTAGTTTCAAAGTATTGAAGAAATCCATGACTTTCGCCTAATGATGAAGTGTTGGTTTTGTTGAATCCTTTGACACTAGACAAAATGTGACATGAGGGGGTCTAGGTTTGTGGATCGCCGAGCAGTCGAGGGTCGAGGGGTCGAGAGAGGTTGCCTAGCTAGTGTCAAAGTATTGAAG
>LR738713.1:647552585-647571177 GCA_902687465.1 Secale cereale | reverse complement strand
ACCTCCAACCCCCCTCCCCTTTCAAAAAAAACAAAAACCACAGCCACAGAAGTGCTGACGCGTGGATGCCTTTTGGTCCCGGTTGGTACCATCAACCGGGACCAAAGCCCTTCCTGCCTGGGCTCAGCGCACAGGCCACGTGGACACCCATCTGCCTCGGTTCTGGATTGAACCGGGACTAAAGGGTCAGAGCATTAGTACCGACACTCTTGTCCCGGTTCAGGAACCGGGGCTAAAGGCCCAAACGAACCGGGTCTGATGACCCTTTATCTACTAGTGTTGGTGACTGCGAGCTGACCCCGGGCTGGCGTCGGGGTTCGAACAGTGCGGTCCGCCAACCTAAGAAGACGGCGGGACGGAAGCCGGCCTCCAAAGCAACAACGACGGCGGCGGTGGGGATTTCTTCGGATCTGGGCGGGGAGCTGGGAGCGGCTTTAGGAGCCACCGGAACCAACAGCAAGGCCAAGCGTTCTAAGGCGACGCCGGTGGCGCAACGTGCTCCTAGCGCCCGTGCCAAGGCCAAGCTGGGTGAGCTTTCGTCCATGGAAAGTGCGCAGCTCCGCATCGCCGACAAGAACATGGAGGTCGCAGGTAACCCCCTCCCTCTTTTCGTATTCTTAACGCTTTTTCCGACGACCATCTTGCGTCCATTTTAGAGGATTCGGGTGTCTGTATTCCCAACCCCCCGGGCGAACTCATATCCTTAATTCGGGCTCGGGAAGAGGCTCAGGCCTCCTTGGCTAAGGCCGCAGCCAGGTGCGCTGCGGCGGACCACCTTGCCATCATTCCAGTTGGGGCTGGAGATGAAGTGGCGCCCGGTGAGGAAGCACGGACTAGGGAAGCCTGTGCTCCTTCTTCTTCATCGTTGGCCTCGCAGGGGCGGGGCCAGACAAAGAAGCGAGTGGCCAAAGTGATCACCTCTAGAGGTGTTCGCCTCCGTAATCGTGTGATTTAGATGCGGTTCCTTTTTTGGAACATTCGGGGCTGCGGCCATGCTGGCCGTCGCACCCAACTTAGGGAGTACATTGCCAAGGAACGCATCGATTTTATTGCCCTGCAAGAAACGGTTAAACTTGACTTCTCTCATAGAGATCTCCTTGCTTATGACCCTCTTCAACGTTTCGAGTGGCATTGGTTACCCTCTACGGGTCATTCCGGTGGCATTCTTATGGGTTGCAACCGAGATATTTGCGATGTGTTGGCTTGGGAGGTGGGTGCTGATGGCTTCTCGCCCCTCGTTGGTTACCCCAAGTGGAAGGTTTGAGATGCAGTGTAGCGGAAGTTTTCCCTTGGCAAAGATACCAAGGATCAATTTCCCTGAGACTCCCAGTTTCAACAAGAAGGTGTCAACTGCTAACGGCGCCAGATATTAGCAATCAACGTGGACCTGCACACAGATACAAATAACTTTGCTCCCAACGAGTACAGTGAGGTTGTCAATCCCTCCGGCCTTGTCGTTTACAAAGGATCAAACGCAAGTGATAATAGTGATAGGTTTTGCTGCAATAGTAAATAACAAGTAAAAGCGGAAAGTAAATAGCGGATGTGATCAGTGATGGTAATATGGACCGGGGTCCCATGATGTTCACTAGTGATGTCTCTCTCCCAAAAGACGATAAAACAGCTATGTGAGGTAAACAAATTATAGCTGGGCAATTGACAGAATTATGTGCGCAAACCAATGCTAACTATGTTGCAAGAAAGGTAGAGGTTCGAAGCATGGGCGGTACGCCAAGGCAAGTAGACCGAAATCCATCTGCATCTACTACTAATCATCCACCTTGAGATATCTATCCAGAACATCTCGCTGGTATTAAGTTGCGAGTCCCGCCCATAGTGTAAACTCAAAGCAACAGACAACTGCATTAAAAGAACTTTGCGTAAAGTAAACAATCCTTGCACCCGCGGGCACAAGCACCGTTGTTTTCCCCCTTGTGGCAACAGCACATCCCCTAGACTCATGTTTCTGTCACTCAAGCTAGTCATCGAGGGGCATGAACCCACAATCAAGCATAACGTTCCCTCTTGGAGTCACTACCTACTACTTGGCCAAAGTAATAAATAACAACGAAGAACATGCAAGAATTACTTACGAACATAAATATAAAAGAGGTAGATCAAATATATTACTCAAACACAATCTGAACATAATCTCACAATCCATCGGATCCCAGCAAACTCAACATAGCAACAGCATAAGGATTACATATGTGCCTCGATCATGTAGGGCAGCTCACGAGGACTAATTAGTGAAGCACAAGAAGGGGAGGAGAACATCACATAGCTACTGGTCATGGACCCATGGTCCAAGGGAAACTACTCACAACTCATCTGGGAGGCGTCCATGGTGGTGGAGAGGCTCCCGGTGGTGATCCTCCCCTCCGGCAGGGTGCCGGGAAGAGTTCTCCTGGTGCTCCAGATCTTGGAAGCGCGGCGGCGGCAGAACAGAGATGAGATCGCGAAAAAGGGTTCCCGTCTCGAGGGTTTCGGGACACGATATAAATATATGCCAAAGGGGGGCATCAGCGGAGGCCTGGGGGGCCCATGCGCCCCCCCGGCGCGGCCAGGAGGGGGGCCGCGCCACCAGGGCGCCTGGAGCCCTGGTGGCCCCCCTGCGGCTGTACTTTGGCTACCGGGAAGCTTCTAGAACGCTGATTTTTTATATAATTTTTCCGGGATTTTTCTGGCAGTTCTCGTAATGGGAAAACCTGAAATACAAAAACAGCAGAAAACAGAAACTGGCACTGGGGTGCACTGAGTTAATAGGTTAGTCCAAATATGATAAAAAGTGTATGGAAGTGTATAAATATCATAGCAATATCACCCAAAAGAGGCATGGAGCAAGCAGAAATTATAGATACATTTTGGACGTATCAACATCCCCAAGCTTAATTCCTGCTCGTCCTCGAGTAGGTAAATGATAACAAGAATAATTTCTGTGGTGACATGCTATTAACCATATAGGACTTTTTCTTAGTCATATGACAAAAGCTTACTGAGACAATGAATCTATAGTAATTAAGTTGCCTCATGAGAAAATCACAAAGAACTGAAAGTTTTACAATATGATACTGAAACATCAAATAGATTTGTAATGAGCATGGTGTGCAAATATGATAAAGTGATATCTCGCTTGCCCCCTTTAGTGAAGCAAAACATAAATGCAGGGGCACCTCCAAGGTTTAAGTGATGACTAGATACAATAATTTCAGAATAAATGATATCACAATCATGCAAAAGACAATGCTACTTTGGGACAATGCACATTACACTCAGAATGACAATCATGCTCTCAATAGTTGGTGCTTTTAAAAGAAGGTGGAGACTCTCGAACCGTGGCTTTTGTTGGCAAGGTTGAAAACGCGTAGTCGGAAACAAAGACAAAACATGTACCAGAGCTCTTGGTTTTAAAAACAGAGGTAATAATTATTTTTTTGATTATGCATGTTCCGTCAACGAATGCTAGCAGATAACTCAATTACTTCTTGAGATGGACAAGTTTCGAGGAACGGCTCCCGAATGAGGACGATCACATCCTCTTAATCTCCTTTGTTTATCACTGCCAAAGTTTTCTGATTTCTCATGAACAAAGCGTGAAGGAGGGTTTGTTTGTTATATTAATTTTGAGCCGGGCGCACTCAATGCCAGTTCCTTCTCGTGTTATGGGTTTGCACATTAGACATGCAATCGCGGGGTGAAGCTTGTCCAACTTAAAAAGAGCATGAATTAACTACTACTTCCTCATGAACTTAAAACAGAGGCACAAAATAGGAATGCATTTTTTTTCTTTTTGAATAATTTCGAGATGGTACATGCAAGTCTCCGTTAGGAATGGCAGGTAAATACCATGTAGGAAGGTATGGTGGACTCATATGGCATAACTGGTTTAAAGGAATTTGGATGCACAAGCAGTCAGTCCGCTTAGTACAGGTGGAGGTTAGCAAAAGACTGGGAGCGACCAACTAAGAGAGCAATGACGGTCATAATCATGCAGAGCGACAAAGCAACATTGAATCAGGCATGGTAGTTATATCGCTACTCAGAAACAAAAGATCATCAAGGCTTGACAGACTTTCTTTACAGTCTTAAATATGCGTGAGCATACACCAAGTCAATCAAAATAAATTCTTGAAGGAAGATATTACTAAACCATACCACATCATAGGCAAAACAAATCATGTTGGTACTCCAATAACACATTGGGAACCCCCCAGCTATTTGAGACTGACCATAAGAAAACATGAACTACTAAGCGCCATTATGCACGTAGCATCTTTATCATAGACATATCAACCAATGCAACGGAAGCAAACTCTCTTAATAAGATAATCATGATAAATAAAGAGAGTTCAAGCAACCAACTAAACAAAAGCTCTTTAAAAAGATATGCATGAAAACTAAAAGCTAAACATGATAGTAGCTATTGAATGACAAAGAACACACACAGCAAAGATAAACATGAAAATTCTACGTTGTGTTCTAGGTAGAAGTGGAGCGTGTTTCTCTCCCACATAAAGAAAGCTGAGTTCCGACTCGCTATGAAAAGCTAAAGAAAACTAAAAATGAAACTAAAAGCAAGACGCTCCAAGCATAGCACATAACACATGAAGTGATAAAAATGTAGTGGAATGAAAGACGAACTGATAATGTTGATGGAGAAGGGGATGCACGGGGGCATCCCCAAGCTTAGACGCTTGAGTCTCCTTGAATATTTCTTGGGGTGCATGGGGGCATCCCCAAGCTTGAGCGTTTGACGCTCCTGAATCTTTTTATCATCTTCCCTCGCACACTTGAAAACTCCCTTCATACATAACTCATCATAATCTGATTAGCGAGGTTAGTACCCATAATAAAATAATTGTTCCTTGCTGGAAATAAGGATATTCTTGAAGGTCTACTGTTTCTCAAGATTGCCGAAAGGTTTTTGCAAAGAAAGCAAGCTCAAGGTTTGCAAAATGAAGGAAAGGCAAAACAGGACAGAATCTGTGAAAAACAGAACAGCAGGTAGTAAATGATTTTTTCGGGGCACTTCTGCAACTCTAAACCAAAAACTCAAAACAGACGCACGAAATACAATTATATAGAGCATGCTGTCGAAAAAATTCAGACCAAAAAGATGATCTGGTGATTTTATATGAATTTTTCTATCCAAGGACAGAATCTGTTTCCTGGACAGCACGTCGCAACTTTTGAACTTTCTTGCAATCAGAGGCTACACTTGGCACAAAGTTGAAAAGCAAAGATACAATGATGATGCTACTGTAGTAACAACATCAAGACACAACAAAAGCAAAATAAAAATTTATTCATGTGGGCTGCCTCCCAAAAGCGCTTTCTTTTATGCCTTTAAGCTAGGCATAATGCAAAGAGATCAAGTTTTATCAAGAGTAAAAGAATAGCTAGCCCGTATAACGGACTCAAAAGGTAACTTAATCTTCTTTCGAGGGAAGTGTTCCATCCCTTTCTTGAGAGGAAACTGGAATTTTATATTCCCCTCTTTCATGTCAATGATAGCACCAACGGTGCGTAGGAAAGGACGTCCCAAAATAATTGGACAAGAAGGTTCACATTCAATGTCCATAATAGTAAAATCAACGGGAACATAATTGTCATTGACAATGATAAGAACATCGTCGATCCTCCCCAAAGGTTTCTTTATGGAAGAATCAACGAGACGAACACCAAAAGAACAAGAATCAAAAGGTTTCAATTTAAGCATATCATATATTCTTTTGGGCATAACAGAGGTACTAGCTCAAACATCACATAAAGCATAGCAAGAGAAGTTATTCAACTTAATTTTAATCATAGGATCCCAACCATCTTCTAGCTTTCTAGGTATGGAGGCTTCTACCCTAAGTTTCTCCTCCCTAGCTTTGATGAGAGCATTAGTGATATGCTCTGTGAAGGCAAGGTTAAGCGTGCTAGTGTGGGGATCTCTAGACATCTTGGGAAGGAAATCAATAACTTCGGTAAGAGTGCAATTATCAAAATCAAGGTCACTACTATCAAGTAAGGTGGTAGTGGTGTCCTTTAGGTTCACTTGTTTGGTAGTTTCTATAGTCATAGCATCACCATTAATAGGTCCAATGGGACCAGGAGTGCATTGGGTGCTAAGAGTTTGGATATCCTCAACAACTTGGATAGTAGCAACAGTGTGGTGGGTAGGAAGGCTCTTAATTCTATCTTCTTCCTCCCTTTATCTAGCCCATCTCTCTTTAAGTTTAGCCAACATCCTAATGTTTTCATTAATTTGCACTTGAATAGCATTCATAGGAGTGACCTTCCTATCCTCAAGAGGAGAAGTTCTAATTTTAAGAAATTCTATCTCATTGGCTAAATTGTCTACCTTCGAAGAGAGATCATCTAGTTTGTTTAGTTTTTCTTCTACACCTTTTTGGATAGTGATGAAATCTTTAAGCATAATCTCTAGTTCAGTAGTGGAGTTCTAGGTGCTAGGATAAGCATTGTTGTTCCCATAAGAATTAGAGGGGAACGGTCTAGGATTGCTACCAAAATTACTCCTATAAGCATTGTTGTTAAAATTGTTTCTAGAGATAAAGTTCACATCTACTTGTTCTTGAGCAATTAAAGAATTTAAAGGAACATCACGAGGATCAACAGAAGATTGCTTCGAAAGTAGAGACATGATCAAGTCAACTTTTTCATTCAGGGAGGAAATCTCCTCGACAGAGTTTACCTTCCTACCTGTTGGAGCGCGTTCGGTGTGCCATTGGGAATAGTTGGTCATCATCTCATCGAGAAGCTTCGTGGCAGCACCAAGTGTAGTCGACATAAAAGTTCCTCCCGCGGCCGAATCTAACAAGTTCCGCGAGGTAAAGTTCAAGCATGCATAAAAAGTTTGGATAACCATCCAAGTAGTCAAACCGTGAGTAGGGCAGTTCTTGATAAGAGATTTCATACGTTCACAAGCTTGGGCAACGTGTTCGTTATCCAATTGTTTAAAATTCATTATGTTACTTCTTAGTTGGATAATTTTAGCAGGTGGATAGTATTTTCCAATAAAAGCATCTTTGCACTTGTCCCATGAATCTATGCTATTTCTAGGCAAAGACTGAAACCAAATTTTAGCTCCTCCTCTCAAGGAGAAAGGAAAAAGCTTAAGCTTAACAATATTACCATCTATTTCTTGGTACTTTTGCATATCACAAAGTTCAACAAAGTTGTTCAAGTGTAAAGCAGCATCCTCTCCAGCACCGAAGAATTGATCTTTCATAACTAGGTTCAGTAAAGCAGGTTTAATTTCATACGAAGGTGCTGAAGTGGCAGGTATAGTGATAGGTGTGCAGATAAAGTCATCGTTGTTATGACTAGTGAAGTCACACAACTTGGTGTTCTCGGTGGAACCCATAGTAGCAAGCAAGCAAGATAACTATTTTTGTGATTTTTGATAAAAGATCCTAAAGCAAAAACTGAAAGGTAAACTAACAACACTAAAAGCAAAGGTAAAAGATAGCGTGCAACTCCCCTATCTTGAAGAGTGGAGTCCCCGGCAACGGCGCCAGAAAACTTTGCTTGATGGCTTCTCGCCCCTCGTTGGTTACCCCTAGTGAAAGGTTTGAGATGCAGTGTAGCGGAAGTTTTCCCTTGGCACAGATACCAAGGATTGATTTCCCTGAGAATCCCAGTTTCAACAAGAAGGTGTCAACTGCTAACGGCGCCAGATATTAGCAATCAACGTGGACCTGCACACAGATACAAATAACTTTGCTCCCAACGAGTACAGAGAGGTTGTCAATCCCTCCGGCCTTGTCGTTTACAAAGGATCAAACGCAAGTGATAATAGTGATAGGTTTTGCTGCAATAGTAAATAACAAGTAAAAGCGGAAAGTAAATAGCGGATGTGATCAGTGATGGTAATATGGACCGGGGTCCCATGATGTTCACTAGTGATGTCTCTCTCCCAAAAGACGATAAAACAGCTATGTGAGGTAAACAAATTACAACTGGGCAATTGACAGAATTATGTGCGCAAACCAATGCTAACTATGTTGCAAGAAAGGTAGAGGTTCAAAGCATGGGCGGTACGCCAAGGCAAGTAGACCGAAATCCATCTGCATCTACTACTAATCATCCACCTTGAGATATCTATCCAGAACATCTCGCTGGTATTAAGTTGCGAGTCCCGCCCATAGTGTAAACTCAAAGCAACAGACAACTGCATTAAAAGAACTTTGCGTAAAGTAAACAATCCTTGCACCCGCGGGCACAAGCACCGTTGTTTTCCCCCTTGTGGCAACAGCACATCCCCTAGACTCATGTTTCTGTCACTCAAGCTAGTCATCGAGGGGCATGAACCCACAATCAAGCATAACGTTCCCTCTTGGAGTCACTACCTACTACTTGGCCAAAGTAATAAATTACAACGGAGAACATGCAAGAATTACTTACGAACATAAATATAAAAGAGGTAGATCAAATATATTACTCAAACACAATCTGAACATAATCTCACAATCCATCGGATCCCAGCAAACTCAACATAGCAACAGCATAAGGATTACATATGTGCCTCGATCATGTAGGGCAGCTCACGAGGACTAATTAGTGAAGCACAAGAAGGGGAGGAGAACATCACATATCTACTGGTCATGGACCCATGGTCCAAGGGAGACTACTCACAACTCATCCGGGAGGCGTCCATGGTGGTGGAGAGGCTCCCGGTGGTGATCCTCCCCTCCGGCAGGGTGCCGGGAAGAGTTCTCCTGGTGCTCCCGATCTTGGAAGCGCGGCGGCGGCAGAACAGAGATGAGATCGCGAAAAAGGGTTCCCGTCTCGAGGGTTTCGGGACACGATATAAATATATGCCAAAGGGGGGCATCAGCGGAGGCCTGGGGGGCCCATGCGCCCCCCCGGCGCGGCCAGGAGGGGGGCCGCGCCACCAGGGCGCCTGGAGCCCTGGTGGCCCCCCTGCGGCTGTACTTTGGCTACCGGGAAGCTTCTGGAACGCTGATTTTTTATATAATTTTTCCGGGATTTTTCTGGCAGTTCTCGTAATGGGAAAACCTGAAATACAAAAACAGCAGAAAACAGAAACTGGCACTGGGGTGCACTGAGTTAATAGGTTAGTCCAAATATGATCAAAAGTGTATGGAAGTGTATAAATATCATAGAAATATCACCCAAAAGAGGCATGGAGCAAGCAGAAATTATAGATACGTTTTGGACGTATCAGGTGCGTTCTGTCTATATGCTACTACTAAACACAAGGGCTCGGGGCTCACTTGGGTGACCATCTGCGTCTACGGCCCTGCTAACCACGAGCGCTCCCAAGAGTTCCTTCGTGAGATTTCTACGGTTGTGGGTGTTAAGCGAAACCTCAATCTTCATGCCGTAGTTGGGGGTGATTTCAACTTGATCTGATCGGGTGCGGACAAGAACAACGACAATATTGACTGGACAAGGGTGTCCATGTTCAATCAGGCTATTGCCTCTGCTGTCCTCAGAGAGGCGGCACGGACTGGAGCCAGGTTTACTTGGACCAACAAACAAACCAATCCGGTTCGGAGCGTCCTGGACAGGGTGTTTTTCTCCCCCGAGTGGGAAACCCTGTTTCCCCTATGCTCGTTGGTGGCAGAAACGCGCATAGGGTCGGACCATGTGCCCCTCATTTTCTCTTCAGGGGAGGAATCGATTTGTCGCAGCCAACGTTTCTACTTTGAAACGGCTTGGTTCGAGTCCGAGGGGTTCGAGCCGTTGGTCAGAGAGCGATGGGACGCTATCTGTACTACTTTGGGGCCTCAAAGGGGTCCCGCTGAACTGTGGACAGCCGCGGCGGCCAAGCTGCGGACTTTTCTGCGTGGCTGGGGGGCTAATCAGGGCAGTTTGTCTAAGAAAGAACGTGCTCGGCTCACGGAGGAGATTGCTAATCTCGATCTTGAAGCAGATCAGCGTCTCTTCTCTGAATCAGAGTGGGCCCATAGATACGCGTTGGAAGACCAAGTCCCTGCCCTACTGAGAGCAGAGGAGGAATATTGGCGCCGTAGGGGCGGTGTCAAATGGGTGACGGAGGGCGATGCTAATACTGGGTACTTTCACGCATTTGCGAACGGACGGAAAAGGAAAAGCACTATCCTTCGCCTCCAATCCAGCACTGGATTGCTGCTCACCCATGAACAAATCTCGGCCCACATTTATGATTTTTTTTCATTGGCCTTTTGGGGACGGCGAATGATAAACCTCTTTGCCTGCGCGCGGATTTGTGGGATCCCGCGGAAAAGGTGTCTCAGGAGGAAAATGATCGACTGGCCCTCTCCTTCCTCCCAGAGGAGATTGATAATGCGCTAATGGAAATGAAGAACGACACGGCGCCTGGCCCGGATGGCTGGCCCGTGGAGTTCTTCAAGCGCTTTTGGCCCAGCCTTAAACACTTGTTCTATGCGATTGTTAATGGTTTTGCCCTAGGTACGATTGACCTCTCACGTCTTAACTACGGGGCCATTAGCCTTATCCCAAAGGTTAAAGGGGCAGACAATATAAGGCTTTTTCGACCTATCACTCTCATTAATGTCCCCTTCAAGATTTGCGCAAAGGCTTATGCCTCGCGCCTCGCCCCAATTGCCCAACGGATCATTAGCCATAGCCAAACGGGTTTCCTCAAACATAGGAACATTCTAGAGGGACCGATTGCACTTTTGGAAATCGTGCACGAGCTCAAAAGGACTAAGGCTAAGGGAGTGCTCCTTAAACTCGATTTCGAGAAGGCTTATGATCGAGTGAATTGGGCCTTTGTACAAGAAGTCTTCCTCAAAAAGGGTTTTGAGGCGGGTTTTGTGCACCGTCTTATGCACCTGGTGTCCAGCGGTCATACGGCCGTCACCATTAACGGTGTGTTGGGAAAGTTCTTCCGTAATAAAAGGGGACTCAGACAGCACTACGGGAAACAGCTAATTTGCCGTCTGGGGGCGTCTTTGCCGTCATCTTTTTATCGGGCAAGACGGCAAAGAAAGGGTTTGCCGTCATCAGAAGACGGCAAAGAAAAATTAATGGCAAAGAAAAGATTTGCCGTCATCAGAAGACGGCAAAACAAAACATAGATGGCAAAAAGCTCATTTTGCCGTCTAGCAGAAAATACACAGACGGCAAAAAATATTTACCGTATGTGTCAGTTTTGGCGCACGGCAAAGATTCTTTGCCGTCTGTATTTTTTTTGGCAGACGGCAAACTGAGCTCTTTGCCGTCTGTATTTGTTTTGCAGACGGCAAAGAGAAAGCACATCACGCGGATAGATCACCTGGATTGATGACATGGCAGCATCTGGGACGCACATCCCACCCGTCATCGGACGGGGACGCACGCCCCCACCCACACCCACAGACCACGTTGCACGCGCCGCCGTGAACCTACCCGTCCCCACCCATGACTCCCATCGATCTCACCCCACTCCCTCTCGTACGCATCTCTCTCTCGCACTCATCTCTCCCTCTTTCTCGCCGCGAGTTACCTGCCTCCACCCGAGTACGTCCTAGCGCCACCGCAGGCCTCCTCGCACCGGCAGCTTGACTCCACCGGCCGCCGCCCGAGCACCCACCTCCACGCGCCTCCGGTGGCCTCCACCAAACTCCGGCGGCTCCGGTCGGCCGCCCGCCTCCACCGCCCGGCCGGGCACCTCCACCGCCCGGTTGCCCGCCTCCATGCGCCTCCGTCCCCACCACTGTCGCGCTCGGCGCCGTCTGCCCCATCCCACTTCCCCCTCGCTGCAGGCCCCGACCGTCCCCGACCTCTAAGCCCCGGCAGCTTGAGTCCACCGGCCGCCGCCCGAGCACCCACCTCCGCGCGCCTCCGATGGCCTCCCCCAAACTCCGGCGGGCTCCGGTCGGCCGCCCGCCTCCACCGCCCGACCGGGCACCTCCACCGCCTGGTCGCCCGCCTCCACGCGCCTCCGTCCCCGCCACTGTCGCGCTCGGCGCCGCCGGCCCCATCCCACTTCCCCCTTCGCTGCAGGCCCCGACCATCCCCGACCTCCCTCGTGTTCCTCCCCACGGCGCTGAAGCGAGTCAGCTCCCGAGCGAGGTTGGGCCAGACGGCGGGGCGACCAAGCAGGGCCAGGCGACGGCGGGCAGAGCATGATAGAGCGGCGCGGCGGGCGTTGGGTTCGATGGCGGGTCGAGCAGAGTACTGCAATGGAGAAGAAGGGCCTGATTGCTTTTTAGTTTTATGTTCTAGGGTCCTTTGTGTTAATTGCCAGCACTATTTTGTAGCTTTAGTTGTCTCAGAGTCATGTTTGCATTTTGTACTACTAATGTTTTTTTGTGGGATGTACTACACTAATGTTGAATGGAAGGCACTTGGCACGACTGGACCTTTCCTAGTTAAAAAGAAGAAATATTAGATAGGGCAGTTGCATGCGTTGACCGCATCGCTCGGGAGCTGCGCTGATTTTTTTAAAACAAAATTTAGCCTTTTCTTTGCCGTCTGTGGCATGCTAGGCTGACGGCAAAAGCTACCCTATGGCTGACGGCAAAGCTATAATCTGGCTGACGGCGAAAGTACTTTATTTTGCCGTCTATGATTTACGAGGCTGACGGCAAAGCCGATTTCGACTGACGGCAGAGTCTTTGCCGTCTGGCCTAAGAAAAGCTGACGGCAAAGTACTCTTTGCCGATTTTGACTTTGCCGACAACGTTTGCCGTCATCAGCTGACGGCAAATTCTTTGCCGTCTGTATTCTTTTCTTTGCCGTCTGTAATTGCGTGACGGCAAATTTTCTGATTCCTGTAGTGCAGGGTGATCCGAGCTCCCCCCTGATATTCAATTTTGTAGCCGACGCACTAGCAGCGTTAATAAACCGAGCTAGGGCTGCGGGACACATCTCCGGCTTAGTACCTCACCTCATCCCCGGAGGAGTGTCACACTTACAATAGGCGGACGACACGATGTTACTCTTTGAACCCAATGATAGTAGTGTGGCATCCGTCAAACTGCTGCTCCTCGCCTTCGAGCTGATGTCGGGGCTCAAGATCAATTTCCTTAAGAGCGAAGTGATCACCATAGGGATGGACGATCATTCGAGTGCTTGGGTGGCGAACTCACTGAACTGTAAGCGTGGCTCTTTCCCGATCAAATACCTGGGGCTGCCTATCTCTACCAGAGGCCTTACCGTCGCGGAATGGGAATCCCTTTACGGGAAAGTGTTCAACAGGGTTAGTCCTTGGAGGGGTAGATTTATGTCCTCGGCGGCTAGACTCATTCTGACCAATTCGAGTCTATCCTCTCTCCCCATTTTTACTATGGGTATGTATCTTTTGGCCGACGGCGTGCATGCCAAATTGGACACCCCGCGGTCTCGTTTCTTCTGGGAAGGAGCCGGGACCAAACGGAAATATCACCTGGTCAAATGGGCGGCAGTCTGCCGTCCTAAAAAGTTGGGAGGCCTTGGGGTAACAAACTCCAAACTTATGAATGTGGCCCTCCTAACCAAATGGTGGTGGAGATTGGCACACAACGAGTCGGGACTCTGGGCCAAAATCTTACGGGCAAAGTACTTCCCAGACGGAAACGTCTTCAAGGCGCAGCCCTCCGGGTCGTCGTTTTGGAAAGGGATCCAAGAAGTCCGACCGGCTTTCTCTTTGGGGGCACATTTTGGAGTTAAGAATGGTGAATCTACTCGATTCTGGCTAGATCACTGGTGGGAAAATGCCCCGCTGTGGCAATCTCACCCTGATCTATACCATCTTGCCACTGACACTAACATTATGGTTGCCGACGCCCTTAGAGTCCATCCTCCGGCTATCTCTTTTATTCGCACCTTGGGGCAGGACGAGGCCTCTAGCTGGGATTGCCTTGTGTCGGCTTGGAGGGATATTAACCTATCTAATGAGCCAGATCTCATATCCTGGAAACTTACGGCCTCAAAGCAGTTTACGGTTAAGTCCATATACTCCAAGATGACCGAAGGCCCTGTGTTAGCCATGGCTAGGGGACTATGGAAGGCGGGCCTGCCACTGAAAATCAAGATCTTCATGTGGCAAATGGTGCGGAACCGGTTGCCAACTTCCGACAATGTGGCGAAACGCAACGGGCCCGCTGACGGCTCCTGCTCTATTTGCGGATTGGGTGAAAACGCAAACCATGTCTTTTTTCAATGCGTACTAGTAAGGTTTGCGTGGAGTGCGGTTCGTGAGACCTTTTCCAAGAATTGGAACCCCCAATCCTCTTCGGACCTCTTAGCTATTCTTAACGCTCAGAAAGGGTCGAACGCTCGTATTCTGTGGCGTTGCGCTGGGGCGCTATTATGGTCTCTCTGGACGGTTAGGAACAAGATTACCATCGAACACAAGTTCCCAACCCATCCAGCTAACATCTTCTTCAAACGCCATCTTTTTCTTCAGGTGTGGATGCCGTTGGGGAAAGCGCGTGACGAGCAGTATAAGCAAGCAGTGATGGAGAAGATCAAGACGGTGACGAGGCTGACACGACAAAATGACGGATCCCCTCCTCCTGTCACTTAAGTGCTGCGGTTTTTTGGTTTTATGCTCTTCTCGTGCTACTTTGTGGAGTTAGTTGTTGGAAGGGCATGGAGTCCCTTATTCGCTTAAACTTTCTATGGTCTGTAATAACAACTTTTGTGTGTGTGATGACGTTGCCCTGGTGGCTTTATTAATTTAAAGCCGGACGCCTCTAGCGTCTACGTTCCAAAAAAAAGGATGTCATGGACATCAGCCGGGAGGAAGCTCATGCGAAGCAAGCCTGTACGCCATACACCATGCATGTTCAACAAGAAATTCTGAGATGCGTCGCAAAAGACACCAGCCCCTGTAAAGATATCGGTCGATTATCTCAACGTGGAATCTTATTGCCACGCCAAATTCTGATGGAACAACCATTCCTAACATGTCATAACAGTCCCTTTCTCAATAAACCAAGCTGACGTGTTGCACAACTTGCCAGTTACTACCTCCGTCCTGGTTTATTGGCTCCTTCGCATTTTATGTCAAATTTTGACCTTAAAATTTAACTAACAAAATATTAATGCATGTACCAAAAAATAATATCATTGAAATCTATGTTCAAATACGAATCCAACGATATAATTTTTGGTGACATGTATTATTATATTCTTAATTGAGTTAAATACACTAGAGATGCCTCAACTTGTCTTGGGCGGCTAATTTAGTGCCTAAAGTTGCAAAATACATAAAACTGTGCTCGAACTTGTCAAGCTGTGCAAATACGGTGCCTCCGTTCGTATCCGGATGTACATCCAGCCTCCATGGCGTACAAACGTGTCGGTGGCCCGCCTATCAGTGTCTAAAACGCGCTGGGTGGCCCGCACATGGGGATATTTTTACAAAAATCCCCCTCATTTTTTAATCAATACAAAAGCCATCAAAAACACTATATGATAGCGAGAAATAATATGAAGAAAAACTCAATGGAGGGGTATCGAACCTGGCACATCATGTTCAACAATGGCACGATCAGGCAAGCCGGCCGGAGTATGCTTTGAATTGAACTATTAGCTACAAAGCTGTGTAAATACAAAATACAATCCACGTATCACTCTACAAATTTTTATATTTTTAAAATTTTCCAAGTTCTTGTTTAGTTTCATAATGCATAAATTTTCCAATATGGAAAATACAATTATCAATATGCAAATATTTTATATTTTAAATCCTTTTCCATTATCATTATTGTGTACTTCGAAGAGGCTAAACTTAATTTATGTGGATAATATTAAATTTGAGAAATGTATCGAAGATGTAAACTGTGTTTATAGAAATGTAAGGATAATTTACACAATAATTTTTTAACTCACGTTGAACTCTTTAAAAATACTTGTTGTAAACTTCTTTAATGCAAGCCGAACATTTTTCAAAAATGCATTATAATTTTCTTATACATGTGAAACATTTTCCAACAACATGTTGAACATTTTTCAAATGCAATAACGTTTATTTAAGTTTATGGCAGTTGCATTTTCTTTAAGTTTATGGTAGTTGTATTTCGTTCCAAATGGTAAAAATAATATGAAAAATATAAACAAAGAACTTGAAAATTAAGTGTGCAGACCCATATATATATTGAGCACGTATGAGAGGTACTCCCTTCGTCCCATAATGTAAGACGTTTTTTGACTCTAATGTAGTGTTAAAAAACGTCCTACATTATGGGACGGAGTAGTACATAGCAACCAAAGAGGAATTTTGGAGCATGGTGGCCACTGAGCATATTGTTTTCTTGAAAGTCTAAAAACTGGCTAAAAGTTTCAGACAAATTCTAAAAATTTCACAAAAAACGTATGCATGTGCTCTAAGTGACTTTCAGGTTTTTTTTTTTGAAATTTTCTTATATTATACCCTGCAAAAAATACAATAATCTGGCCAAAAATCAACTGATTTTTGCATGTATTTGTCTTTTTTGCATCTCTCACATACAAATACAGTTTCAAAAAAAAAACACGCGGATATATTACACTTCTATGTGTGCATGTACAAAAAATGTCAGAAGTTTTTGGCTGTAAATCCGTTTCTTTGACCTTTAATAAAATGGGCACAATGTGCCGACACTCTAAAATTACATTTTGCATAGCAACGCAATATACAAAGTTCGACTTGGTCAATACTGTATCTACTAAGCACAGTATGGCCTGGTGGACACCCTGTGTGTGCAACATAATCCGTAAATTTTTGGGCTTTCCCATGTGATTAAGTAAAATTTGAGCGTTTTTTTTAAATCCTCGTGTCCGGGCCACACAACGACTTCCCCGCTCCCAGCCATTGACATTTGGGCCACCGCCACATTGGCACGCACATGGGCTGGACGTACGTCTGGATACGAATGAAGGCACCGTATTTGCACGGTCGGACAAGTTCGAGCATCCGTTTTATGTATTTTGCAACTTTAGGCACTAAACTAACCACACAGGACAAGTTGAGGCATCTTCAACATATTTAACTCTTCTTAATTAAAAAAATTTCAAAGTTTGGCACAAAATACTATGGGGACCAATAAATTAGGACGAAGATATATAGTTTGTGACACCGTTCAAGAGAACACAGTACCCTCTAGCTGGCTAGCAGGGTAATATCGACCTTTAGAGATCCGAGCATAGCCTTTCGGTGTTTGCCATAATTAATTCTCTCAACAATCAGGGTTCAAACACGTCGTCGACTACAACAACAAATCTCACTATGGCATCTCTGCATGTGCTTTGCAATGTAGCTGTGCACTTTTGATAATAAGAGAATCCAGTTCTTCCTATGACATATTTTTTAAGATGAAGTAGCCATTATTGGATCATACGTCATTGTAGAGGCGATTGAATATATGTCTGCATCCAAAAGCGCCGGAAATTGTCCGCGAATAGGGCATCGGGGGCAAAAATAGTTGTCCATCACCATCAAATGCCTCTGTGCCATGTTCCGATTTAGCACTCGATGACCCATGATCTATACCTTGAAATTGAGAACATACTCTTCCACACGCTCCGTGTCTGCATAACCTCCTCATCGGACAACTCAACATAGAGTTCATACATGTACTCCATGGACAAATCTATTCCTCAAAGAAGGGGAAAAACATTAGCACACCCATTTCACCGAACACTTGTTGGGTGTTGTGACCCCCACAGGGGCGGATGGTACCTCCACGGTGGACGGATGAGAGCTGTGGAACAATGGCGCATGCAAAGTGGCGTCACGACCAGGTGGAGCGGTAGAGATCGCAGAAGTCCGGAAAAGCCTTGGCGGGCGGCGGGGCTGGTACAATGAGAACCTTGGCGAGGGAAGAAACAATTGCGGAGAAAAGGGGAGGGATGAAGACGTGGGGTTCAGGTGTGGTTTTGGGTCAGCTGGGGGTATCGAAGTTCTACGTGGCGGCGGTCTAAACCCCGCAAAACCCCCTAGTTTGCTTCTAGTTTGCGGAGAAACGGACGCGTGAACTGATCTGCGGACTAATACGCGACGACGTTGGATGGCAACCTATCATCCGGTCAGTGCGATCTGGACGTTTGTAGGCGATTTGAAGGTCCATTGTGAAGATGCCCTCATTACATTATCACTGAATATATCATCACTTTGTAAACAGGGTTTCCTTTGTGAAAATTATAGCAAATTTAGTGGAGCTCAGATTTGCGACATACTCTTGTGCTGCTATTGTTACATGATTTTTTTTTTTTGAAGTGTTCACTTTTATTTTTGAGGGAGAAGTGTTCACTTTTAGTTTTAGATACAAAGAAATGCTCCATCCGTTCATACATAAATATAAGATGTTTTATATATTCTAATAAAGACTACATGTATACATGTACACTCAATTAAGTGAACAACCACACTAAAATATATCTATATACATGTATACACGTAAGTGCGTTTGACTTTTACGTTTGGATCAGTTGATCATTTTGGAAGCCCGACCTTCTTCTTCTTCCAGGTCTTCTCCTTCTCCAGATCGCCACACGGGCCACTGGCCGAACCGCCTGCTACCACCACCCAGGGCCGGCAGCGCTCCAGCGCAGCTTCCCCACCCCATCCTAGGAACCGCCCCCACCGCCGGTCATGGCGCCGCCCCCGGCCATCCCTCTAGCCCCGGGTGATGACGTGTTTTTTCTCCGGCAAAGTTGCACCACC
>LR738713.1:647540974-647552446 GCA_902687465.1 Secale cereale | reverse complement strand
AGCTCCTTCCTCCCCTCCGGCGAACTTCTTCGGCCATCTCAAAATCGACTGACCCAAAAGGTAAAGTCAGTCGACCGATATTTAGCTAATGTGAAAAGGTTTAAACATCTCATATTAGTGAACGGAGGAAGTGTTGGCTTTTGATCGCTAGACCAAAACTCCCAGGAGCTAATACACGTACAAGTGCAAAGCTAGCCAACCAGGACTTGATTGATTAGTCACGAGTACCTTGCAGCGTCTAGCCAGATCCTCATCTACGTACGTACGTGAGTAGCTATCAAGTCGATCGTATTCCGACGACGGAGCGCAGCGACTTTGTAATTCAGCGAGAAAACTGAACGATGTATCGCTGCAGGCACGTCTCGTGCCTGTTGATATTGCTTTGATCTTTTTTTGTTGTGATACAGATTACAGGGGATATCTTGAGTATATATACTAGCTAAGCTGGCTAACTAGCAGTCCTACTCGGTGATGGTTTAGGAAACCTACACGGACACATGCATATACGTGCACGGAACGGACACGGCAAGCAGTCGTGTTTAATCCTAATATTCACCCCCCTAAACATGACATCCTCGTTACGACCTGGATCCCAAACACTATTGCTCGTAGGCTTTACCCTTGGCACTGCCTTCGTCGTTTCTTGTAGCATCTCTGGGATCGTCTTTGCTGTCGTCGGCTCATCCGTAGCTTGACGCCAGCGCTCCTTCTTGGTCGCGTCTTCAACTTTTACTTGTTCTTCAGTGCTTGGTAGACTGTCATTTGGATCGTCGAGGGGTTTTCTGAACCTGAGCGGGACCAATCTCCCTTCTTCTCCTTTCTTCTCGTAGCTGAGGGGTTGTTCCACGTACACTTCTTCTTTGAGGTCGACGTTGAGGAAAGTGGATTTCACATCCATATGATGAACCTTCCAATCCTCTTGTGCTGCCAAAGCTAGGAGCACTCTCACCCTCTTCAGTCGAGCAACCGGTGCTAACACCTCCTCATAGTCAACTCCTCCACGTTGTACGTAGCCCTTTGCAACGAGTCTTGCCTTGTACTTCACAATGGCACCCTTCGTGTCCTTCTTCAACTTGTAAACCCACTTCAAACCTATGGCCTTTTGGTTCGGAGGTCGGGTTACCAAAGTCCACGTGCCATTGCTCTCGATCGCCTTCATCTCCTCATCCATGGCGTGCATCCATCTTGAACTTTTGCTCGCCTCTACGAAGTTCGCCGGCTCCTCAACTCCGAGTAAACATAAATCGGAGTACTCGAGCGTGACTGGCTTTGCGTACTTGTAGACTTTCTTGAGGGTCTTGTAGCGATGAGGCCCGGAAGAATCCGTTGTGGCTTGCGAAGGAGGCGACACAAATTGTGTCGGCGTCGATGCACTTGAGGAAGACAGTTGAGTCTCGGGCGTGGTAGATGCAGGGTCGTTGGCATCCGCGTCGTCGGCGTAGTCGTCGTGATCATGACCATTATCTTGATTGTCATCATCACTATGCGCCTCGTTGTCGATGTCGTTGCCGAGATCTCCACCCGTGTCTTGCGCGTCGTTGTCGCTATGACCTTGCGACCCATGTGTGTCGTCGTCAGTGTCGGCACCATGATGATCACTACCATTGTGGTCACCTTGGTTGGGCGTCTTGCCAACCACCTGGACGTCTTCCCCTGCATCATCATCAGTTGGAAAATCAACTGTGAATATGTTACCATTTGGAGCATCGTCGGCTGCTGCGCTCCAATTCCACGATTGGTTTTCTTCGAACACGACGTCGCGTGAAATCCGTAGACGCTTGGTTCGTGGATCGTAGAAGCGGTATGCCTTTGTGCCGGGACTCCTCTCGTATCCGATGAACACCATCTTGGTGCTACGATCGGAAAGCTTTGAGAGATGCGGCTCCGCCGTCTTCACATGTGCCACGCACCCGAACGTCCGTAGATGAGACACATTTGGCTTACGTCCGTAAATTGCTTCATCCGGAGTCTTGCCAATCACTGCCTTCGTTGGAGTCCGGTTGAGAAGATAGACTGCCGTCGAGACAGCTTCTCCCCAAAAGGTTCCTGGCAAGTTCTTGCTCTTCAGTAAACTTCTCGCCATGTCAATGACGGTTTGATTGCGCCTTTCAACAACCCCGTTCTGCTGTGGCGTATAAGGTGCCGTGAGAAACCTTTTTATGCCAATCTTCTCGCAGTAGTCATTGAACTCGTTCGACGTAAACTCTCCGCCGCGATCCGTCAGTAGAGCGCGAACCTTCAGCTTGTGTTCCATCTCCGTTGCAGCTTTCAACTTCTTGAACGCTTCAAACGCCTCATCTTTAGATCGTAGGAGAACGACCCACATGTATCTCGAGTAGTCATCTACCATAAGGAAGAAATACTTCTTTCCTCCGTGAGTTGCTGGGGTGATAGGGCCACATAGATCACCATGGAGCAGCTCGAGTGCATCACTTGCACGATAGGTAGACTGAGCAGGGAACGGCCTGCGGTGCTGTTTTCCAACCAAGCACCCATCACATACTCGATCAACATGGTCGATAAACGTCATCCCAGATACCATGTCCTTCTTCGACATCTTCTTCAAGGCGTAGAAGTTAACGTGTCCAAATCTAGCATGCCATAACCACGAATCATCATCACTCTTGGCGAGCCAACACTCTGGTTGAGATTGATCAAGGTTGAGGATATAGAGCCTGTTCCGCGTGCGATTCACGCGCGCTAGCACGTTTCGGAGGTTGTCGAAGATCGTCATCACTCCGTTCTCGATATCCACCTTGCATCCATTCTCGTCAAGTTTCCCGACAGAGATGATGTTGCTGCGAAGCCGTGGGATGTAGTATACTCCGGTGAGTATGCGATGTTCTCCTGTGAGACCCTTGAAGAGGACAGAACCTTGCCCGCAAATCTCCACATTTGAACCATCACCGAACTTGACCGAGCCTTGAACATCATATTCCAGCTCGAGGAACTTCTCCTTGCACCCCGTCATGTGGTTACTGGCACCTGTGTCTAGATACCACGACACGTTCTGGTTTCCGGATAACTTCGGTATTACTTTCTTCTCATGAAGTAGCACCTTCCGGCTTGGTTTCACAACCACCATTTGGGCGAGATCACAAACTTCAGCCATTAGAAGACCTGGACGTTCGTCTTCTTTCTTTGCCAAATTTGCCTTGATCTCCCGCTTGTTAGGCTCCACGAGATCACAAACTTCGGCCATCAGAATACCTGGACGTTCGTCTTCCTGCTTCGCCAAATTTGCCTTGATCTCCCTCTTGTTAGGCTCCGGACAATCCTTCGCAAAGTGACCCATCTCGTTGCAGTTATAGCACTTGACCTCGGACATATCCAAGTTTCGTGGCTTCCGCTCTTTAGATCGGTCCGCCTTACCACGACCTTGTGGCTTGCCTTTACCTTTGCCTTCTTCGGTTTGTCCGCCGCGCTTCGCGTTGTTTGAGCCTTCGCCAACGTTGCGCCTTCCTTTGCTACTTGGGAACTCCCAATCTGCGCGAGAGTACATGAGTTGGTCACTACCTCCTCCGTTGCCTTTCCGACAGCCACGAGCATTCTCTTCCCATGTCCGCAAGCGTCCGATCGCCTCCGTTATGGTCATGTCGTCGATGTCGTAAAGCTGCTCGAGCGTGCCGATGATGTACGTGAATTTATCAGTCACCGAACTGAAAAACTTCTCCACAATCTCGGTCTCCTCGAGCTTTGCCCCAAGCGCGCGGATCTCTCCCACCAAAGTAGTCAGACGCATGGCATAGTCGTTCACCGATTCAGTTTCCTCCATCTGCAACTTGTGAAATTGGCGCTTCAGCACTTGTGCCCGAGCCTTCGTGACACGATCTTCTCCGATCCTCATCTCTTTGAGTGCGTTCCACGCCTCTCTTGCCGTCTCGTACTCCGCCAATGTCATCAGCACGGAATCCGGTACAGACTGGGCTATGGCGGCCATGGCACCTTCGTCGCACTCCTCGTCGACATCGTCGTCCGTGATGGCCTCCCACACTCGTAGGGTTCGGAGTATAATCTTCATCTTGACCGGCCACACGCTGTAGTTGGCGTCGGTGAGCATCGGGTACTGGATGGGGATGTTGCGATGCGCCAGTACGTTGGCGCCGCCCGTTCCGCCACCACTAGTCGCTGACTTGCCGCCCTTCTTCACCTTGCTGCCGTTCTTGTTCGCCTTGGAACCGTCGTTGCTGGACTTGACTGACTCAGCGTCGCTGTCCCCCATCGTAGATTGTAGATCGTCGAGGCTCTAGATACCAATTGTTGACTTTTGATCGCTAGACCAAAACTCCCAAAACTCCCAGGAGCTAATACACGTACAAGTGCAAAGCTAGCCAACCAGGACTTGATTGATTAGTCACGAGTACCTTGCAGCGTCTAGCCAGATCCTCCTCTACGTACGTACGTGAGTAGCTATCGAGTCGATCGTATTCCGACGACGGAGCGCAGCGACTTTGTAATTCAGCGAGAAAACTGAACGATGTATCGCTGCAGGCACGTCTCGTGCCTGTTGATATTGCTTTGATCTTTTTTTTGTTGTGATACAGATTACATTACAGGGGATATCTTGAGTATGAGCAATGCTACACGTACAAACAATTTACAGGTTTTTACAGGGTGGGTTAACCGTGATTGGTCAATAGGTGAGCGGGGCGGCCCACCCCCCTTAAAATCAGGGGGGAAAGGTTTGTGATTGGTTGTTAGATGAAAAGAGCGTATAAAAGCTTGTAAATCTTTATATGTCTAGCATTTTTCCTTGAGTATATATACTAGCTAAGTAGTCTGAAAAAAAAAATATATATATATATATACTAGCTAAGCTGGCTAACTAGCAGTCCTACTCGGTGATGGTTTAGGAAACCTACACGGACACATGCATATACGTGCACGGAACGGACACGGCAAGCAGTCGTGTTTAATCCTAATAGGAAGTATCATTTTCCTATTTCCTGCTTATTTGCTGACATGAAAAAAATTGCCAGCTGAGATGTGCTACGTTAATTCTGAGTACATAATTTATTCTAGTCGTCTACACTCTAAGTATACACAGCTACACTTTTCTACGTCTTTGGACGGTGTCAGACCCCCGCCGCCGGTGGAGGGTCGAGGCCGAACGCCGTCGACACGGCCTTCTTCTGCTGCAGGACGATCACGGAGCCCATCTCGAGCGACTCGTCCGACGCGAGGATGTCCCCGATTGGGCCCATCTCCCCGCACTCTAGCCCGGCCACCAGCTCCGCCGGCTGCCGCCCGCCGCGCCCCACCACGATCAGCGCGTACGCCCCGGCCATCCTGCGCAGGGCCTCCACCACGTCCGCCGCGCTGCCCACCACCTTCTCAACGTACGACGCGAGCTCCTTTGCCACGTACTCGCGTTGGAGTGCCGCCATGCAGCACTCGTCGGGATCGTCCACCACGACGGACACCTCCCCGTCGGCGTGATCGTCGTCGCGTGCCGTCTGGACGCGGCCGTCATCGTGCTTGCCGGGCCGCACGAAGCGGATGACGGTCAGGTGGACTGTCTCATTCTTGGCGAGGCGGCAGGCGAGGGCCACGGCCTCGCGGTCGTCTGGTCCGCCGAGGAAGACAACGGCCACGTGCGTCGGCGCGGCGGCCCGGTCGTCCCGCGAGTTCCCCATCATCTCCTCGCTCGTGGATATCTTGGTCGGCAGCTGGAAGCTGGTGCCACCTCTCCGGAACGGGCGGTCTGCAAGGATGCCGGTGGTGCACGGGGCGCGCTCGAGCACGTTCAGGTTGAGCTGGCGGCGGTCCTCCCACCGGCAGAACATCTTGCCGTCGTAGTGCTGCTCCTTGTGGTAGGGCACGATTAGGACGTCGGCGTGGACCTCCTCCGTGCAGCGGCGGATGGTCTTCAGGTTCGTGACGGGGCCGCGGTCGCCTTTGTCGACCTGCCGGATGACGAGGCCGGTGATGGAGGCGAACAAGTCGACGGTCCAGTTCACCTGCGTGGCGGCGTCGTTCATGCGGTCCCAGTGCTTGTCGCTGTCGAGCTGGACCCGCTCGTGGTAGCGTTTGGCGCCGCCGGTGCCCGCGCGCTCGTGCTTGCTCGTGGCGTCGTAGAAGTGCAGGACGTGCACGGCGGGCTGCACGGCGGGATTGCTCGCCAGCAACTCGACGAGGCTGAGCATCGCCGGCGCGGCGCGCGCGCCGTGCACGCAGGCGAGCATCCGCAGCTCCTCCTCCTGGTCCGGGACCAGCCGCTCCAGCGTCCTGTGACCGTTGCAGAGGTACGCCTCCCTCTCCCTGCGGTATACAACGGCGAACACCGGACCGGCGATGACGGTGCTGATCATGCTGCCCACCACCATGGCCATGAGCGCCTGCTCCGCCCAAATCCCCTCGGAGCTGGCGAAGCTCATGTCGATCATGTTGACGTGGCCCTTGATGTTAAGGAGGACGCCGAGGCGCGCGGCGTCCCCGAGCGGCATGTGGAGGAACCTGGCGGCGCCCATGGTGCCGGCGCACTTGCCGATGAGACCGAGGATGGTGAGGAGGACGGCGGGCACGACGACGGCGCCGGACATGGCGGTCGAGCACCTGCGTACATTTGGTTGTGTCGCCTATGCCAGGGTGACAAAGCCGAACTCGTCGAAGCTTGCGGACAGGAGCGTTCGTACAGTTCTACTCGGGTATGAGCCGAACACAAAAGCCTATCGAGTATTTGATCCGATCAGCAACCGTGTCATCGTCACAATGGACGTAGTGTTTGACGAGAAGCAACAATGGGATTGGAGCACAGTACACAGGCAAGAAGCGTCCAATTATGAGGTGTTTACAGTCACGTATCCAATCATCTCCACTACAGGTACAACTAAGGTGACGTTGGAGGACGGCGTACATGCAGAGACGGGCGAGACCACACCGGCAGTGCCACTCCAATCGGCACGCCGTGCGAGTCGCCCGCGACGCAGAGTACGCGGAGAGCAGCAAGTGTTTCTGCAGGCATAGCAGTGAACACCGCTGAAGACGCTGACCAGGGGCGGACGCCTCCGTCCCACACCTACGATGAGCTCGGGCCCAAGGGGTTCAGAAACCTGATGGAGATTTTGGAGGAAACAACGGTTCCACCTGATGCAGAGTTGCAGTTCGCCGACGCTCGTGTGGATACTGAGTTGTGCTTGCTCGGTACAGAGGAGCCCACGTCACACGTCGAGGCTCGGAAGGAGCCAAGCTGGAGGTGTGCCATGGAGGAGGAGCTTGACTCCATCCGTGGCAATGATACATGGCAGCTCGTCGACCTCCCGTCCAGACAAAAACCCATCGGTCCGAAATGGGTATACAAGCTGAAGAAAGATCCGAGCGGCGCCATCGTCAAGCATAAAGCCCGCCTTGTTGCAAAGGGATATGTGCAGCGCGAGGGGGTGGATTTCGATGAAGTATTTGCCCCTGTTGTGCGCATGGAAACTGTGCGTCTGCTCATCGCCGTGGCTGCCCTTTAGGGCTGGTGTCTGCACCACATGGACGTAAAGTCTGCATTCTTGAACGGAGAGCTGCAGGAGGAGGTGTTCGTGCGACAACCCATTGGCTATGAAGAAGCAGGCAATGAGCACAAAGTCTTGAAGCTGAACAAGGCATTGTATGGACTTCGTCAGGCGCCGAGAGCATGGTATGCCAAGTTGCACGCCACTCTGCTCACGCTCGGGTTCGAGAGATGTCCTCTTGAGCACGCGGTGTACATGAGACGCAAAGGTGGCTTGCGGCTGCTCGTAGGTGTTTATGTCGATGACTTGGTGATCACTGGTGCAAGCCAAGTTGAGATTTATAGCTTCAAGGAGCAGATGAAAAATTTGTTCAAAATGAGTAATCTGGGTTTGTTGTCATACTATCTCGGGATCGAGGTAGCCCAGACCGCTAATGGCATTACACTCAGCCAGGCCGGATATGCTCAGAAGATCCTTGAGAAGGTTGGAATGGCAGAGTGCAACCCACGTCAAGTACCAATGGAGCCAAGACTGAAGCTAGTTAAAACTGGCCAGGACAAGAAAGTGGACTCAACTCAGTACCGCAGCATAGTTTGGAGTCTGAGGTATTTAGTAAACACAAGGCCGGATCTTGCTTACTCAGTGGGTGTCGTTAGTCGTTTCATGGAAGATCCTACGGTGAACCACATGGCAGCAGTCAAGCAGATTTTGAGGTACATCCGTGGCACCATTCATCTCGGCTGTCACCATGGAAGGAAGGAAGAAGAGGAGCCACGACTTGTTGGATACAGTGATAGTGACCATGCTGGTGATCTCCAAAAGCACAGCAGGTGTGTTATTCTTCCTTGGCAACAATCCAGTAACTTGGGTCTCGCAGAAACAAAAAGTAGTGGCAACATCATCGTGTGAAGCAGAATATATTGCTGCAGCTATCACTGCTTGTCAGGTAATTTGGTTATCATGGCTGCTTGGCGAACTGATGAACAAAGAGCAGCAGAAGAAACTGATGAACAGGGAGCAGCAGAAGGTTTTGATCAAAGTGGACAACAAATCTGCAATTACGCTTTGTAAGAACTCAGTCCATCATGATCGCAGCAAGCACATAGATGTTCGCTATCATTTCATTCGCGAGTGCGTTGAAGAAGGGAGGGTCACTGTGGAGCACGTCCGAACCGGCGACCAGCTCGCCGACATACTGACCAAGCCGCTCGCCCGTGTGAAGTTCCTGGAGCTTCGCGAGCGCATTGGACTCCGAGCGGTGAAGAAACAAGATTAAGGGGGTGAATCTTAGCGTGTAATCTTGTTTTAGTCTGTTTGTTTCCCTTTTGTAATCACACATGCACGTTTGCTTTGTAGTATTTCCGTGTGCATGACGCTTTGGATAAGCGCATGCAGCACGTCCCTTGCATCTAGGATCAGGCATAGTGGGGTTAGCTTAGCATGAGTCTCGGTCAGTCATTCGGGATGCAAGTTATCATGCTGATGAAGGATCAGGAGCAACGGGAGCAGTCATTCGGGACTGTACGGGCGCTTTTATTGCAGGATGTTGTCATTATAAACAGTATGCTATGGATGCACCATCCATGGAGGCTCTTGCTCTACTTGATGGGCTTACGCCTAGCTGATAATCTGGGTATTTCAACTATGGTAGTAGAATCCGACTCACAAGAGATTGTCCAAGCTATCCTTGAACCATCAGATTACCGTGCTTCCGCGGCGGTTGTTACTGATGACTGCCGAAAGTTATTGACTGCGTTTGACAGGGCGACTGTTGTTCATTGTGCTCGGGAAAGTAACACGGCAGCGCATGGGCTTGCTCGAGCTAGTTACGGAGGGAAATTTTCTGGAGAGTGGCGAGATAAACCTCCTGATTTCTTACTTCCCTCCCTTGTAACCGATATGATTATTGTTTAATAAAGGTCGTCGAAGTTCAAAAAAAAAAAGGATCGGGCATAGTGGGGTTAGCTTGGCGTGAATCTCGGTCAAGGCGTTGGCCTGATCGTGGGTGTAGGTATGTATGCCATTTTAGCTTATCTCTGAAGAATAACATAAAGACGCCAGAAAAGACGTGTATCTTTGCGTCGCAAAAAATCTTCTGTGTGTGATCTGTTCTTCGTGTCTCGAGAGAAACCACCATTGCTAGCTGACAAAGAAGCCTTGGACCTGTCAAACACAGTGTCTTAACATGCGAGCATTTTTCGGATATCATATCATTGGAAATGTATGCCCAGTGCGCACAAATTGAAGATTCAGTATTCTCATATACCGATGCTAAGCCTCCACAAAGATCATAGGCAAAAAATCTGCAAAAACTCTATATACCACTTCATCATAGCTAGGCACCTATCGGGCGCACTAGAATGATCTAAACCATGAATGACTGTAACGCAGACCCTAGTATGGGAGTACAAATGAGTACCTCCTTTTTATAAGATGTAGCACTCATGCCAATAATATGTGTGCACTTTCAAAATCACCTTAATGCATTGGTTCCCTTATTGTAACCCTCAAAATGTACACGGAAATTTTTCTCAACCGCAATATGTGTCCATGACGTAATAATGGGGCGCGTCGTGTGCTGCCCATGTTATATTAGAAAAGAAAATGGCAACTCGGCATTACATTGTGAATTCCATTATCAACTAATTTCACCGCAACACATCAACAGAGCGTGGCGTACCGCTGCACAAGCATGGCTAGTGAAAACCCACTTCACATAGCTCCAAAGCTCAACGGGAAATCCACAAAATGCTGAATTCATATGATTTCGAACACCATGTAAAATGACAACCAAATTGTACCAAGGATTCATGGAATTTATATGATTTCGAACACCATGGAAAATAGCAAGCGAATTGTACCAAGGAAAATATGGAGTACGCACCAGAAAGTTGTTATCCTGTGGAAATTCAAATTAGGAAGAAGTCAGTTTAGGCCATCTAAATAAATTGTGCATGCATATATTTGTTCTTGAGGGTCTGGAGGGGGGGAGGGGAGGGGGCAAAGGCTATTTTTTCTGATCTATGGCTTCCCATAAATAAATTCTTCATAAATTGGTTCAAACATTGGGGTGGAGGGGGGGGGCATTAGCCCCCTCTGCGTCTCTGGCGCACGCACCCCACACCCAGTCGGCACAGAGCACGCACACGAGTAGCCTGTATATACAGGCTCCTTCTCTGGACTTGTAAAGTAGAAAATAGATGGATATGTTTTTCTTTTCTTTTTCTTGCACATTTTCTCCTGACAATTATTTGATCTGATGCAGTGCATGGCTACCGGTTTCTTCTGCATCCACGGTACGTGGAGTGGGCTGGTACTGCGGGTGGCGCAGTGCGCCTTCGCGGTCGCGGCCATCTACGTCTTGTTTAGGGCCGTCGGCCCCATCCCAGAGGAATCACCGTCAGCCGATCTGTGAGTGACATGAAACAAATAATGATCTAATTTTATTCTCTTTGGTGCACCAAATTAAATGGTAGATTAGCCGGAAAAAGTAAAACTGACATGAAACATGTTCTACAGCTTTCTCACTGTTGTGATGCTGCTGAATGCTTTCTAGAGCTTCGTCCAGACGCTCCTCCACCTCTACTTCTTGTGGATCAAGGAAGAGATTCAAAACTCTGGAACCGCCGGGTTGTTTACCGTCGCCGATGCGGTAAGTATCCATTACCAGTACCGCCGGGTTGTTTACGAAAACGTGGTAGAGAAGGGATTCGAACTACGGACAGAAGCGTTCACTAGCTGATGAAACTACCAGTACAGCGAACTAGGTTTGCGGTTTAGTAGCAGGAATCATCACCTTTTCAAGTACGCAAACTTTTTTTAAATCAACATTATTTTCTAATTTGCGAAAAATTAATAACCACGGATTTTTTTTTAGTTTTGAACTTTTTAAAATTTTGAAATCTGAAAAAAATAGAAACAAAAAATTCAGAAGAAAGACGAATTAGAAAAGAAATATAAAAAATGAAATTAGTAAATAAATAATTAAAAAAGGGAAAAAGGGAAAAATAAACATTGAAAACTAAAAATAGAA
>LR738713.1:647506470-647540453 GCA_902687465.1 Secale cereale | reverse complement strand
GGGGGGGGGGCATTAGCCCCCTCTGCGTCTCTGGCGCACGCACCCCACACCCAGTCGGCACAGAGCACACACACGAGTAGCCTGTATATACAGGCTCCTTCTCTGGACTTGTAAAGTACTCCCTCCGTCCGGGAAAAGTTATCCAGCGCACAGTGTATTAGCTTTTTTGCAAAAGAAACCTCAAAATTTTAAACCCGTCACGATTCAGCCCATCTCCTTCCTTCCTCTCCCCCGTCGTCCGCGCCTTGCAGCCACCGTCATCCGCGCGTCGCCAGCCACCTTCGCTGCCCTGCACGCGACCAACACCAGTGCCGCCGCCCGCCTAGCCCTGCGCCGCAGCTTCCCACCTGTGCCGCTTGGCACAAAGTCGACCTGCACCGCCGCCCGCCTGGAGTTGCGCCGCCGCCGCCTGCCTGGCGCTGCGTCGCCGCCGCCCGCCTGTACCCACTCCGCCGCCCGCTTGGTGACGTTCGACGACCGTGTGGTGGAATCTCCCCTGTTAGGAATAAGCCACGGTGGGCATAGTCCGGCTAGTATCTGACCATTGTATGGGCAGTGTACGTGGTGGTCTGTGTGTGAGTAGCGTCTGTTAGCGAGCGTCGGGGAGAGTTGAGCGGGGTTCGTTGCGGGCTCACCGCGGAGTGGACATGTTCGTGCATGTCAATAGCGGGTAGAGCGGGCAGGACCCGGTGCTCCACGTACAGGAGATCGTGGGTGTGTGCCCTGGAGTATCTCAAGTATAAAGCCCCCTGTACGTTGTAACAGATGCACGGGATTTGAGTTCGTGCTCAAGGTAAAGTGCCGTTCGTGCGGCGGCGTACGTGCGCCAGAAAAACATCCGAGTCCACCGTGTGCTCCCTCCTTCCTTCTTCCTCCTTCCGTTCTGTATCAGAGAGAGGGGTGCAGGGAGAGAGATAGAGGTGCAGTGAGGTAAGGCAGGAGCTGCGGCAACAACAATTGGTATTCAGAGCTTAGGTTCCGGAGCTCGCCGGCGGCAATGGCGCTCGTCCCACACGGCGGCGGCGCGGGCGGATCAGTGTCGATGGCGATGCCGATGCTGACGCCGGACAACTACACGGTCTGGGCCATCAAGGCGCAGGCGATCCTCGACGTCCACACCGTGTGGGAGGCGGTGGCGCGGGCGGATCAGTGTCGATGGCGATGCCGATGCTGACGCCGGACAACTACACGGTCTGGGCCATCAAGGCGCAGGCGATCCTCGACGTCCACACCGTGTGGGAGGCGGTGGCGCCGGGCGATGCGGCGGTGAACGCCAAGAAGTGCAAGGCGGCGCGCGCGTTGCTCCTCGGAGCGCTGCCGGAGGACGTGCTGCTGCAGGTGGCGACGAAGCCCACCGCCAGGGAGGTATGGGACTCCCTGAAGGTGAGGTTCGTCGGCGCCGATCGGGTCCGCGCGGCGAGGTTGGCGACACTGCGCGGGGACTTCGACCGCCTGAAGATGGCGGACGGCGAGGAGCTGGATGCGTACGCCGGGAGGCTGGCGGGGATGACGGCGCGGTTCGCGAGCCTCGGGGAGACGCTCGGCGACACAGCGCTCGTGAAGAAGCTCCTGGACACCGTGCCTGATCGGTTGTTCCCCGTGGTCGCTGGCATCGAGCAGTTCTGCGACACGGCGACCATGGCGTTCGACGAGGCTCTCGGTCGTCTGCGCGCGTTCGACGAGCGGGTTCGTCGTCGCGGACAAGACGGCGGCGAGCGTGGCGGGGATCAACTCCTGCTGACCCAGGCGCAGTGGCGGGCGCGGGAGCGGCAGCAGGGCGGTGCGCGGGACGACGACGACGTGCGGAGCGTGGCGTCGGGCAACGGTGGAAACCGACGCGGGCGCTGCTACAAGTGCGGCGAGCGCGGGCACTTCAAGCGCGACTGCCCCAAGCTGCGGAGGGAGCCAGCGGCAGAGCGCGCGCTAATGGCGGACTCCTCTGAGCCGTGGCATAGGGGGGTGTGTGTTAGGAATAAGCCACGGTGGGCATAGTCCGGCTAGTATCTGACCATTGTATGGGCAGTGTACGTGGTGGTCTGTGTGTGAGTAGCGTCTGTTAGCGAGCGTCGGGGAGAGTTGAGCGGGGTTCGTTGCGGGCTCACCGCGGAGTGGACATGTTCGTGCATGTCAATAGCGGGTAGAGCGGGCAGGACCCGGTGCTCCACTTACAGGAGATCGTGGGTGTGTGCCCTGGAGTATCTCAAGTATAAAGCCCCCTATACGTTGTAACAGATGCACGGGATTTGAGTTCGTGCTCAAGGTAAAGTGCCGTTCGTGCGGCGGCGTACGTGCGCCAGAAAAACATCCGAGTCCACCGTGTGCTCCCTCCTTCCTTCTTCCTCCTTCCGTTCTGTATCAGAGAGAGGGGTGCAGGGAGAGAGATAGAGGTGCAGTGAGGTAAGGCAGGAGCTGCGGCAACAACATCCCCAACACCTGCGCCACCCACCTTCGTCGCCCACGGCCCCCCACCTGCGGCTCGACTTCGTCCGCTTCGGTCGCCGGCGCCGTGGAAAATTCCGGCGACTCCCGCATCTGATGCTGTTGCTGCTAGTGGTCGACGTCGTCGCCGTGGACCTTTCGTGTTGTTGTTGCCTTTATCCCCTGCCGCGCCTCTGCTGGTGCTGTTGCCGGTGAGTTTGCCCCGCCCGCCTCTGTTGCCTCTGCTCTGTTCACAATCAGCACATGATAGAAACAGAATTAGCACTTGATTTGTTCGCGATTTGACTTGAATTGAGTAGGCCAAGGGGAAATTGAAATTCCAAAACAAAACTTGGAGAGCAACAACACATGTTCAGGGTTGTTCACAATCAGGTTCAGGGGGAATTGGCACTTGATTTGTTCACAATCAGGTTCAGGGTTGACAGATTCAGGTTCAGGGTTTGTTTCAGTTTATAGAAATGGCTACAAGTGTTTTTTCTGTACTCCATCACTGAAAAAAGTTGGTTAGGAAGAATTGTCTTATTGCTGCTTGCTGCAAAAAGAAAGAAAGAAACAATGTTCATGTACACTGATTCTCTATATCAAGTTCATGTTCATTTCAAAAAAAAAAAATCAGTAGTTCAGTTAACCACTAACTTACTGAAAACTTTCAGCACTTCATTTCTTCTTCTGAATAAACATGACCTACAAAAAAAATTGCAAGCAATTGTACATATTCAGAGTTAAACTGAATTTACTACATTCAGTCAAGCTTAACTAAATTTGAGCTTGCAGCATTCAAAATGCTCGAAGAAGGACGTGACGCTGAGCTTGCAGCATTCAAAATGCTTGAGCCCACGTCCTCCCCGTGTGCATATATGGTCGTTATGGAGATCTGCACAGCATACGATTGCGCAACATTAGATCTTTGACAAATCTTGTGCATCATCTGTAACAAGCAAGCCATGGACAGTAAGGCCGAAACATGTTCAGATTGTGTTAGCTAGAACCACAGGAAATCATCGATTGTGTGAATCCCAAAATGCTGAGAGAATGAACTCACCTCGTCAAGATTTGCAGCGTCGGCAATTTCATCCACGATGAGTCGGTCAGTGAGGTAAGGCGCGGCCAGGTCGTAGACGCTGCCGGCGGCGGAGCTGGAGGGCGCCTCGTCGTCCATGCTGACGGCGCGGGCGTAGAAGCTGCTGCCTCGCGAGGAGGCTTCGCTTGGTGCCCCTGCAGCCCGGAAGCCCTCGCCGACACGCCACGTCAAGGGGCGAGCGGAGAGCATTAGGAGAAGGGGCGAGACGCCGCTGCCGACGTCGCGGCGGCCTACAACCATGTAGGGGGAACAGAGCGAAAGGGCTGGGGCCGATGAGAGCAGGAGGCGGCGGAGAGGAGCGCGCGCCAGCGGCAGCATTTCGGCGGCGGCGGCTCAGTCGCCAAGAACCGTGGTCGTCGTCCCCGCGCCGTTGACTTCCGCAGCAGCCACTCGGAGTTTGGAGGAGGTGGTGGATGACGAGCTCGAGGACCTGCCATGCCTCCAGATCGAGCTCGAGGACATGAGCGCCGCCGTCGGAGCCGGCAAGTCGCGGGCTTTGCCGTTTCCTCTTTATCTTCTGGCGTTGATGAAGAGAAGCGGCGAGAAGAGGCGGATAAGGCGGCCGGCGCGAGGCGAGGCGACGGAGGAAGGCGAGACGAGGCGCGGTGGTCTGAGTTGCTTGTCGGGGAAAAGAGGAGGGGGTTTTTGTAAAATATCGGCGGAGACAACTTTTCCCGGACGGAGGGAGTAGAAAATAGACGGGTATGTTTTTCTTTTCTTTTCCTTGCACATTTTCTCCTGACAATTATTTGATCTGATGCAGTGCATGGCTACCGGTTTCTTCTGCATCCACGGTACGTGGAGTGGGCTGGTACTGCGGGTGGCGCAGTGCGCCTTCGCGGTCGCGGCCATCTACGTCTTGTTTAGGGCCGTCGGCCCCATCCCAGAGGAATCACCGTCAGCCGATCTGTGAGTGACATGAAACAAATAATGATCTAATTTTATTCTCTTTGGTGCACCAAATTAAATGGTAGATTAGCCGGAAAAAGTAAAACTGACATGAAACATGTTCTACAGCTTTCTCACTGTTGTGATGCTGCTGAATGCTTTCTGGAGCTTCGTCCAGACGCTCCTCCACCTCTACTTCTTGTGGATCAAGGAAGAGATTCAAAACTCTGGAACCGCCGGGTTGTTTACCGTCGCCGATGCGGTAAGTATCCATTACCAGTACCGCCGGGTTGTTTACGAAAACGTGGTAGAGAAGGGATTCGAACTACGGACAGAAGCGTTCACTAGCTGATGAAACTACCAGTACAGCGAACTAGGTTTGCGGTTTAGTAGCAGGAATCATCACCTTTTCAAGTACGCAAACTTTTTTTAAATCAACATTATTTTCTAATTTGCGAAAAATTAATAACCACGGATTTTTTTTTAGTTTTGAACTTTTTAAAATTTTGAAATCTGAAAAAAATAGAAACAAAAAATTCAGAAGAAAGACGAATTAGAAAAGAAATATAAAAAATGAAATTAGTAAATAAATAATTAAAAAAGGGAAAAAGGGAAAAATAAACATTGAAAACTAAAAATAGAAGAGTAGTGAAAACCGGTTCAGGAACATCTAGGTAGGCATCAATTTTTTCTGCTCATGCCGTTCAAAATTTGAACTCGTGCATATGCCTTGTCCGCCGCACCAGAATTTTGGAGCAGAGAGCTATGAATGCAACATGCAAGCTACAAGTACAGTCTTTCAATTTACTACCCAACAAACTCTAATACAGTACAGAAAACATAATTCTGGAGGTATAACAATCAACGCCCACCCACATCATAATTCTCCAGATCAAAACCCAGCCCAACTCACAGCAGATTCAGTACAGTTTATTCGGACCACAATCTATTTATTCAGACTAGTTCCACTCAAGAAGTATCAAGAAATACGTTCAGACACACTTGTATCAACACACGCAAAGGAAATTTACAGCTTCAACATGAGGACGCAAGCTACAACAAACAGTCCGCATTATATGCAAATTGTCATACACATACACCACTTATCCTAACCATGCAGGTACTTTGGTTCAAACATTGGGGTGGAGGGGGGGGGGGCATTAGCCCCCTCTGCGTCTCTGGCGCACGCACCCCACACCCAGTCGGCACAGAGCACACACACGAGTAGCCTGTATATACAGGCTCCTTCTCTGGACTTGTAAAGTACTCCCTCCGTCCGGGAAAAGTTATCCAGCGCACAGTGTATTAGCTTTTTTGCAAAAGAAACCTCAAAATTTTAAACCCGTCACGATTCAGCCCATCTCCTTCCTTCCTCTCCCCCGTCGTCCGCGCCTTGCAGCCACCGTCATCCGCGCGTCGCCAGCCACCTTCGCTGCCCTGCACGCGACCAACACCAGTGCCGCCGCCCGCCTAGCCCTGCGCCGCAGCTTCCCACCTGTGCCGCTTGGCACAAAGTCGACCTGCACCGCCGCCGGCCTGGAGTTGCGCCGCCGCCGCCTGCCTGGCGCTGCGTCGCCGCCGCCCGCCTGTACCCACTCCGCCGCCCGCCTGGTGACGTTCGACGACCGTGTGGTGGAATCTCCCCTGTTAGGAATAAGCCACGGTGGGCATAGTCCGGCTAGTATCTGACCATTGTATGGGCAGTGTACGTGGTGGTCTGTGTGTGAGTAGCGTCTGTTAGCGAGCGTCGGGGAGAGTTGAGCGGGGTTCGTTGCGGGCTCACCGCGGAGTGGACATGTTCGTGCATGTCAATAGCGGGTAGAGCGGGCAGGACCCGGTGCTCCACTTACAGGAGATCGTGGGTGTGTGCCCTGGAGTATCTCAAGTATAAAGCCCCCTGTACGTTGTAACAGATGCACGGGATTTGAGTTCGTGCTCAAGGTAAAGTGCCGTTCATGCGGCGGCGTACGTGCGCCAGAAAAACATCCGAGTCCACCGTGTGCTCCCTCCTTCCTTCTTCCTCCTTCCGTTCTGTATCAGAGAGAGGGGTGCAGGGAGAGAGATAGAGGTGCAGTGAGGTAAGGCAGGAGCTGCGGCAACAACATCCCCAACACCTGCGCCACCCACCTTCGTCGCCCACGGCCCCCCACCTGCGGCTCGACTTCGTCCGCTTCGGTCGCCGGCGCCGTGGAAAATTCCGGCGACTCCCGCATCTGATGCTGTTGCTGCTAGTGGTCGACGTCGTCGCCGTGGACCTTTCGTGTTGTTGTTGCCTTTATCCCCTGCCGCGCCTCTGCTGGTGCTGTTGCCGGTGAGTTTGCCCCGCCCGCCTCTGTTGCCTCTGCTCTGTTCACAATCAGCACATGATAGAAACAGAATTGGCACTTGATTTGTTCGCGATTTGACTTGAATTGAGTAGGCCAAGGGGAAATTGAAATTCCAAAACAAAACTTGGAGAGCAACAACACATGTTCAGGGTTGTTCACAATCAGGTTCAGGGGGAATTGGCACTTGATTTGTTCACAATCAGGTTCAGGGTTGACAGATTCAGGTTCAGGGTTTGTTTCAGTTTATAGAAATGGCTACAAGTGTTTTTTCTGTACTCCATCACTGAAAAAAGTTGGTTAGGAAGAATTGTCTTATTGCTGCTTGCTGCAAAAAGAAAGAAAGAAACAATGTTCATGTACACTGATTCTCTATATCAAGTTCATGTTCATTTCAAAAAAAAAAAATCAGTAGTTCAGTTAACCACTAACTTACTGAAAACTTTCAGCACTTCATTTCTTCTTCTGAATAAACATGACCTACAAAAAAAATTGCAAGCAATTGTACATATTCAGAGTTAAACTGAATTTACTACATTCAGTCAAGCTTAACTAAATTTGAGCTTGCAGCATTCAAAATGCTCGAAGAAGGACGTGACGCTGAGCTTGCAGCATTCAAAATGCTTGAGCCCACGTCCTCCCCGTGTGCATATATGGTCGTTATGGAGATCTGCACAGCATACGATTGCGCAACATTAGATCTTTGACAAATCTTGTGCATCATCTGTAACAAGCAAGCCATGGACAGTAAGGCCGAAACATGTTCAGATTGTGTTAGCTAGAACCACAGGAAATCATCGATTGTCTGAATCCCAAAATGCTGAGAGAATGAACTCACCTCGTCAAGATTTGCAGCGTCGGCAATTTCATCCACGATGAGTCGGTCAGTGAGGTAAGGCGCGGCCAGGTCGTAGACGCTGCCGGCGGCGGAGCTGGAGGGCGCCTCGTCGTCCATGCTGACGGCGCGGGCGTAGAAGCTGCTGCCTCGCGAGGAGGCTTCGCTTGGTGCCCCTGCAGCCCGGAAGCCCTCGCCGACACGCCACGTCAAGGGGCGAGCGGAGAGCATTAGGAGAAGGGGCGAGACGCCGCTGCCGACGTCGCGGCGGCCTACAACCATGTAGGGGGAACAGAGCGAAAGGGCTGGGGCCGATGAGAGCAGGAGGCGGCGGAGAGGAGCGCGCGCCAGCGGCAGCATTTCGGCGGCGGCGGCTCAGTCGCCAAGAACCGTGGTCGTCGTCCCCGCGCCGTTGACTTCCGCAGCAGCCACTCGGAGTTTGGAGGAGGTGGTGGATGACGAGCTCGAGGACCTGCCATGCCTCCAGATCGAGCTCGAGGACATGAGCGCCGCCGTCGGAGCCGGCAAGTCGCGGGCTTTGCCGTTTCCTCTTTATCTTCTGGCGTTGATGAAGAGAAGCGGCGAGAAGAGGCGGATAAGGCGGACGGCGCGTGGGGAGGCGACGGAGCAGGCGGCATGTCGACGGAGCAGGCGGGGAGGCGGCGGAGCAGGCGGCCGGCGCGAGGCGAGGCGACGGAGGAAGGCGAGACGAGGCGCGGTGGTCTGAGTTGCTTGTCGGGGAAAAGAGGAGGGGGTTTTTGTAAAATATCGGCGGAGACAACTTTTCCCGGACGGAGGGAGTAGAAAATAGACGGGTATGTTTTTCTTTTCTTTTCCTTGCACATTTTCTCCTGACAATTATTTGATCTGATGCAGTGCATGGCTACCGGTTTCTTCTGCATCCACGGTACGTGGAGTGGGCTGGTACTGCGGGTGGCGCAGTGCGCCTTCGCGGTCGCGGCCATCTACGTCTTGTTTAGGGTCGTCGGCCCCATCCCAGAGGAATCACCGTCAGCCGATCTGTGAGTGACATGAAACAAATAATGATCTAATTTTATTCTCTTTGGTGCACCAAATTAAATGGTAGATTAGCCGGAAAAAGTAAAACTGACATGAAACATGTTCTACAGCTTTCTCACTGTTGTGATGCTGCTGAATGCTTTCTGGAGCTTCGTCCAGACGCTCCTCCACCTCTACTTCTTGTGGATCAAGGAAGAGATTCAAAACTCTGGAACCGCCGGGTTGTTTACCGTCGCCGATGCGGTAAGTATCCATTACCAGTACCGCCGGGTTGTTTACGAAAACGTGGTAGAGAAGGGATTCGAACTACGGACAGAAGCGTTCACTAGCTGATGAAACTACCAGTACAGCGAACTAGGTTTGCGGTTTAGTAGCAGGAATCATCGCCTTTTCAAGTACGCAAACTTTTTTTAAATCAACATTATTTTCTAATTTGCGAAAAATTAATAACCACGGATTTTTTTTTTTGAAGTTTTGAACTTTTTAAAATTTTGAAATCTGAAAAAAATAGAAACAAAAAATTCAGAAGAAAGAGGAATTAGAAAAGAAATATAAAAAATGAAATTAGTAAATAAATAATTAAAAAAGGAAAAAAGGGAAAAATAAACATTGAAAACTAAAAATAGAAAAGTAGTGAAAACCGGTTCAGGAACATCTAGGTAGGCATCAATTTTTTCTGCTCATGCCGTTCAAAATTTGAACTCGTGCATATGCCTTGTCCGCCGCACCAGAATTTTGGAGCAGAGAGCTATGAATGCAACATGCAAGCTACAAGTACAGTCTTTCAATTTACTACCCAACAAACTCTAATAATACAGTACAGAAAACATAATTCTGGAGGTATAACAATCAACGCCCACCCACATCATAATTCTCCAGATCAAAACCCAGCCCAACTCACAGCAGATTCAGTACAGTTTATTCGGACCACAATCTATTTATTCAGACTAGTTCCACTCAAGAAGTATCAAGAAATACGTTCAGACACACTTGTATCAACACACGCAAAGGAAATTTACAGCTTCAACATGAGGACGCAAGCTACAACAAACACCACTTATCCTAACCATGCAAATTGTCATACACATACACCACTTATCCTAACCATGCAGGTACTGTCCCAGGTACATCCCTACTTTTTCAGTCAACTCTCTTTCAGACATAGCTCCGCTGCTTCGTTGCAACTGCTCCCCTGCAAAAGAAAAAAAAGACTCCACAGTTCTTGCTTGCATCGAGCGGGACTTCTAGCCTGCTATGGACATCTCCGCGGTCAGGGCACGTAGTCCTTTTGTGTCCCTGTCACAGGCAAATAGTGCAAAACCTGGTCCTCTTCCTCAACCCTTCGCAAGGCATTTCCTTCTGCTGGTCGCAGGCCTGCCCATCTCCTTCCTCTTTGCCGGTGGCAAAAGTCCTGCTAATCTGTTCCCAGACTCATTTGCTGAATTAACATCATCGTTGCCAAGGCTATTTTATCCTCTATCCCCAGCAACGACAAGTGCCCCTTCAGTCTGAATTTGATTCACAAAATCACCGTTTTCGGCAATCCTGTCTTCCAGTCCAAGCACAGTCCTAATCTCCACAAAAGACTGCATTTCTACCATGCAGTTCTTGAAAAGAGAAATCGCCTGCTATAGCTTGTAGAAGAGATCCCGCGCTAAATGTATTTTGTCCAGCCACATGAGCAAACATTTTAAATAGCCCGCTATAGCGTCGCTATAGCACGCTATAGCATTTAGAAAAGATCTGCCGCTAAGAGGCTTAGCGCGCTATTTAAAACTTTGATCATGAGCCCCAACACTTGCGTCACCCAAACGGACAAGCTCCATGGCATGCATATACATATTGAAATGTCCATAGCTAAAAGGATTTTTGTGAGCATGATGATTCTGGTAGTGCGTAAGATGAGGTTGGAGGATGTCCCTCGCGTCCCTAGTTCCTCTCTTCACTATGTACTTCTGCAGGATTTTCTTAATGCGGATGAAGTCCAGTACCTGCAATTATCATCAACATCAAATCTGCAGGGTAGTTCTTGGCATGACATTCTTTGTAGCAACCTCCATTGCTCGATTCTGGTCTGCACATTTAAATGCAACACACAAACCATGTTAGAGTAAGTAAAAAAATTATCCTTACAATGCAAACACCATGTACTCTTGCCCCGGGCAATACTCACATATGAGAACACCATATGAGAACACCATATTTAAATGCAACACACAAACCATGTTAGAGTAAGTAAAAAAATTATCCTTACAATGCAAACACCATGTACTCTTGCCCCGGGCAATACTCACATATGAGAATTGTCTTTGGTGGTGTCCCTCCCATCATCCTCAGGAATTCACTGAAAACCCAATCAAAACTTTCAATCTTCTCATCACGAACCAAAATCCCTGCTACGATGCTCTGAAAATGGTTGTTCAAGCCGACAAACAGGCCAAATGGAATATCATACATGTTTGTCATGTAGGTCGTATTGAAGCCGTTATGACATCACCAAAGAATGTGTACTGCAATCGGCTATTCCATTTGCCCACATCAGACTGCTGATCATCCCCTCTTTGTCAGCGTCCACACGATATGTGAAGTGTTGATCCTTTGAACCAAGCTCCGCAAACACTTTCATAGTCTTCCTCACATCATCCGGCCTGATCACGGTTAATTTTCCCACACAAGTTCCTTAGGGCTCCTTTTGTGAATGGCACATTCTCCATGGATCCAAAGAAACTTACTATGATGCTATTTTACCAAGTCTCAAATGTATAAATCAATGTGCTTGTGGCGATGGCCAGTGTATTGTTTGTCCAAACATAGGAGACAAGGAGTGGTTGTGCTCCTCATGGTGTTCTTCTATGTACCAACGGTTGACCTTGGATCGCAACAATCTGATGAGAGCAGGGCATTCGCAACAGCACGATTGAGTGTTCTCAACCCCCGCCTTCCCCTGTCTAAGCAAACGACAACAAAGAGAGAACATTTTTTTCGGAGATAATTGCTGCAGGAAATATTGTCAAATACTAACAAGATATAAATCCATTATTCCATACCGCACAGCCACAAACAATCTCCTGCAGGCATTTTGTCCTCTCCACATTTAGCTTACTCCTTATCGTATCTAATGCCAAATCGTTTCTCCCACGAATACAAGTTGTAGAAGTCGTAGGCTTAAAAAAACAGAATCAAAGCTTGTACCCAAAGTTGGCACTATGACATTGTCCCCAGAATTATCGGCAAACCACGGTAGCCTTCTCCAGAGCAGTAGTCCGGTTTGGACATGGCGTCCTTCCCGGCGCAGGAGCACCTATCCTCACTCTGCAACCAAGAAAATCCCACAAACAGATATGAATATCATGGATAGTTTTACAGACATCGCTAGCAAACATTTGCAAGCACCCTGATCTTCTACTTTTGGTTTAGCTGCAGAATCAACATAGGCAAATCCCACCTTCCACAACTTTGTTAATAACAATTTCCTGAATCTCTGAAGTTTGTACTAATGGGTGAGTGAGAGTCAGCCCTGCATTACATATTTACAGGGCCACACACCTAGCAGTTCTCTCAGTACCAACATAGGCACCCACTCCCTTACACAATTTGCATGCTCAGATTGTTTCAAACCAGAGTGAACTTGACAGGCCACCTAATAAGTGCTTTTGCCGCCAGCTCTACAAGCAGAGGGCGCCTAAATCACTTTCTCTGCTGAATAATTATAATTTGGTTGCACAGATTTTGTGGTTCTGCAGAACTGACATACCTTCTTTTCCACCCCAAGAGCTGTAGGGTTGATCTGTCGAATAGTGCTCTGACCCTTCTCGGCCTCCATCCGCCACTCCTTTAGCCGTACAGATCTGGCCATCCGCACTCAGCTCCACCATAGGCGCGACACTGGGTAGTATCGAGGCTGCATCGGAATATCGCTGCCGTTCACCTCTTCCAGTCCAGCAAGGTGGTCCTAGGTACCCAGATTGGAAACGGCGGCTTTCATCTTAGCGAGCACCACCCAAAATCACAGACCAGAAAATACAAAAAATTGGACAGATTGCTCACCTCTTAATCGGCTGCATAAGGAACTCAATTTTTGGCCGTTCCGATCGGCCCCCATCGCGCACGATGAGCTCCGCCACTTCCGCAAGTGACTAATCCAGGCGCCGGAGGTACTCTCGGTGCCTGTTCCGGTAACCAGAAAGCAAGTTTTCTGGGCGACGGATCGGGAAGGACATAACGGCATGTGCGACGGCCCTGCTTCGATCCATCCACGGCGTTCTAGCTCCGTCACTAACATGGCCCACCGTCCAGGATTCACGGCGCACGTGACATGGCCAATGGAGTGGATCCACTCCTATCCCGATGCTATAACGAACCGCCTAGATAACGAGTCTATTTGTGCTCGAGCTCAATAACTCCGCGTCCGGCCTATTTACTAGTAGTTGTATATACTCCCTCCGTCCCAAAATTATTGTCTTAGATTAATCTAGATACGGATGTATCTAATACTAAAATGTGACTTGGTACATCCGTATCTAGATAAATCTAAGACAAGAATTTTGAAACGGAGTGAGTACTTATATAGATATGTTACTACTAGTAGTTGAATATACAAAGGGAGTATATATATAGAATTGTTATATGATAACGGTATATCTCTTTTTGTAGATCGCCACAGTTACTTCGCTTGCGGGGGCCTCCTCCTCCTTGTACACCACCCTGTTGTTTGTGAGTGACACGGAGCTGTGCAGGGTGGGCGGACTCCCCTGCGGGCAGTTCATGCTCGCGGTGTCCTTCGCCTACACCGTGTGGATCCTACAGGTCACCACCGCCTGCGCCTCCTACTGCCAGATGATCACGCAGCAGCTGCTTGATCAGTAGTCGTGTGGAGTCTACGTACCTACTACTCCCTCCGTCCCATAATAAAAGAATGTTTTTGATATTAGGGAGGACGTACTACAATATTTATTATTATTCCTGACCCTCGATTTGAGCTTTGTAATGCTAATACATTGTCATTTATTCACCGCAAAGACCTGGCCGCTATGGTGAGTTATTAGTCCCACTGCACCATCTTTTGATAAGATGATTTCTGTCATTCTTCGATTGTGATGTTAATACATTGTCATTTATTCATGCAACAACTAGAAGGACTGGAACATATATTCCAATATGCATCGCTTCAAATTGAACTAAAATCTGATAAGTGGAAAAACTTAAACATCACAGCATGGCGAAGGGAAGAATGTATTAAGAGCAGACTCCAGACAGATGGGTATACCTCTTTCGATTCAAATTTGCTGCTCCCATCCCCTTTCGGCACCTCCTTCTCCCTCGGGGTATCTGAACCATTAGGCCTTGTTTGATAGGAAGGGGTTGTAGAGGTTTTGGAACGAGGGGATTTTAGGGGATTTGGTGAATCCCCCTCTTCCACCCAATCCCCTCAAAACCCCTTGAATCCTCAAAACCCTTCCTTTCACAATCATCTTTGTTTAAAATTTCTATTTGTTTGAAAGGGTTTGTCATGTTGACATAACATGGTGTAGAACATTTAAAAATCCAATCTTTACATTGTAACTAACTCCCCTTGTATCCTTGCTACAGAATTGTAAATGTCACTTGATAAAAAATGACTTGAAATCAATATCTCATAATTTAGCAGCAGTTTTCCTAACAGCAACATAATTTTGCATGACTTGAAATCAATATCTCATCACAGCAACAATATAATTTATCATAACAGCATGACTTTGAATTCCAAATCCCAACATTCATAATTTATCATAACAACATAATCTTTCGCAGCAAACAGTTCATCACAGCCACAACATCATTTTGCAACGAAGATAATGCAGAAAAATATATCCATCTTTTGGTGTCATGGTCATCTAGCATTGAGAACCTGGGAGAAATTTATTCATCCATATTGTTTATTGTTGCTTCTTTTGGTGCATGAGAACCTGATGAAACAAAAAGAGTTGAACATTAGAGTGCCTTCAGAAAAAACCATTACAGCAAATAGCTGAACAAAAGAGATACTATGGCAGGAATTGTAAAGCTTTTTTCAGGAACAACCTTTTGTCAGGACAAAGGATATTTATGTAGAATTGGCAGGCTAATGAACCAATGAACAGTGCAAGAGGATATCAACAAAGCACTAGTATGCTGAGGAGCAAAGATAAAACTTCATGTCACACTATGGCCATGGTCACTGAGACGAAAAGGAACGTTCAAGATAACTGATCTCAATGCACAAACTTTGTTCGAGGGGCGACACAGGGGTAACAGATTTAGTACTAAGATAGCGAGTTACCAGAAGATCATCCCCAGATATGGATCACAATGTAACTAAAAGACTTGCTCCGTGGAACAACTACATACTGACAGGAAAGTATGCTATGAACCTATATCAACAATTTAGGACTAGAGGTTGGCCACACATTCAGGCCTCCTGAGATGTAATCCTAGGAATAATTGGGCAACAATACAAAATTTTAAAACTCAAAACATAATGATGAAACCTGTTATCGATGTCAACCTAATGGAACATGTACGATACTGACAAACAAATATCTACTGACAATTGATTGTTGTTTCCCAAAAGAAGAAAAAGAAAGAGCTAAAGTTAAGTAAAGAAGCTTTTCCACTACAAATGGAGTTTATATGGAAAGCACAGATCATCAAACAGCACCAGAATTGAGTTCATTCTTATTGTTGAACAACCCAGAATGTGAGGCCAACTTTTTACAGCGATACAAAGAAATGTACTGGAAATCTGAAATCAAAAACCGGATTTACGAACACTATCGTATCCAGTTAAGATAGACTACAAACAAACACAGCACACAACAGATATCTTAAACCATGTTGGCATAGTAGGATTTTTTTTCCTCCAGTTACTTTTCTTCTGTTTAAGAACAAAAGGGTCTGGTTGTAGTTTTCTATCACAATTGCTGAAAGAATCCATGGATACTTCAACAACATCCGACCAATATACTCTTGTTCTATGCCAACCTAGGGAAAAAAAGGATAATATTACACTACTACACTTGTTGTCTAGAGAGAAAAAAATTGCAAGTTCCAGAATCGTTCACAAACATAAGGGTTCAGTTTTGAATCATGTACTTTTAGCATACCTTCTCCCATGCATGAATCCTTGGCTTGATATCCTTTTCGACATCAGAAAGGATAATAGGAGGAAATGCCAGCAGAGTTGATGGAATCCTTGGCTTGGGAACTCCAGCAGAGTTGAAAACAGCATTTCCTTCAAGAACTTAACCTATACACGGATAAAAACCTTAAGTAAAGAATGCTGCAACCTACTGAACATATATAAGATAGTAAAAAACAGTACTCCCTCCTGTAAAGTTGTACTAAAACGGCGACAAATAATATGGATTGGAGGGAGTGGCACATTTGTCGAAAATACCTCATCTGACTCAGTCATAAACTCATAATCCATACAGTCACAATATCAGACAGAGATGCGATGCCACCATTTACTAGTGTCAACGAAAATTTGCTGCACATTTTCTAATCTGATTAACAGTAAATGGTTAAAATAGTCTGGCATTTTACAAAATAGATGAAGCAATGGGTTCGTGTAGTGTCGTCCCGTTTGAGCATTCCTTTTACTTCTAAATTTCACTTTCTGCTAGCCGCAGGCGGAAAATGCAGCGTAAACTGTGAACTCTGTTCTAATACATATGTGATGTCCTAGATTGGGCAGCTTCCTTCCAAGATGGAACTTCGACTACAGGAACGTATGCCATGGCCACTCACCCTGGGAGACCCTCGACGGCGACGTAGGGCGCGATGAGCTTGGCGGAGGAGAGGCGCACGCCGAGGCTCTCGACGCGCGGGACGACGGCGCCGTCGCGCCGGCTCCGCCCAATGAAGTACGCCTTCCTGCCAAACCCGAGCGCGCCCGCCCCAGCGCTCCAGGACGCCCAGAGCCCGAGCTCGTCGAGCCCCTGATGCCGTCGACCAGCATGGCTGCGTACCCCGGCGTGAGCGGTGATGGCGGTCGCGTCCTCCGGCAACGCGCCCTGGTCCCGCAGAAGCTCCGCCACCACCGTCTCGCGCGGGTCGCCGCGGGCGGAGGAGAGGGAGCTGGCGGCATGGGCGATGGTGGTGATGGGGCGGCGGAGCGGGAGCGAAGGCCGAGATGGAGATGCGTGCGGGGGCGTGTTCCCTGCGTGTGCCCTCGGGGCTTTGGAGACGCGTGGATAGAAGGGGTCGAAGGGATGGAAGGGATTGGGCTGTGCAAACCACGTGAAACAAATGGGCCGTCGGGGTTTGGAGAGGTTTTTGGGCCCCGCGGGGTTGATCCTCTGAAACCCCCTCAAACCCCTTGTACCAAATGAGGCCTTAAGGGTCGCATCATCAACACAGACACCGACAAAGAGGATGAAAGGAAAATCATAGGCTTGGAAGAAAGCTTACTCTTTTTTTACCGAACGATTAACAGCCTCCTGCAAGTTGGCAAGCAGGGACCTACAGTGTCTCGGACCTTCCCGGCCCCATTGGCTGCTGCGAGGCACGATACACAACCAGGCGGCAACGACGAAGGCAGCGCCGCATGGAACACGCCATGGCCCCTGAGCAGCTAACCCCATGGGCCGAACATTGCACACAGTGAGGCTATACAGCGATTTGACGGGGAGGAGCAGGCGGCGGGGTCGTGGAGACTAACTTGGACCCAGACGGGCGAGGAGAAGCACATGGAGGGTCCCGAGCACGAGCACAGCACGCGGAGGTCTTCGTGGTCATCCTAATCAAGATGGAAATCAAGATGGGGTCGGAGATCAGAGCATCCGGATCGAGGGGGGAAGAAGGGTTGGAACCTGACCTTGATGGCGTCCCGAGCAGGGGGGAGTTCGTGGCGCGGTGAGTGCATCAGCACGAGGGAGGGGCCCAGCGTCGCCGGCGAGCATGCCGAGCTCGAGCGCCACGGCATCGCCAGGACGATGCAGGCGCCGGCGTCACCGGATAGGAAGAAGGGGCGGGCCAGATGAGGGGCATGCGCGACCGCCGGCGAGTGCATCAGCACGGGGGAGGGGTCCGGCGTCGCCGGGGAGCATGCCGAGCTCGAGCGCCCCGGCATCGCTAAGAGGAGGCAGGCCCCGGCGTCACTGGATAGGAAGAAGGGGCGGGGCAGAGGAGGGGCCTGCGCGTTGGCCGGCGGTGCTGACGAAGGGGAGGGCCGGGGTAGAGCAAGGGCATGCGCGTCCGCCGGCACTGCTGAAGAATGAAGACGGCCACCAAACAGCTCCGGCCGTGGATGTGGATCGCGATGTAGATAAGGTAGGAGTAGGAGGGAGTCAGTGAAGAGAGACTGAGGGGCGGTGGAAGGTTGACTGTTGTCTTTTTTTTATCTCTATACTACTACGTATAATACTCCCCTAAGGGATGGCGAGTGCGTGCGGCATTGTCCCAAAAAAAATTTATAGGATTGTCCTAAGTCAATCTTCATTAAGTTTGACCAAGTATATGTAAGAATATACTCCCTTCGTTCCTAAATATTTGTCTTTCTAGAGATTTCAACAAGTGACTACATACGGAGGAAAATGAGTGAATCCACACTCTAAAATATGTCTACATACATCCATATTTATAGTCCATTTGAAATGTCTAGAAAGACAAATATTTAGGAACGGAGGGAGTACAAAACATCTACAAAACCAAATTTACTTCACTAGATTTGTTATCAAAAATATTTTTATACTATGAAATCGTAGATCTTTGCAGAATTTTCTACATATTTGGACAAATTTTAAAAAGTTTGACTTAGAAAAAACATAGAATTTCAATTATTTTGGAACAGAGGGAGTATCCCTGTGTTCTTATGGCATCGACTTTATTGCACATATTTTTGTAGATAGACTTTATTGCATGTTGATATGTGGAATGTCGCATGTGCGAAGAGTACAAGAGCTTATCAAGTTGCAAGTTGAGCGGTTGAGCCCATGTGCAAGACAATCAGTGGGAGCCAAGCAATTACAGGTTGGAGTTGGGCATTTGAATGAGACGACAAGGGGAACAAAATACGTCGTTTGTCCATCGCCCAATAGGACAACAAATACTAATATGTACTGTACGTATTTGCTTTCAGGGATGGAGATGGACAATAACCATGAAACTGTCTTAATCCATTCTAATTAACACTAGCTAGTGCCTAGTTGACAGCGACAAGATCAACACGTTCACTCCACGTGTTATGGAAAGAGACAAGCAAAGTTGTCATGCGCAATGGAGATGAAAGCATATGGTTCGAGGTTGAACAAATAAAGGGGTACGTAGACTAATGGTGCAACTGCAATGGAGACAAAAATACGGATTGGAGTTCAACAATCACAACAAAAGTAATGCTATACTTGGCAATGGAGACAAACACATGGATTGGAGACCCCCGGCAAACAAAGCAACTTGTTTGTTTCCTCTATCATTTTTATCGATGAGACAAGGAAAGTATGAGTATTGCATTCCGTTAGAAACGTGTGGCACTTTTGATGTTGTTTTTGTTGTGTTGTGTGATTGTGCGTTGTTGTTGCTTGTGGTTGTGCCCGACGAATCCTTATTATGTGTTTTGTCAAGTTGAGTCTCAATTTTAAAGTGAGATTGAACGCTCTAGTCAAGGTCTCTAGTCTCTACAATGGATGTTCCATTGAAGATCCCCATAAAATGCCACCGAGGGGCCTAATAAACCATGGAAGCTTGCGAGACCCAATAAAGCTACATTACTCGAAGTATATATTTGCTTTTGCGCCTATTGAACAACTATAAAAAATGTCAACAACTATTTTTCTCTCCTCAGATACGAGTGCGACGCCCACCCTGTTTCGACATCTATAAACTTATAGAGTTCGACGGAGCTCACAGGAAAGTTCACCATTTACAAATTCAAACAAATGCAATATGAAAACACATTTAATCTTCTAATGATGTTGATTTGGTTATGTGGAATGACCATGTTTCTGCCTCAAATTAGGTTGAACATAGAAACATTCGACTCAAGGCAAAATTTGCACTTCTTATATATAGTTATATTTTGAATGGAGAGGGAATATTGTTTATATCTTGTCAATATTTGGAAGTCAAAGTTTAGACCGGCTGCTGCCTATCCGCCCAGGTAAACCATGTGTTGTGTTGCGCTGTCCCCGCCTGGTCAGTGTGACACGTACCGGTCGCCGGCGGCTAAGCTGCTCCGTCTTCCTTGACCCCCCCTCTCCTGTCGCTTCATCCTTCACGCCACCGCTCTCCTCCCCCTCCCCTCCCGGCCCTCCCCCTATATCAATCGCCGCTCCCCCGGCGACAGACGCGGCGGAGCGCATCTCGACGGCGGCCATGGCGACGAACGGGAGACCCGCCGCGTCCGTCGACCCCGACGTCGCGCTCGCCTACAAGTTCCCCGAGGTAACCCCATTCGCGCGGCCCCTCCCCCCCATCCCGCTTCCTCCCAACTCGCGCCTCACGCTTCTCTGCTGATCCGCGCAGGTCTCCTTCGCATACGACGAGAAGTGCGGACCTGACAGCTCTACTGGTTGGTTGACCCCATCGGTCCCCGTCCGTGCTCACGCCGTCTCCGTGCTCCGTGCAGGGACGTGGCGCTCTACGCGCTCGGCGTGGGGGCCTGCGGCGCGGACGCCGTCGACGACAAGGAGCTCCACCTCGTGCACCACAGGGACGGCCAGCGCCACATCAAGGTCCTCCCCTCCCCCCCTGGTCCGATCCCCTCTTGTTTCTGCGCGAATTGGTTGCTCCCAGTTGCGACGCCCCAGTCGTACCGATTAGGCTGTGAAATTGATCTTTTGGGGATACAAACGCGTGCATTATCTTGTAGTGCAACTGTACTGTACCGGCGTTCATGATATAGCTAGTGGTTAAAGCAAGGAGGCATTGATGCAAACTATCCTTTCACTTTACCAATCTATCGATACCAGTTGAAAGTCGTCAATCCATACTCCAGGTTTACTGAATTCCGGTTGATTTGAACTGCTATCTTACTTCTGAGCTTAGGCTTGAGAAGTTGAGATTAGTCCGCGGCTGAGCCGTATCAACCTTAGTTAATTACTGATGACTGGACTACTCATTCCAGAACTTATGTTGACTTTGATGTCATTAAGTCACCCCTAGTGAGTAAATTAGATGAACCAGGAGCCTCAGTGTTCACGAGCTGATGTCATTGCTGACCTTAGTCAATTTTATTTTGGTCCTGGGACTAGCAATCCAGTAAAAACATAATCCCTTCATTCCAAATAAATTGAAGTTCTAATGTTAAGCTAAGTCAAACTTCTTCAAGTTTGACCAATTCTACATCAACATATACAACACAAATTAGTTTCATCATAAATATATTTCTGTATAATATGTATTCGATGTTTTACGTATTAGCATATTTTTCTTCAGACTTGGTCAAATATAGAGAAGTTTGACTTTGCACAAAGCTAGAACTTCAGTTAATTCAGAATGGAGGGAGTAACTGTTAGACATCATTTAATTTCTTTTTTTTGGTAATAAACAACATTTGGTGCGTTCATCTGGTTCAGAAATTAAGCTAATTGTATAGCTCAGAAATCCAAAGCAAACTGTACTCAGGAATTATGTTTCATTCAGTGAGTTCATCTGGTTCTCGTCTATTGTATAGTTGCGTCGGCACCTGTTTCACATTTCATCCATGAATTGTGAATGAACTTACAATTTTGTTCTTCAATTAAATTGCAGGCGCTTCCTACTTTTGTGTCTTTATTTCCTAACAAGAACAGCAATGGTCGTGGAATTGTTAATGTGCCTGGCATTCAGTAAGACTGACATGTTGTTTTGAGATTTACTTTCTTTTTATTATGTATATTTGCAAACTTCCCCTAATTTGCACATTTCTTCTTGGTCCTGTTTTCAGTTCTCTAGGTTTTGTCTGTTAAAATTTAAGCAGCTCAAATATGTTAACATACATATTATTTTACAAGCACTTCGTCTTGTTTTCTGTTTTCCAGCTTCGATGCAAGCCTTCTATTGCACGGTCAACAATACATAGAGATCTACAAGCCAATTCCTTCATGTGCCACTGTAAGTAGCTTACCATCGTTCTCAGATGTTTTATTGTAACATGGTTGTGCTTGGAGACTATGCATGAGATAGGCGCAGACTGATTGACCATGCATTTTATCCACTTGTTCTTGTCCAGAAGTGGCTTCAAAAATTCCTGATAACTGCATCACCAAATTGTTTTTTCTGCTGGATATTTATGAACATGCTAAAAGAACTCCACTGATAATTAAGCTCTTCTAGTTGACTTGCATGTGCGTGCATGTTAGTCGTGACTTGATGATAATATAGCTGTTGAGGTTGTTTTCTAAATTAAAAGAGAGAACATATTTCCTTTGCTTGTTAAGTGTTAATTAATCCAGCATTATTGGAAAAACTATTTGTATACTGGTACTACACATTGAAGATTTCTTTTAAGTTATTGGATTTAAAATGGAATATTCTTCAGAGCCCTCATCTCTTGCGTACACTCATGGAAACAGTTGCCTGTTGTTTTCTCTCTTCAGGTTGTAAACAAGGTTAAGGTAGCTGGTTTGCACGACAAAGGTACAATAAATGGCTGATCATTCCATGGTGCACACATACTCGATAATTTGTGCTCCTTACCTTTTCATTCTGAAAATTATTATTACATGTTTTCCTGTTTTTGTTAGTTTTATCATTGCTTTGATCCATTCTATTGTGCTATACTGAATGATCATACAGTTGGTGGAATTAGGACAAATTTCTTACATAGCATCTTCCAACATTTTGTTTCAGTTGCAGACCAATAGTAGCCTTTACAATCTTGAAAAAATAGAAGTGCTGCAGCTTTTCTGAAGTACACTGCGTGTAACAAATGCACAACATATTCTCAGAAATAGTGAAGCATACCGTGCTGAGTCCTTCCTGTGGAGCTCCTCGCATATAACTTTATCATGCTCTATTGAACCATCAACTATGGGGTTGTAGATTCCACTATTGTAGGAATAAGTGCTCTGTTGAATAACAATCTCATCCCTGGTACATTTCATCCTATGCTAGTATCAAGATCACCTTTCCATTTTGTCCCTCAGTTGTCAGTGTCCATCCACTCCTGCAGGATTGTTTAGTCAAAGTGCCATCAAGTGCTATGAAGTTTCAAGTGACCATCATTCACATCCTTCAAATCCTCTGAACACCTGTTTGGAGCAATACAAAACCGCCCCTGACATATTATACTCAAATTTGAGAATCGTTTTATTGAGTCAACTGTTTTTAATGTGCAGGGAAAGCAACTATTCTCGAGATTGAAACGACCACCAGTCTCAAAGATTCTGGCGAAGTGTTATGTATGAACAGGTCTGTGATATAGCTATAAGATTCGAGTCTTCCAGTTTTCTTTCTGTAAAATTATAAAGAAGCGATTATGTTAATGCAGGAGTACTATTTTCTTGCGTGGCGCTGGAGGTTTTTCGGACTCTTCCCGGCCGTACTCGTATACGACTTATCCTGCCAACCAGATTTCTCGCATTTCTATTCCAAATTCCGCACCTTCTGCAGTGTATGAAGACCAGACACAACAATCCCAGGCATGCTACTCATTCTGCTTGTTGTTTTATTTGTTTGCGCAATTCCTCATCATTGTTGGTAATAAGGTGCACCTTGTATCTCGGAGAAACTATGATAACCATATAAGTTGTAACCATGGCATGTATTGTTGCTCGTCCAATCGTTTATGAGTGGAGATTCTTTCTTATTTGCTTAGATGGCTGAATTTTTTTTTTCTGCAGAAGAAATCAGTTTCTCATTTTATCAACATGCAATTGTTCTGTCAGCCTGATTCCTTCTCGTTTTCAATCCAGGCACTCTTATACAGGTTATCTGGGGATTATAATCCTTTGCATTCAGACCCTATGGTTGCACAGGCTGCAGGGTATGTCACTTCATCTTGATCATTCTTATGTTGTTATTTTCGAATCCTGACATTGAAGAAAAATACTTGGGCCAGATCTTGCATTAGAGTTTCCAAGTTCCTAGCAAAATATGTGGTAGGGGTAGTAACAAGCCATAGATGATGGATGTACAGAGTAATGTTCACTCGAAAATCCAAACGATGCTTTATATATCCTGAAGAATAGGCGAACAATGTTCCTGCGCGAATGAAAAGTAATGGTAGCTACCAGAATGACAATGTAGTACATTTCATTTTGCGATGCTTACGATTGGAGTCCCTGTCTCAGTGAAATCTCCAGGGCTTTCATGCTCACACGATCCAGCAAAAGCTTCTCAATATGCTGTACCTACCGCAAGATCCTCTTTTATCCGGACCCAGCCTCCCGTGCTTGAAGCTCCGCCTCCCTTCCGAAGACTTCTATCTGAAGAGAACCAACTAACTTGTGCAGGTTCACCCGTCCAATTCTACACGGCCTCTGCACCCTGGGGTTCGCGGCCCGGGCGGTCATCAAGTCGTTCTGCAACGGGGACCCAGCGGCGGTGCAGAACATCTTCGGCCGGTTCCTGCTGCACGTGTACCCTGGCGAAACGCTGGTCACCGAGATGTGGGTCGACGGCCAGAGGTAAGTGCTGCTCTCTAGCACCACCATTTGGTCACTGAAAGAAATGCGCTGGTGTTGTCAACAAACAAAGAAACAAAGAAACCCATGGGATCTGAATGATTTGGTTTGGCAGGGTGCAGTACCAGACCAAGGCGAAGGAGCGTGACCGCGCCGTACTTTCCGGATACGTAGTGCTCAAACACATCCCCTCATCATTGTAAGTGCTGCGAAACCATATTTAACTGTGGTGGGTCTGAAAAGAGGATGGTTTCCGTTGTATAAACTACTCATACTCCTAAGAGACGACAAGTGTTCTGTACGGTTGTGCAGATGATATACTCGTGCTAGTACTTTTTTTTTTTGTTCATGATGAAACTAACTAATATTACGAGATTGGAAACGTTTTACGAAAGAAAAAAAGATGGTGCATTTTGTTATTTTGCAAAATTCATGGGTTTTGGCAAGTGCACAAACTATATATATCCAGGAGAAACGTTTTTCTCTCCATCTGAAGAAGCAATGGTGGCATCAAACTCAATCACTCCATGGCTGACGAGATTCTCGGCGAGGGCCGGATATCCAGCGGTGAAACGGGGAAAAAAGGAGCAAAAGGAGAATCCAGAGAGAAAGAATAGGCACGATGAATGTGAGCTCCGGTGGAAGCGTAGGACACCGTGGGGTGGGGCGGGCACGGTCTCCTACGTGGGTGCGTGAGAGAATCGTGATGCTTTTCGAGCTTTTTTCTCGAGTTGGCGCAAGGCAATATACTTGCCTCTGCCTGCCTGGTACCTTGATCCGCCGGCGCTTTTTGCGGTCGTGATGACCAGCCCTGACACATGCATCTGCGTATGGTCCATCGCCTCTCCGCTCGCTCCTCTCCTAGTTCCGCGAATCTCCATCTCTATTTAAAATCTCTACTCAAAATGAACCTAAGGTTTCATTTCACCTTTCTTTCCGCCACCCCTTCGTCCAACTTTTCATGTATGGTAATCAATCAACTTAATTTACTTACCTTCTGAATCAATTTCATCTTAATTTACTTATCAATCTTCTGGTCAAAATATACGTAACTCACGGGCATAATTTGATAAATATTTATTTACACAGTCGCATTATTATGGACAGCTAATTCGCAAACCAACGTACTAGAATACCGTTGCAACTCACGGACATTGTTCATTTGTTCTAGTGGAATAATTATCTTGCTAGTTTTCACAGGCGCAGTCATATATAGTACTCCATGACTTATGAGGCGCGGAACCAATTGGCAAAATCCGCCAGCATTTGCCCGGCACCGTGACACGCGTCAAATATGCATCAATCCATCGTCACAGCCTTCGTCGTAGGAAGTTAGGTATTCGTTCGTGTAAGTACGTGGACTATAATGTTTGCTTCCAGCCGTTCCCAACATGCTCTCGGTCTTTTTTTTGCTTCGTACGGTTCTACTCATTTAAAAAAAAAACTTTTGAGATTAAAAAAAAAGCCTTGATAGATATGCATGCGCAAAATATGATAGACATTCACAAAAAATAAAAATAAAACTTTTCCGAGATTTCAGAAAAAAAAAGAAAAGAGGGAGGCCTTGATAGACATGCCTGCGCAAAATATGACAGCAATTGTGCATATGACTACACATGAAGCCAAAAAAACATGGTTTGATAAGTCAAACCACATGCATTTCTTTCTCTTTTTGCGAGGTACATGCACATGCATTTCTTCATGCATGGGCATTGTGCCTAAATAGGTCCAAATAAATTGTGAATTAGGTGTTTCTTTCGCTGAAACTGAGAGATATTTCTCTACTCATTCCCTTCCTTTGAGACAAAAGCTGGATATTGCAACCAGAGGAAAAGGAAACGGAATCCCTGATTTTCCTCCGCTTTTCCTACGAATCAAAGAGACTCATGCGGCTCCATTAGCCAACTCTAGCTGTACAGAGTACAGTAGTACTGCCTAGCTAGCCGCCCAAGCTCGGGTTCCGTCTTTGTCCTGCATGCTAATCATTCCTGCTTTCTTGGATCCCATCTGATCGAGGCAGGCACCTACCCACCACATTCTTTTTCCGCGCATCACATTAGTAACTTTTCCTTGTTTTCATTTGCAAATATAATCAAATAATAAACTGAAAAAAGGGCTCATCATCCACACCAATCCCCATCCCCTCTCAAAAGAAGAGGAAGCTAGCCAGTACTACCACCACCCTTTTGTGTGGCCGAACAGTGACAGAGCACTAGCTATAGCTATCTATCTGCCGGTCTTATTAGCTTTCCAATGTTTACACATCTTTTGCTTTTTTTTAAGACGCAAAATTATTTATTTTGCTTTCATCAAGGTAGTACAAGCAGGTCAGGTGTGCGTGTGTACATATCTAGCTAACACCTACATCCATTTTTACGACAAGTAATTCCGAACGGAGGGAATACATGTCGCCGCCAGAAATAACACCTACCGGCAGCCCGCTACACTACACACCGACACCAGCAACATCAGATGTGATCCAGATGTTTCACTTTCCATGACAGTAGACTTTTATTATTATTAATCCGTCGATATCATATGAATGCATAATGTTGTAAAGAGATATTTCATTCACCATTTGACCATGTAAAAGAGTAGGGCCCGTTTGCTATGCTAATCCCTTGTGGGCATGGCAGGTCATCAGGTGCAGATAATGGAGGAGGCCGGCTGTAGGAGTAGGAGCCGAAGCGCCAAGAAGAAGAAGAAGAAGAAGAAGAAGAAGTCCCAGAGCAATAAACGGCCGGAGACAGAGTGACGGCGGCGGAGCAGGCAGGCCGGCACGTTTCTGTATGATATATCACACTTTGTGACCAGTTGAGTCTAAATAAGATCAAAATTTGCATGTGCATCTGCTCATGCATCCCAGCAACAAATTCGGCGTTCCACAGCACTGGTCAGTGACCAGAGCGTGGTTGGGGAGAGGCCACATATATGGAGGGTAGAGCGGTGGTTGCCCGACAAAGTCGTTAGTACTGTACCAGAGTCTTCTCCCTCGGTCCCTCCTCACGCACTCATGAGATCAAAGAGTGAAAACAAAAAATGCAATGGCAAGGCAGCCGGTTTTGGGCGGGGGACAAACGTACGTGTACACTCGGACACAGTGCTTGTCCTAGCATAGCAAGCCAGCTAGCGCTACGTAGTGTAGCGGTACGTACTACCACCAGTTTCCTACACATACATATCATCATCATCATCATCATCGCCCATGCATCTACCGGCTCTACGTTCCATTGTCGATCGATCGTCGGTCCATTGCTTGGCTCGCTAGGCCCACGCCCCGCGGTACGTTGCAACATGTCGAAGATTCCAGGATCGATCGATCTTGTATGCATGCGATGCCGCGATACGCACGTGAAAGGCCACGAGTACGTACGTAGCGGTAGTGGGCGCGCGCGCGGCTCTCGCAATGATGCATGCATGCATGCCTGTCCCCACGCCGTACGTACTCTACGTTATATAGTGGTAGTGTACTGTATATAACACTATAACATATGCTCCAGAAATCGGCTCCTCATTGCGTCCCGTCGACAAGAGGGAGGGAGAGAGCCTGCCGACTACATAAACACGAGTTTTTTTTCCCTACTATACTATATATATACTACGCTGCGAGCAGGCTGCAATCATCAGTCAGAGTGCTAACACGATATTTTCGGGCCCCGTTACACGGATATTTTTTTCCCCTTCCTGATGAAGCTCCAAGGAAGAGAAGACGACAGAAGTAAAGAAGAGTCGCCAAGATCCAGTGGGCTGCGTTGCTCCACTGGGCCTACAGTCCATACTCTGCTCCGACACTCACTACTTGGACGGAATCTTTATCTTTACCTAATAATAAAGAAAGTTGGGTTTCAGCCCGTCCGTCATGCCACTTTGCAGAAAAGCCCCTCTGTTTTCTGTAAATTAACCCGCACTACACGTTTAAGTCATACCGAACCGTTATTTGGCATTTTCGCATAAAAACCCCTCAGGTTTCATGTAATCAACCCGCCATCCATATTTAAGTCAGCCGAATCGTTTTTTTGTGTTTTAACAGAAAAACCCCTAACCGTTTGGTTAATTAATCTGTAGTTTATCTAAAACAAAAATATCCTTATCTTTTAAACCGTAACTCCGATTTTAACATATTATATATGAAATTTGATTAGAAAAATGTGTAGAATTTAAATAAACTGTTACTTTTAGCTGTTAAATATTTCTAAACTATTAATTTGGGTGCAAACTTAATCTATAGTGCACGGTCCATTTGATAAACAAAAATATCCTTATCTTTTAAACTGTAACTCCGATTTTAACATATTATATATGAAATTTGATTAGAAAAATGTGTAGAATCTAAATATACTGTTACTTTTAGCTGTTAAATATTTCTAAACTATTAATTTGGGTGCAAACTTAATCTATAGTGCACGGTCCATTTTTCTTTCGCACTGGTGGCGATCCAAATTACAAATAAACACACATTAAAACCAGATTGAGAGGAAAAAACATTGATAACCACGCACGCACAACTCTGAAAAACCTCACGGGAAAAAAATAACATATTTCTCATCTTATTCTGAGCGATTGTGTGCGTGCGAGCGCGCGTACGTGTGTGTGAGAGAGAGACGCCTTAGGACTGACCATATTCAAATACGTTTGAGACCATCATCGGGAACACAAATGTGATGCCATTTTAAAATAAAAAACATCTACCTACCAGGGTCTCGAGTCGTGGTTATTGGGTTAAGAACGTGTGTTTTTTCTATCCCGTTGCAACGCACGGGCTCTTTTGCTAGTATAAATAAAAACAGAGGAGCCGCGGGTCAACTAACCGGTCAAGCTTTCCACGGACACCAATCAATCAATCAACGAAGCCGACAGACACGCGGGCCCAAGCATCTCGGTCACGCGCGGGAGGACCCGCACTCACTCAACGGAACGGAGGCCCCGCCCGCCCGCCGTTACAAGCCGCGAAGTTCGAGGCGCGACCAACCGAATACTAATCCAAGTGGTAATAACTGATGCCGGCTGACGTGGTGGTTCTCCCCCCTCACTCAACGGAAATGGAATGGGCCTTCTTCTCCCATCTTGTTCCCTTCCTTCATCCAGCGTGGCACATCAATTTCATTCTTGATGATGTTCAAAAAACAAAATCTCCATTCATGATGCGCCGCATATGCTGGCCGTGTGGCTATCGTTAACCTGTCGTACCTTTTTTTTTCGGGTAGTCGCATACCTTTTTTTTGGCCTTCCTATATCTTTGCCGGCTCAAGTACATACGAGTCTCAATTTCTTTTGCACTAAAATTATAGAGTTTTATTTCATATTTGTAAAGCTACAATCTATTTTTACAAAGTCTATGTCTCTATCTTTATCTTTATCTCTATCTCTATCTCTATCTCTATCTCCACTATTAATTACTCTCTCCGTTTCTTTACTTCACATATAAGATTTGTCCAAAGTCAAAATTCATAAAGTTTGTTTATTAAAAAAAATATCAACATTCATGATACCAAATCAATATTATAGGATGCATCATAGAATTAATTTAATTTCCGTATCACATAACTTTAATGTTGTAGATGTTGATATATTTTCAACATAAATTTGGTCAAAGTTCACGAAGTTTGTATATCTCTATCTCTATCTCTAACTCTAACTCTCTCTCTATCTCTATCTCTAAGTATATCTCTATCTCTCCATCTCTCTATCTCTATCTCTACAATTATTAAAAGCAAGTTGACAGGTTCCCTCACCTCTTTCCCGGTTTTTTCCTTGCCGCCCCTCCATTCGGTGTCTTGTTTTTTTTTTCTAATCCCAACCTATGCCACACAAAATACCAACTTAAATAGAGCAACTTGAAATAATCTAAACCAAATCGGTATTTTTCAAAACCTGGTCCTACAATAACTCTATCCAATCAAATTAATTCTTGCCAAAATCTCAACTAAATAAAATAAACTTGCCTTCCCATACCCATACTTAGATCACATCCAATTTTACCAAAGCTCGATCAAATCAAAGCAATCTTTGCCTTCCCTTACCCATACTCAAATTAAATTAAATATCCCCCAAATCTAAAATATGATGTGTTTGTGTGTGTGTAAACTATATGTCGGATAAGATTGATGTTGAACCATTAGAATATGTATGCAACGGTTGCAACACCTGGATAATTAGCTATTGTACATAAAATTAGGACCCTAACATAAACGGCGCGAAGTTTGGCTTAATTAACTACTTTGTCATGTTTCCTCGTGAAAATGGGGCAGAAACATATGTGATATAGGTATTGTTATATACTGAAATTGTTATTATGTTATTTTGATGGTAGTAGAAAATGGACATAGGTGTGCGATCGTCAGAACGAATGTGAAAACCGATAATACCATCGAAAATAGAAGAGCCCATATAGATGGTACACAAACTGCACATATTCATAAACAATGTTTGCGGGACAATAAAATCTTTCTCTTTGTGGGAGACACAATAACACCATCACATGCATGACCAAAAATTCGCTCCAACATGGCTGGGATCGCGGACGAGATGTCCGACTACGACTTTGATGGCACAAGATGCTTGCATATTTGGTCGTGGAGTCACTAGGGTGACGGGTCACCGAGTGCAACGTTACAAGAAGGATGCGAAATCAAGAGGGAGTCAGGGTCAGTAGGGACGGACAACGGGCTTGAGAGGTCAGGGCGAAGATACATCAAGTTTACCTAGGTTTGAGCCCTTCGAGGAGGAGGTAGGACCCCACTCCGGCCTTTGGTATTGTGATGGTTGCTCGAGATTTAGGGGAACACCGACGAGATCTATTCTGGAGGTTACAACCCTCCCAGCCTGGCTGTGGGGCGTAGGGCCTTTCTCAAGTGGATCTATCCTAGGGTTTCTCTCTCTCTCCTGCATGGGTCCCTGGTAGACCTGGCCATGGGCAGCCCGACCCGGCCCGACACGAAAAAGCCCGACTCGGCTCGGCCCGACGCTGCACCCGGACCGGGCTCGGGCCTAGAATTTGAGCCCGAGGCCGGACCGGGCTCGGGCCCGGGCCCGCTATTTTCGCGATTTAATGAAGGGGCCTGGCCCGTGGCTCGACGGGCTTTATCAGTTTCAGGTCGGGCTTGGGCCCAAAATCAGGACCGACAGCCTGGCCGGGCCGGGCTCGGGCCTAGGTTTCATGCCTCGGGCTTTAGTAGGCCCGGCCCGGCAGATGGCCAGGTCTAGTCCCTGGGTCCACCTTATATATAGCGGGCCTTAGGTTACGTTCGCTCACTGCCCACCTAAAACGCTCTCGCTAGAGTGTCGTCACGAGAAGCCAATAGATGGAAGGGCTCGACTGCCGAGCTTTCCCCTCCGTCTTTCGGTCCTTCTTCCTAAAAAAAATATGGACATAAAATGTATCCTTTTTTCTGAAACGACTGAGAAATACCAAAAGCAACTATTTTGAAGTCATGGCTAAAAACCATTGTTTGATCCAAACATAAGATTCATGATTCATACCATATATAAGCATGAAAAATAAGAAGGTCTTAGTGTGAAGGCTATCAATGTCAACCATACTTTCAATTGATCTCATTGTAGCAATCTCCGCATTCAAAATCTATTTTACAAGCTTCTGTTAACCTCATCGTCACACCCAAACACGCCGACACCGGTTACATGTACACATCAAAAAAGATCTGAAAAGAAGAGCGCGGGCATGAACTTTTATATATACTTACGGATGTCCATTTCATTTTCATATGTTCTAGCCAGACAAATGGCACTCCTTTTACGTTTTTACTAAAAAAACGCTCCTATGTTTCTACCCCCTCTCCAGGACTAGGTTACGGTTTCCTGATAAGAAAATGTATATTTCTATCCTTCTCCGCTTGTACCATTGTTTGGTATAAACATAAGATTCGTGATTCGTGGAGTAACAAGAGTGACGAGTCACTGATTGCGATGTTAGAGACGGATGGAAAATCAAGAGATAACCAGGGAGTTAGGGTTAGGCTAGACTCCTAAGCAAACATACCTGTGGTATACTTACGGAAATGGCAATGTCGTTTTTGCAGGTTCACGCTAGAGATGGATGCTCTTCTCTACATGTTTCCGCGCCAAGTGACATGTTAGTGCACGCCACATTACGATAAGAATCATGACCAAGAGATAATCAGGGGGAGTCAGGGTTAGGCTAGACTTGCGAGCAAACATGACATTTCTATATACTTACGAATTTCTGTCGGAGTTTCGTGCAACAATGTCGTTGGGATGAGAGGGGTGGGTTGTTTGTTTGGTAAGGATGAATAACGTTCGATCGAGAGGTCAGGGCAAAGACACATCGAGTTTACCCAGGTTCAGGCCCTCTGAGGAGGAGGTAAGATCCTACTCCTGCATTTGGTATGGCGGCGGTTACCGGAGATCTAGGGGATCGACGGTTACCCCCTCTGGCTAGTGGCAAAGAGTGGGGGCCTGTCTCAAGTGTATCCATCCTAGGGTTTTTCTCTCTCCCGCCGGGGTCCCTGGGTCCGCCCTATATATAGCGGGCCCTCAAGCTACATTCGCTCAACGGCCTCCTACAACCCTCTCGGGGAGCATTGTCCTGAGAAGCCAGTAGATGCAAGGAGTTGGCTCCCGAGCTCTTCCCATCCTTCTTCTGGTCCTTCCTCAATACATGACGACTATCAATGTCAACCATATTTTTAAAGTTGATCTAGCGTAGCAACTCTCAAAAAATATTTACAAGCTTTCGTTAACCTCATCGTCACACAAACGCACATGTACAAGCTACATTGAAAATATATGAAAAGAAGAGAACGCGACCACATCAGTCAGCATTACTACCCCCTCCCCTCCCTACTTGCATTCCCATCGATCTCCACTCCCCTCGCCGGCATACACATCCTCCTCCAGATGCACCACTGCCACCAGCCTCGCCAACTTACGGAATACCTTGTTTCCACTTCATACTTCTACATTAGGTTTCCTGAAAAACAAATATCTATTTCTATCACTCTCTACCTATACTGGAGTCATCGGTGGCTAGGTCATAGATTGCGATGAGAAGGATGAAAAATCAAGAGAAGATCAAGGAGTTAGGGTTAAGCTAGACTCATAAGCAAACATAGACGTTTGTATAATTGCGGAAATGGCAATGCCGTTTCTGCACGTTCCCGCTGAAGATGATGCTTTATTTTCTGCATGTTTCCAGCAGTGTGCGTGACGTTAGAATAAGAATCGTGACCGAGAGATATTCAGGGTTAGACTAGACTCGTGAGCAAACATGACTTCTATATACTTACAGATGCGTGTCAGAGTTTCGTGCGGCGGTGTCATTGGGGTGGGGGGCTGACGACTGTTTGTTAGGGATAGACAACGACCGATCGAGGGGCCAGCGTGAAGACACAACGAGTTTACCCCAAGTCGAGTCCTTTGGGGAGAAGCTAAGGCGCTACCCCTGCCTTTGGTAATGGCGTGGTCGCCAAAGATCTAGTGGATCAACGACAAGATCTATCCTGGCGGTTACAACCCTCTCTGCCTAGCGGCGGAGAGTGGGGTCTTTCTCAAGTGGATCCGTTCTAGGGTTTCCCCCCTCTGCCCCAGGGTGTCCATGGGCCCGTCTTATATGCGGCAACCCCTCAGCTTTCATTCACTCACTGCCCTCCTACATCGCCCCTGAGGGAAGGGCATCCGAGAAGCCAGTAGATGGAAGGCTCCCGAGCTCTTCCCATCCTTCTTCTGGTCCTTCCTCTCCCGGTCCCCGTGTCCCTCCATTCCTCCTGCCGGCGTCAATGTGGCAACTTCGTTTTCGCAGGTTCCCGCCAAAACCATCGCTCCTTTTGCATTTCGTCTGAAATTGACGCCCGGTCTCT